>JAODUP010000288.1:127500-502500 GCA_025642065.1 Paralvinella palmiformis | reverse complement strand
CGTATCAAAGAGTCCAATTTACATCCTTAAACTCTATTAACGATATAAATGTTATATAAATTAACTGGATTTTATCACAAATTTTCTCTATTTGTGTAATTGAAATTTCAAAATTAACTCAATGTTGACATTGAAAGGTCAGAATAGTCCAATTATCAATATATAGAAAAACAAAAGGATGGATATAATTAGTTAATCTAATCTTATCTTAAGAAAGTAAGCTAGTTAGTAAATTGTTTATTATTATCCCGATAAATAACATCGATTATTGAACTTTAGATCAATCTTATTTAAGTTAGAGCGACCTTGAATGATTCCTACTATCAATGTAGATTATTAATTTTATTATAAATGACAATTCTGGAGTAGTATTTGTTGTTGTTCCCTTAATATTTACGTGATCCGGAGTTTCTCACTAAATAAAATAAACCTAAACCTTCACACACTTCATCGTCACATATCGTAACAATGACGTCTGATTGTTGTGTGTCTTCTTACATAACAATAACATTGTCTACTAACAAGTAGCTGTGAACTATGGCTTTTATAATGTAACTAACCACTAAATCAACTCCTTAAAACAAGAATAAATACTTAGATAAACTTTGATCTAATCACTAAAAGCCATCAAGTACACTTTATAACTTGAAGTAAACTACATAACAATTGTAAACAAACACCGTTAAGTGTTGATTGACAACGACTAACATCACTATCATTGTCTTAGTAATTGTCTCGTCATCATTGTCTTCTATTGTTTTATTTTATCACCATCGTATTTGTTGTTAGAACCTTTTTAGAGATTTGCTTCAAAGAGATGGTGTCTTGTTTCTAATAACTAACTCTCTCTTAATGTCTATTTTATCTATCTTGATGTTGGTATCGTAATTGTTTGATATATTTACCGGCTTTTTAACACTCTCATACTATTGTTTTTAGAATGATAAACTCTGATTTATTCTATATTAATCTATTAAACACACACTCAATGTTATTCTTCCTGTAGTAGGCTATAGTTATTATATACATAATTAATTAAGTCTCTTCTAGATTGTGTTAACGTTATCGAGGGGTTCAATTGGGTTTTAGAGTGTTGCTCTAACAAAGAAGTCAAGACACCTTTATCTAATGAGAATAATTAATACACAGACTTTATTCGTTAGAAGCGAAATATTATTATTGATAAATAATATAATATTAAATATAATATTTAGAAATCCTGACTGTGAGACTTTAATCTATTTCGTATATGTTGACATTATATCACGTTTATAATTATAGAAAATAAACTTTGCGATATAAAAAATAAATTTAAATTTAATGTGAAATAATGTCAAACCTAAAATATCGGTTTACTTTCAATATTTATTATCTTTTGAGATTTTTTATCTACCTGGTAGTCTACCATCTGGATGTTAGTTTTTATTTTCTTTTGTGAACATTTCACTAGACGATTGTCATCTATATAAAGATTAGATTTTATGTGATATTATCAATAACATTTCAAGGTGAAAGTGTTTTTAACGCTTTCGGAGACTATCATAGAAGAACATGCCACACACATACACACGCGCGCGCACACACACACACATACATACACACACACAGAAGTCTTAGTTCAGTTTCTTAAATGATCGTTCAATATGGCGCACACATCTGGCTTTCAAAATAATAATAATAATTACATGATTTTATCAGCTAAAAAGATTGTATTTCTCATATTGCTGTAAGTCACGCTTCACAAATCTGATATTACACTCTGGTGGCTCCATTTTACCTTTTTGTCAAGTAATATTACAATATGACGTGTCTGTTGTTTGTATTTAGTGTCACAATATAATATTACAAATATCATGTGTCTATCGTAGAAACATTTGAAGCTGATATTTAAGTCACATCTCAACAATTGAACGTTTTATATATCAGTAGATATATTACCCTGAATATCAGTCTTAAATATCTAAGGTTGTTATTGTTGTTATTGTTGTTATTGTCGTTCCCACGTGGTTATTTTGTAATTCTATATAAGTATTTCTAGAAAATAAAATAAATTGATATGATTTAACTGATAATTGACTGTCTCTTGATGTGTCAAATTTAACTGATAATTGACTGTCTCTTGATGTGTCAAATTTAACTGATAATTGACTGTCTCTTGATGTGTCAAATTTAACTGATAATTGACTGTCTCTTGATGTGTCAAATTTAACTGATAATTGACTGTCTCTTGATGTGTCAAATTTAACTGATAATTGACTGTCTCTTGATGTGTCAAGTTTAACTAATAATTGACTCTCTCTTGATGTGTCAAATTTAACTAATAATTGACTCTCTCTTGATGTGTCAAGTTTAACTAATAATTGACTATCTTTTCAAGTGATACGTTAAATGGCGATTTAATTACTGCGTATGTGCATATATATGTGTGTGTGTGTGTGTGTGTGTGTGTGTGTGTGTGTGTGTGTGTGTGTGTGTGTGTGTGTGTGTGTGTGTGTGTGTGTGTGTGTGTGTGTGTGTGTGTGTGTGTGTGTGTGTGTGTGTGTGTGTGTGTGTTTCTAAACATATTTACCTTGAGACATGTGAAGATAAATGTTCTACCCAATTTGTTCGAGTGACTTTAATGTCTCCTTGTTAGTGTATGGGTAGAGCTGGCCATTTAAACAAACATTTACCAGATGGCTTCAGTTTTGGTTTAATCATTCGCTTCTTGATGAATGGCAATTTAGTGAGAAATAAATGGAAGATGTGTGACGAGTGGAGGTGAAAGGTTAAATGGCTGAAGATTTGTGAAGATAATTCACACAAGAAGTAAAGTCATTGAATAACATTATCGTTAGAGTGGAAATATTCAACAATAAACCAGTATAGGATGTGAAATAAACCTGACTACGAGATGGGTTTTTTTTTTTTTGGGGGGGGTTGTCATCAAGGTTATCAGAGGTCAGGAGTAAGGAGCTTTACTGGGATTCCTGCTGTCATCGGGGTAGTGAATGGGTGGCTGGGTGTCAGAACATCACTCAGTGAGTCAGATATTGGCTTTTATCTTAAGAATGGATACCACTCTGACGTGTTTTACACTCCCGTGATTAAATTGAAAGCTTTATATAGGATCCATGGGGAGAATAAATAACGACTAAAACAGAAAGGTCCCCCCCCTCCATCCTCGCCCCCTCGACCCCCCCCCTCCCCCCGTGAGACAGCCACCCGATAGACATTGTTTGATTTTTTTCAAAGCCGGGAGCACACGCTAAAGATATTAAACTGACTACAAGACAGCTCTGATATATGTAGATCTTGCTCTGATATATGTAGATCTTGCTCTGATATATGTAGATCTTGCTCTGATATATGTAGATCTTGCTCTGATATATGTAGATCTTTATGTGTTAAAATTATTGATAGGATTAATTTTGGAGGATTTTACTAGATCGGCATTAAATGTGTAATAATTGTTTATTTCCTGGATCTTGGTGAGTATATAAACAATAACAGTCTATATGAATCGATGACCGATTGGGGGGGGGGGGTACCCGGGGAGAATCGCAAGGATGTCGCTAATCTATACAATAATATAATATTTATATATTATACAATTGTCACTTTATATATTAGTTGTCACAGTTTCAAGTGCTAGAACAGTAATTCACATTTTTTTATTCTGACACACAAATACACCCACACGCGCGCGCACACACAGATACATGCACATACACACAGAGAGACAGACAGAGGGAGAGAGAGGTTTATTTACCATATAGTCAGTTTTAACTAATGTTGATATTAGTTTTTTATTTGTTTTCTTATCACAACTTAAAAACCAATTTTCTCATTTTATAATCTAAACTCATTGTTATATATCTGTGTTATAATAGATCTTGGATTAAAGTGTATTATCGATTATTGAGGATGTAGTTAGGTTTATGACGTAAAGTTATCTGTAATACTGAGACACATAGATGTATCCAGTAATATAATATGATGACAACATCCATGTGAACCTGTCTCAGGTGTTAGCAGACTAGATACATATTATGTTTCCAATCAACTGACTGCTAACATTATTAATTGGACACCCAGCTTGGTGTCAGATGACACCAGAAGATGGTGAATAACAACAGAAAAATACATTAAAATAAAGGTTAGAGATTGATTGAAGAGAGTGTTGAGAACAAAGAAAGAATATTGTAATTTTAGAAGCTCTGCTGGGGGTTTTGAAGTAACTCTATATATCTATTCTATTTTGGTATTCTGATATCATGTTATGGCAATTATAACATATATGAGTCATGACTCCAGATATATAATGTGTGTGTGTGTGTGTGTGTGTGTGTGTGTGTGTGTGTGTGTGTGTGTGTATCATAAATAATTTTTCAGTTTAAACAAAGCAAAATTGGCAATTTGTTTCTCTTAAAACTTATCTATTAAATATAGAACTAATTAGTGATTGTAAGGATGAGACACACGATGTAAATATAATTTTTAATGTTCACCTGTTCATCTGTTACCTGGAGTAGTTATCTATCGTATTTATATATTTATGTATTTACTCAACGCTTTTATCTCTGGATATAATCCCTTTCTATATCTTGATGACGTCATCAAGATGATAATGGTGGATGTCAATGTGAAGACATTGATCAAATAACAATGACAGATCAATATTGAAGATTATGACATTATTGTCTGTGCATCTCAAATCTTTCCTTGATAAGAATATCTACGTCAATTTATGAACAGACTAAAAATGTAATAAGTTTAATATAAATATATAACATCATGACATTAAAGTCAACAAATTTATGTTTGTTTTAGTTTAACAAATACTAAATATTGTATTATGTTTATGAGTAGAAGAGATAATAAAATCTTCACATGAACAGTAATTTAATTCATATTTTATGTTAATTCTTGTAATCAATAATCCAAATTTATTCCTAAAGAGCTATATAATGATTTGCAGATCCATTATTCCAAAATGTAGGTCAAGGTTAAACATTTTAAAATACATTTGTACTATTGCTATAAGTTGATGATATTAAATTGATAAAGATCAGCTAATTAACGTTTCCATTATCCTCTTTAGATTACGAGATTCATTCCATTTAATTGTCCATTATTCTCAGATTAAATTAAGTTAATAAAAGGTATCCATCACTAGATTTTATATCAACAATATTGAACAAATAATTGACAGTTTCTTCCCATTTAATATTATTATTGTTTGAACATTTAGATAATAGATTGATGAATCCAATAAAATAAACAAAAACAATTATTAAAACTAGATATGTTTTCTGACAACAAACTGAAGTATCAGATATTTATCAAATTGTTCGGATTATTAACTGACAATTATCTTAGAACAATGACTTAGACATATATAAGAAAAATTAAAATATGTCAACAAATTCAGATGATACTAAAAATAGTAAATTAATATCGAATGAATAAATCCCAGTCTCTGAACTATCTATAAATGTTTGATATTAAAACGACGCTATGTTTTCTTTTCTTCTTAAAACAGAATATTGATGTTTGATGTTTGATGTTTCAGTTATGACTAATATGTCTCGTGATAGAAGAAAAAGTAAGAATCTACCTAAAAATTGATGTCCTATTTATTAGATAAAACACTGTCAGTCCATTTAAATGAGCTTGTTATACCTAGATGTACCACATAAAACTTACCCTATCCCTCGTAATACATATACGATTGATAAATAGGAATTGTCAGGATTTGTAGTCCCTGATGAATCATAATGGTCTCCGGTTAAAGGACAGTAAAGGGATAATGATGCTACAATTATCTGATAATCTGTGATTTATATGACAGATTTAATTATTGCTGATTGCGCGTTATTTGTGTAATGTTATTGGCTGTGTATGATTTGTTATTAATGAGAAGTGACATTAAGAGAGACATCCTATAAATGATGTGGAGGCGGGGGGAGGATTCATCTTCAGTGTGACTATCAGTCATAAGACACAATATTTATGATGTGTGATAATTTAACATCAACTTGTCTTTCTATTGTTAAGATAGAATTAGAACGAACTTTGATTGATAATTTAAATATTTTACTCAAGTAGATATGTACGGTGTCAATAATGAAGTCTGTGTGTGCTCTATCGTGCACGCACGCACGCACGCGTGTGTGTATGTGTGCGTGTGTGTGTGCGTGTGTGTGTGTGCGTGTGCGTGTGTGCGTGGGCGTTTATGATGCAGTATTTATATGCCGTGATTTTTCATCTATTTTTCAGATAATTTTTTTACTCTTATAGATAATTATTATAAATAAGACACGACGCACAATAAAGACCGATGCATCTGTTGTCAATAAAATCTCTTGAAATATTTTTATGATTAGATCGAACACAAACGATCAATAATTTATTTGATACAAATGATCAAACGACAAACAATCGATAGTTAATTATCAATGCAGATGCTGTACCTTAAGACAAGGTTATTATCTACAGTAATAAATGTTTTAATATTTATTTATCTCCAGCACAGATCTATTTTAATTTGTCTTTCCTCAGTCATGGAGTCTATTATGTTATTGTCAACAACTGAGAACTTAACTTACTAAAACCATCGTCATTAAAGCCTATCTCAAAAGGTGTTGGCCTTTATCAGAGGTCAAAGGTTATTTAGCATTAAGTGGGGGTCACTTTAGAAGATTTTCCGCATCAATTATTTCTTTCACATGATTTTTAACAATCAGTTGTTTATATCACATATATTCGACAGCTGTCTTATCATGATACTCTATCGTAGAACCGTGACACGTGACATTTGAAACGATCACTTCCTTCTTTAGAATATACCTTTTGGAGATAAAAGATGAGTTAGTAAGATCTAAATGATGACATATCATTGGTTAAACAAATGCATTTCTTGGAGAATATTTTCTTTCATCAAAAAATCCTTTAGTACATAATTAATATTCAGTTAAGGGAAGAGTTATTAATTTTTTGTAGATTGTAGATAAAATAAATGGAAATAAATAAAAATGAATTGTTTAATCTTCTGCAAATATATGTATAATACTATATCTTAATATAAAATCATTTTTAACGTACGTGTTCGCGCGCGCGCGTCCATACCCTCTTTCTCTATACCAGATGATGCGCAGCTGAATGGGCGAAAGGTGGAATATCAATGCGCGTGCATGCGCGCGTGCGTGTAGAATAATATATTCCTTCGCAATATGTTGGTCGATTTATGCACAAACGCGTAAGAACCAAAGCATAACAAAGTATGGCCTTCCTAGACTGCGCCATTATTGAGCATACTGTAAGTTTGTGTCTGTCTGTCTGTCTGTATGTCTGTCTGTCTGTGTTCACAAATACAATACTCCCTCTTGGTGGCATAATACTATGTATTGAACCTAAAAATAAGAACCCTCTCATCTGACATGTCCAGAGTCTGTTCTTTGTTTGTTTGTATCCCTCGGGGTAAACCGAGATTTTGGTCAAAACAAACTCCTTATAGTATACAAGACGACAACAAACACAGTGAATCGTTCCATAATCTGATGTATTGATGATCTAAAACTCTGATGGTTTATGTCTATTGTTCTTCATCCCTCATCTAGAGCAGATTTTATGAGGACTTCCACATTTTAAGTATCCGCGGTTAAGTGTTAAGGAGGTGTTTTCAGAACCTTGATGTACGGGGCTTCCCTTTATATTTATTTATGGTCATTTACATCTCTTGACGACTCCCACCGAGTGAGAAATGTCTTGAGAGAAGACCCGACAGCTGTAGCTCAGCTGCTATAGACTGGTCAATCACCAGAACACTATTTACCGACAAGACTCCGTCTATTTATGGCAGAATGTGACAAAATCTGCATTTTATAAACTCCGTTAATGCCTGAAAATGATCGGGTCTCTACTAAATGTTGTCATTCGTGTGGCGAGTAAAAGCAGTAATTAGTAATCGTCCCGAGTTTAATGGTGACGCTTTGTGTTTGTAAGAGTTTACTCTGAGCTTTCATTATCTTGGTTTTATTTGACAGCCGAACAAAAGATGCCTCATAAAGTGTGGAACGTTTGACACGCAATAAAATTCTCCATTCGAAGCGAAAAATATATAATGTCGTTGACGAAATGCTGAATGTACGATTTGTTGGTGTATAATAGCCGAGTTCAACATCAAACACAACATGCTCAGAGCAATGTAAAGTTTATACTCAATCTGTTAGATTACAAATATTTACACTTGGGTTCTTTATTTGGGAAGGGAACTCGCAAAAATCGTTGTCATTGTAAAAGTCTTTCCATTTGTATTTGGTCACCGTTCGAAATATTAAAGAAATCACGGAGGATTGGTGTAAGAGAGACACGTGAACCAACATCTGGTTAAATAAACCTGTCTTTGTCTTGTACATAGGAGTATACTGGCGGCCCTGGTACGTAATGTAAAAATATAAAGATCATTTATTTTATTGCACTTTAATGAACTTCTGTTGCGCGGTAAATGAACACTTCATCACACTCCAAATAAAAATGTTATGGTCACGAAGTATGCTTTATATGGTTCAGGACTCGGTGGCCATTGGGTGGCCGTGGGTGGCCATCGTTGGCCATTAGCTAATGTATTTGTCGAGCAATGATTGGTTGTGGCAGTGACTCAGTAATGATATGACCATCTAGAAACCAAAGATATTAGGTTTGAAGACACCAAGCTACTGGTCTGTCATATAGTCACCTGATGAGTCAAATATAAACATCTATTTGATAAGATGATGATGATGATGATTTTGGTGATGATAATGGTAATTTATTGTGGACTGTTTACCTATGATTGGCAGCTAGAACAGTATATAAATATATTATCTTTATATATTATTATAATTATTATTATTATTATTATTATTATTAGATTATTATTTCAACTTATTCATGGTAGAATTTGATGACGAGTCCAGAATGCTGGAATCCTGATCACTTATTCCATTTATTCATCCCTCACACTCCAAGGTCAAGACCTAGGTTATATATTAAACATATTTGCATTACCCCAAATTTAATTTTTACATTAAACAAATTACACAATTATTATATGTTTTTTATATATACTTAATCTTTATATTGATAATGTTTATATTTCTCATATTCGGCAAACAATATCGATGATAGTTTGCATGAGATCAGTTTTACCTGAGAGTGGATCCTCTTTGTATCAAACAAAACAAATATATTCTTTTATTGATGCCGATAAAGTAAATAGATGTCTGCTAGTGTTCATCAATATTGTCAGTGACCAGAAGAGTAATTGTCTGCCATCTTAAGATCACTATCAATGTTTTAAAGTGTCGAAATACGATCCAGTAAAGTTCTGGATAATAACACAACATGTACGCTTCTCCATAGTGTATATTACCAAAGGTCTAAACTCAACTGATATGTACGCTTCTCCATAGTGTGTATTACCAAAGGTCTAAACTCAACTGATACGTACGCTTCTCCATAGTGTGTAGTACCAAAGGTCTAAACTCAACTGATATGTACGCTTCTCCATAGTGTGTAGTACCAAAGGTCTAAACTCAACTGATATGTACGCTTCTCCATAGTGTGTATTACCACAGGTCTAAACTCAACTGATATGTACGCTTCTCCATAGTGTGTATTACCAAAGGTCTAAACTCAACTGATATGTACGCTTCTCCATAGTGTGTAGTACCAAAGGTCTAAACTCAACTGATATGTACGCTTCTCCATAGTGTGTAGTACCAAAGGTCTAAACTCAACTGATATGTACGCTTCTCCATAGTGTGTAGTACCAAAGGTCTAAACTCAACTGATATGTACGCTTCTCCATAGTGTGTATTACCAAAGGTCTAAACTCAACTGATATGTACGCTTCTCCATAGTGTGTAGTACCAAAGGTCTAAACTCAACTGATATGTACGCTTCTCCATAGTGTGTATTACCAAAGGTCTAAACTCAACTGATATGTACGCTTCTCCATAGTGTGTATTACCAAAGGTCTAAACTCAACTGATATGTACGCTTCTCCATAGTGTGTATTACCAAAGGTCTAAACTCAACTGATATGTACGCTTCTCCATAGTGTGTATTACCAAAGGTCTAAACTCAACTGATATGTACGCTTCTCCATAGTGTGTATTACCAAAGGTCTAAACTCAACTGATATGTACGCTTCTCCATAGTGTGTATTACCAAAGGTCTAAACTCAACTGATATGTACGCTTCTCCATAGTGTGTATTACCAAAGGTCTAAACTCAACTGATATGTACGCTTCTCCATAGTGTGTAGTACCAAAGGTCTAAACTCAACTGATATGTACGCTTCTCCATGGTGTGTATTACCAAAGGTCTAAACTCAACTGATATGTACGCTTCTCCATAGTGTATATTAGCTAAACAGATATTTCAGGTGTTCGTATTATTCACAATATTTCTATAAAATGTGTATCTCTTTCCCATTAAACAAAGTCACACTGACTGTAGTTCATTAATTCAGTCATTGTTCATTATTTCCAGAGTATATAGATACTTTCAATATATTAAAATTCGTGCGTGTGACTGTTAAAATGGCTATCAGTGTTATTTCTTGTATGTAATGCACACACTGATAAACGTATAAGACACAACAAGGGAACACAAGGTCAGATGTGTTTTAGTTTTTATTATAAACATTAATATTTACATAGATCTATAGAGATATAATATTTACTGGATGTTTTATTTGATTCATTTCTCAGACAAAATATCTAGATTTGGATAAATAAATAAAAATTTCCTGTAAAGATACAAAGTTTAGATGTGTCTGTGAATAAAAGTTTATATATAAACTAGAATAATAGTTTGTTGTTGACTATAGCTTCTTATGACACATAATATTATGACTGTTAGTTTTACGTTTAGGAAGACTTCAGATTAGTTTATTTTCAACTTAACAATATATCGCTGTCATAACAAGAAATGGCTATGATCATATTGGTATTGTTATAATCAGAATGTCCATATAATGTACATCTTATAACAGGTGTTAATTATACACCTGTCTAGTGACAACAAAGTGATTCATTTAACAGACTCGGTTGTTTTACATTATTCGACTAATATAACAAGAACCTCAACGAAAGTAACGTTATATTATTTAACGAAGATTATTTTTCAAAGAGTTTTTTTGTGCACTGAGTGACTCTTGATTAATGTTTAACATTCTTCTTTGTCTGCGCTGTGATACGAAGTACCTGGATTTTGAAATAAAATTGTTGGCAATCCAAAAGTCTGCAAATTACAAACTGTACTCAGCACATGATTAACTTTTATCGCTTAAACCTTAAAATAATTGTAGAAGTTCGGTGAAGTTGAAGGGCTTAAAATATCACAGTTTACATAAACTTGTTTTTAATTGTGATATTATTAATAATTAGTTTGATTATTTTATCATTTATAGCTTGAATCATTTGATGGTTAGTTTTAATAACATTATGAGTGACGTATATACCGCTAAATGGAGAAAGATTTAATTTGTTTTGTTACAAAATATAACACATTGTTAACAAATGACTTTTAGCAGTCGTTTAAACCATAACATATTAATTTCCGCCTATAAGCTTTCAGTTGCTATAACCTACCAGTTACTATACATTTATCAGACATTCCTCTTTGTAAGTTAGTAACAAGAGACTCCTACTTCGATTACGCTCTAGTGATCACAATATGGGATGTTCTGATTGGGCGTACGGGTCATGTGACCCATATTTACACACCTAGACCGTGTGTTGTTCAGGTAATAATTAATGTGACTGACAGTAGGTGGTTTAAAGGGGGTGTTTATGTAGAGACTTTTCACACTGTGCCTAGCGTGTAGCCTTCTGATGTTGGTTGTGCCTCTCTCACTCTCACTCTCTCTCTGGGACTGTGTGTGTGTGTGTGTGCGCGCGTGTGTCTCTATGGTGGCTTCTATCTATAACACTCCACCGGCTCGTCAACGGCAGCACATCTTTAGTCAATATCCGCATGTATCGCGGGGATGGTGTATATTGGATTAATAACTAGGAGTAATATAGAACAGGTAAATTTGTTATATTATTGTTTTTATTTATATATTAGGAGTTATATCACGGCTTTAGTGATGTTTATTGTCATAAAATCTAAGCTTATTTGACATTATGGGGACTCTGTGTAATGGGAACCTGATGACTGGCTCTTGATAGAAATGCTCTCTCTCTCTCTCTCACACACACACACACACACACAAGCTCTCTATACCTTTGACATCTCTTGGTTTCACATCTCACCCTTATTACATCTGTTATCGTTCGATTTCTTGGTGTATTGTCTTATCATGATATTAAGTTAACTTGATCATCAAGTTGATTCCAACTCACCTGACTAATCACATAGTTATGTCACATAATGTGGGATGTTATTATTAATATCAGCAATTACATAAAACACACCTTGTTCTAATAATATATTTGGTTATTAATATATAATGTATCTAGTTAAATACTTATGCAGTCATAAGAATTATATTTAGTTTAAGAGATGTCATTATGTTATATAAGAGATATTATATTTTGTATATCTGATATATTATATAAAATATTTCTTAACACCGGCTAATATAACTTTTATTAAATGAGATGGGGGGGGGTCTAAAAAGACCAAATACATCATCAGGGATGAACATTAATAACCAACAATATTTATATTAATAATAATAATATTATTCCCGGCTAACATCTTAGTGATAATTGTTCACTTTCTAAAGATCCAGAAAGATAATAATAAAGAGAAGATGAGTTGTTAGGAGATAACAACTAACTTCTGTAACTTCCAGTAATCAGTTGATTCTTTACACCATAAGAAAGTTATTCCTGTCTCGTATCTAACAATAAAGTAACAATAGTTACTCGACTTTTAGTCTGAGTGATAAACTGTCTTTAAACAATAGTCTGTGATTTGTTTAGCAATTTTAACAATTAATAACACTGAATTATTTTGATATGTGTTTAAACATCTCAAATGACAGATAATTTGTGTACAAAGAGTTAACTTTTATGGCATTATAATGATAATTTGTAGCTAATATTAACTGCAATTCATCTTCAGATAATTTATCACATTAATTGCAATGTCAAGTTTGTATTCTGCCAGAAATATTTGTTTTGATAAAAATTGATTTGTGTTTAGAGAGATGACTCTGACATGTTAACAAAGGAGAGAAAAATATTAGCTTTGTTCAGATACTTATGAATGCTAAAGATAAAACAGAAAGCATTGTTCACTCAAGTCTCGGTACAGTGATGACACAGTAAATGTTAGTATATTATACAGCCACATCACCACGTGCAAGTAACTTAGTTAAAAGGGATGATTCATGGAGAGATAAAACACACACACACACACACAGAGAGAGACAGAGAGAGAGAGTGTTTCTCATATTTTAAGTTTTTACCTGTAGGGTGTAACAAATCAAATAATACCTGTAAGTGTGGCTACAATCATAATATTTACAGAGGACATTTATTTCTGTGTTTATGTTCAAAACAGAGAATTGCTTGAGGGAAAGTTTAGTAAATGGCATTATTTCCTAAAGTGACAAGAATGATGATAACCACCTTCTTATATATCAAACTATAAAGAGGGAAAAAAATCAGTTATACATAAAAATCATGTCCTCTTTTTCTGTCAAATGTTTTTTTAAACTTTAGTATAAAGTGCATTCACTACAACAATTCACAATTGTTTGCTTTACAATTAGTTTTACGGAAGGTTTACTGAGATTCTGAATATTTTTTACAGAATCCTTTTGTTCAACTGATTTTTAGATAATGTCTAACTCGATAAAGACCGGTATGTGATATAAATTATTAGAAATAAGTTTGTAATGAGATAATACCATTTTGTTTCTTATGGTAAGTTTATATAGAAAAAAAGCAAACAACAACCGACAGCAGTAACTTTCTATACTGCGACAGATATGTTTCAAGCTATTAAAGTAGTAGTTCAAAATTTGAACTACTACTTACCGTAAAACTTCAAATGACAATAATTGTATATTTGTTTTATATTTATAATCAATAGTCATATCCGGCATTTCAAGGTCGAGGAGATGGCATCTTCCTTTCAATATTGAAACACGTTTCAGTATTTGATTATAAGACGTACTCATATCAGTGTATTCTTATTATTTGCAGTAAGTTTTACAGATCAGTGACTATTCACATATTCTGTGATATTCACCGTCTAAGCTGATGTGACAACGCCATACTCATCAAATGTGACAACGCCATACTCATCAGATGTGACAACGCCATACTCATCAGATGTGACAACGCCATACTCATCAATGTGACAACGACATACTCATCAGTAAGACATCGAGGATGGTGGAGCATCATTTTGAAGCTTCATAATCTAATAATAGATAGTGTCCAGAGTTAGACTGCCAAGCTTGATCAAGTTACTAGAAAGATAGAGAGATAGAGAGAATGAGTAATAGACGTGTGTAAACACATAGAACCAATCAGTACCCCGGACACAGGCAGCTCATATAACATAATAAATCTATCAATACTGTCCTGGTGTTTCCTGTTCCTGGTCAGTCAGTGATTATTGATCAAGATAAACCTCCTGGATACTGATATCCAGAGACAACAACATCCATGATACTTGTCACAATGGAAGGTTAATATCCTGTTTAACTGATCATTAAACTGATAGGACACACATGGCTTGTGTTTGACATACTGTGAACACCGAGCTATTCAACTCAGTTGACCTCAGCTGACCCTAGCTGGTCATCAGAAGTCATAAATTACCTACTAACAATAATACAAACTGGATTTGTTTGTATTACATAAAAACACAGTTTGATCAAGCTTTATCATATAGTCTACTAGTTTATTAATTAATCAGCAAGGATTTTATTGTTTATCAGTTAGAAGTAGTACCAGCTGATGTTAAGTAAAAAGGTGATCGCATACAGATTATCTGATAAACTTACCGACGTAAACGAGTACACTCTTATCTGATAGATGGAGTAAAGTTTCAGAGATACCATCAAAGTTTGCGGCATTTGTCCCACGGAGACTGAAGAAGTAACATTCAACCCACCCGTCTTATCACCAATATCAACCAAAAGAATTTGTAGGTGATCACATCTTGATTAAAGACTAGCATCATGTCAACATGTACTAAGGTTAAAGGTAATTGCAGTTTATTGTTTGGAAGACGAACCCCTAAATGTGGCCCTGTCAATATCACACTATTGAGATATGTGTTTTATCTCAGTATATTGATGAGTCAGATTTGGCCGACAGTCACTGATTCACCGAGACAACTTCAACTCTCTTACACCTTAACAGAAGAACGAGATCCTGTGTCTACTGTCGTAGCCAAGTTGTTGGAGGAGCAACTAATCAAAGATGTTGTCAGTGATGTTGATAATAAATATTTCCAGTTTATATCAGATATACCTAGATTTTTTAAGTTGGATACTGACACAGGTGTACTGACTGTAGCCAAACCAGTAGACCGTGACGTGTTATGTCCTAATCGTGTAAAATGTCAGATCAAGTTTAGTCTTACATTACAACCAGTCACACCAGTCACACTTATAACAGTCATCATTAATATACTGGATATTAATGATCATAGTCCAGGATTTGAAGAAGTCCACATCACAAAGTCAATCCCCGAATCAACATTACCTGGGTACACCTATGTCCTTCCTAAAGTCACGGATCCTGATAGTCCTCAGTATTCCGTACAAGCCTACGAGCTCCTGACACAAACGGATAAATTTGAGCTGAGAACAACAGAAAAACCGGATGGTAGCCAAGAAGTCCGGCTCGTCCTGAAATCATCCCTCGATCGCGAATCTACTGCCGAATACAACCTGGAGGTTGTGGCATGGGATGGAGGTCAACCACCAAAATCCGGAACCCTATATATTACCATCGTGGTGTCTGACACTAATGACAATAACCCAATATTTGATCAGGATACATATGAAGTAAGCATCCCGGAGAATGTTGATTCAGGATATTTTGTTGTCGGTGTTCACGCTGTGGATCTGGATTCCGGGCTTAACAGTGATATTGTGTATCAATTTTCTGTGGATACAGCGGTAAACCTCGGACACGTTTTTGCCATTAACAACAAAACAGGTGAAATAACTGTTAAAGGTAACGTAGATTATGAAGAGGCAGCCATTTTGTATTTAACCGTCGAGGCTAGGGATCGTGGTGCTGATCCAGTACCAGCTGAGACCCTTGTTATAGTTCACGTCGAAGATGTTAATGATCATGCGCCAGAGATCCTGGTTCATACATTAGGTGGTCCAGGGATCCAACAAGCTACTGTACTAGAGGGAGCCACTACAGGAACGTTTGTAGCGAGAGTTGTAGTTACTGATAAAGATAGCGGTGACAATGGACGATATAATTGTAGTCTACACGAAGAACACTTTGTTCTGGATCCTCTTGGTAGTGATTTCCTGATCACGACACGTGGAGAACTTGACAGAGAGAAGCGGACAGAGTACAGTTTAGCTGTTAGCTGTCAGGATTTTGGTCGCCAACCGCAAACAACGATAACTTATATAAAAGTAAACATTAGAGATCTCAACGACAACAGTCCAAGTTTCTCCAAACTTTCTTATTTCTCACAGATAAAAGAAAACAACATTCCAGGTGCCGTTCTTCTCAAGGTAATATATTACTTTCTGTAAATAATATCTAAATGTCAGCAATTAGTAACCAATGATTAATAGGAAACTAGTTCATTTAATGAATGCTCTTTAATTTACTAATTAGCCATCCGTGTAATTAACATTAATTATGTATACATTCCCGCAGGTCAATGCAACCGATCAGGACGAGGATAAAAATGCCGAGATCGTTTATTCGATCCAAGGACAGGAAGCACAAAGATTCGAGATAGATCCCATCACTGGCGTCGTGAAGGCATCAATTAGTCTGGATCGAGAACGACAATCTCGCCACAACATTCCTTTAGTTGCCACGGATAAAGGGGATTCGGCTCGATCCGGAACGGCCACCCTGGTTGTTGATGTTCTTGATGACAATGACAAAGCACCTTTATTTACTCTCGACGTTTATACATTCAGCGTCCCAGAAAACGAGAATTCTGATCTAGAAGTTGGCTTTGTTCAGGCGATGGACGCTGATTCAGAGAGGTTTAATAAACACACCTTCTCGCTGAAGACGACTTTAGATAGTCCGTTTCAGATTTCACCGACTACCGGTCGGATCAGTACTAATCGAGTTTTAGACCGAGAAGAGCAGAGTATCTATTCCATTATTGTGGTCGCTATTGATACCTCGGAGCCTTTCTTCTCTAGTTCGGCGACGGCATCAATCTACGTGATGGACCGAAATGACAATCCACCCCGCTTCACCTTCCCCACGCCTAACAACAATACTGTGTACATTAGCAACCAAGTGCCATTGGGTCAGATCATCACCAAGGTGACGGCAGAAGATGCAGACATCGACAGAAATGGCCGAGTCGCTTACGAGATCATCCACGCGAGTCAGGAAGGTTTGTTTACAATCGACAGGAATTCTGGAGCAATCGTCGTAGGAGCTGATTTAACGAACTTAGATAATAAAACGTTTACCTTGTCCATCATAGCTAGTGATAATGGACCATCTCCAATGTCAACATCAGTGACACTTTCTATTGTTATCAATAAGACATTGTCTATGGCTTATCAGACAAGCATAGAAGATGTTGGACCAAATGTGATAATTTTAGTCAGTGTGGCTTGTGTTAGTGGCGTCCTCATAGTGTCACTCATACTGGCCATCGTAATTATGTTACGCAAACAACAACACACTCATAATAAACATCAATATAACAGTCGGATGGAAGCTCTGAAGGTCACGAGTACGGCTGACTCTCAGAAAGTCAAAGTGACTCAGAAAGGAGAGTTCTCCAACCAAAATGGTAGCGGCCCCGTCAAAGACAAGTCACAGGACTTTATAATGGAACTACAGAGTTCTGGTGAAATGAAGCCTCAAGTACCTCAACCGTTCCCATCGAACTACTCAGTAGTCGGTAATAAATGTAACAAAGTAGATTTGTCGTTGGAGAAATCTCGTCAGTGGTTAGAAACCTTAGAACATCCAACACAAGTAAGTCATCCATCTTCTCTCTTTGAAATATTCCAGCTCTCTGAATACGATAATTGTTTTAGGATTTTGAGTAAGCGAGTGAGCGAAACATTGAATAAGCAGGTTATTGTCGCGCCACGCACGCACACACACGCACGCACATACACACACACACACACACACACATACATACACACACAGCACACACACAAAGTTGTTTTAAAATGATACATCTTCCTCTGTCGTTTTGAAATGTTTACTGTTAATGTATATAGTGATCAATATTTCTTTGATCATTAATCACTATGATGATATATAATGTTATGTTATATCAGTTTAAAGCCAACATGTCTCATATGTCAACTAAAAACAATCCTATAAGCAACGAATTGATGTTCGCCGACATTTTTTTTGTATAATAGAATCTTAAGCAGGAGAGATACAAGTGAAGCGATGGAAGGTTGGCAATTTTACAAGATTAATTACCCGTCAAACATGAATAATACATAATAAAAATGGATTGATGTGTTAACAGCGTCCGTAATGTCTCCCATCCCTGCCGTATGGATGATATAGATAATTCTTTTATCAAAAGATATTCCTGTGATAGATTACTAATAATGGTAGACAATATTTGATTAAACATTTCTCCATACCAGATTCTGATGTATATTTATAAAGACGAGTTTCAGTAGTCACACACTAACTCTGTGTGTGTCTGTGTGTGTGTGTATGTGTGTGTGTGTGTGTCTCTCTCTCTCTCTCTGTGTATGTGTGTGTGTTCTGTATAAAGCCACAGTAAGCGGTTTATAATCGTTTTCAGCTCATTCATTGTCAAGTGATGGTCATATTGACACACGCAATATAATATATCTGTGACAGTCGTTCCTTTCTTGCTCTTTTAATGGGAACCACCTGAAAGTGTTCGAGTGTCTCGAACAGTAAATACTGACGACGTGAATGGGAGATAATAATATTTAGAACGAAAATAATGAGCCGAAAAAATGGTAGAGACGTTTGTTTGACATAAGCCGTCACTATTGTACTCATGTATTTACAGGCTGAGAACTGAAATGCCGGACTGTTGCCAATCATTCGGTTTAGCTCAATGAGTAGTTCCTTTAGATTGTCAAATTATACGGCAAGAAATCGTTGTGGTCTATAGGACGCCCACAAAATGGAGGAAGTTCTTATAAAAGTACTTAAACATCCTGAAAAAAACCTATAATTTGACAGTTGATTCACCGAGTACAAGAAAAGAAATATGCCACGTCTTCAGTGGTCACAAAACCGAGGAAAAAAACCCTCGATGTGTATTCATGCCGGCTGCTCATACCATTAGCGTTCTACCACCAACCTTGTTAGAACCTGTAATTTGAGCAGGTAGTACTTGTTGTAATCAGAGGAAAATCATTTCTAAAAGGTTCTCTTTACCCCATAATCAACATTAACACACGTTATATGGTCAATAAAATGTGTCATTTCTCTCTCTCGGTCTACAGACCAGTTATGTGTTAGAGATGGCGTCTTTCTGAGCTTTGTATTTCTTCTGATGTTTATTTCATGTAGTCAGACTGTGGGTACGTTCTTATCAAGTAGTCAATTAGTAAAGACTCTATCCTTGAACACCTTTCAAGATGTACTCACTTTACGTCTATTTGTCAATAGACTGAGTTAGTTGACAGCGAAATATCCCCAAATGGTTTCCTTCATGTGACCATTTCGTTCACAACTGCACATCGACTTTTCGCTAGCACCATAAAGCGAGTTAGTCATGTAAGGTAATTTTATGGATATTTTCTTACGTACTTCAAACCTTTTTAACGATTGCCGACCAGTTAGCATTCTCTCTGGAGCTGATCCAGACCAATAACTATCATTACATGTTATTTCTATTGACCCAGAACAACCCGGAGAATGGAAACTCGATACTCGGTAACCTACTCGACGAGTGTATCCACGTATTCTGTTCTTGTATGGACACCGATTAAAGCGCCACCTGGTGTCTATTGTCTGGAGTATGATACTAGTTGGTTGTATTTAGTCATTAATCTTAATATTATCTGGAGATTGGTATCATATTATATCGTCAATAATACTTATAACTGGATATTATCAGGTAATATAATTATATATAACACACGGGAACCATCTCCATTGATCATATTTATAGTCAACAAGATTCTCGCTTCTGAAACAATTGACAAGATGTATAAATGTATACAAGATACAAGACAAGATGTTTATTGCCTGCTAGATAGTCTATTGTATAATTATATACAAGATACAAGACAAGATTAACCAGAACTAAAAATTCATAAGCAGAATGGAAAATATAAGATCCTGAACTATAGATCCAGAACTAGTGTACAAGATCATATTTCTGTTAATATTAAATGTTTTCTTTAGACCTCGTAAGCAACAATTGACCGTGTGCCAAACTTGATCAATTTAGAGTGCAGGTAAGCCGAGAAAAAAATAAAGGTAGAGAAAAAAACCTGTCTCACACCTTTAAAGGAACCCACCCCCATCACTGTCTCCTTGACACACACACACACACACACACACACACAACACACACACACACACACACACACACACACACACACACACACACACACACACACATATATCATTCAACTGTTACTATGAACAAACTTGATCCCTTATGAAGTAGTTGAAGTGATCTGAAGTAGATCGTCTGTAGTTTCTTCACTGCGGTATCTATGATGGTGTCAGTCATTACTTTGAACCCTCAGGGATCATTACTTTGAACCCTCAAGGATCATTACTTCCAGGTTAAATTCAGCCTTGAAATTTTCTATTGTTAATGAACGCCCTGGCTCATTAAATATTGCCTCCTATATAATTAAATACAGAACAAATGCGATGGCAGAATGAAATTCACAGGTCAAACATTGTGATGTGCTACTTAAACAAAACATATCTCTTTATGTACATCTGCCTGGAGCAGTCTGTCATCGTGTCGCAGTGTGTGTGTGTGTGTATATATATGTGTGTGTGTGTGTGTGTGTGTGTGTGTGTGTTGTGTGTGTGTGTGTGTGTGTGTGTGTGTGTCGGGGGGAGGTGATCCTGAGATAATGAGAGGAGCATTGTAACAGGATGTAAATAAAAGCTACCCGAATAATAGTATGTGATTATAATGTATAGAGCTAGTGTGTCTGGTTTGTGGCCCCTGGGCTCGGTGTCTGGCCCGTGACCCCTGGGGTCCCCGAGCCCACGGGCCAGATGTTTGACGAAACTTTAGCCATTACTGTCTGCTGGTTATGAATATATCCATATATTTCATTGTCCCAGAACAAGGTTTCATTTTGTTGAAGAGCGGGTTCGTGTGAACGGAATAGATTTTTCTTTACCGAACAAAGGTATGCTTTTTATCATGTATTGACAACGAAGATTTTTCCGCTCTTTTATTACCCTCTAAGAACGGTTAAATAAATTATTATTTTGCGTAAACATGCCTCGATCAGTTTTCTAAGGAACTGTCACTTTTATAAAGATGCCTTGTTCTCGATTTTATCAGGTACCAAACAGGTACCCAACAGAGCTTTTTTGTTTGTTTTTTCACTAAGCAATGACAAACTGTATTGTAGTATTGAAGTCCCCAAAACATAAGTCACATTCATTATGCTACCAGTCAGTAAACAATATTGGTATAAACCAAATTCTGTGTTTGTGATAGCAAACAGTGGCTTTGTGTTATTTGCAGGTAATTTCATTTGAAAATAATTTGATATGGCTTTGATGTCATTCGCTATGTTAATTTCCTGGTCATGATACGACAACTGTCATGACTATGAAGCCTATATTTGTCATTATTCTCAGCCACAGCTATCAGCTGGGCGCTTTAGAGCTTTATTATAATCTGATATGTTATTTGTTAGCACTTCTAACCTACAAAGGATCCGTCAATCAAACGTGAGTGACACAAATACATCACCACTCCAAAAGAGCTTCAATTTAACAACGGAGCTAAGTCTTAATTCTATCTGATCCCTGGACATTCATTCTGGTCAGGTCTCTTTGTGTATAAACTTGTCACATCGTATCCATAATGATCTATACCAAGTCAGCCATACATGATGGGGTCTATTTTCATCAGGACGTTAGATAAATTGAGCTGTTGTTGCGAAAAGATTGCCGCCATTGTTAGAGCAGATTTGAATTTGGCAAGAACCTCATAACAGGGCAGAAGGTATCACTGTTTGGGAGTATTACTAGGGCACCTTCTCTCAATGACCCCGTGTAAGAATAATATTTTTCTTTGGTTCTCTAAAGCCGAATGAGTTAGCTGGTAAGGATAGAAAGCAATGTGCATTAGGCCTCCTTTGTACAAACTGTCAATAATTGATTCTGTTCAGCTGTCATCTAAGATGGCCAGGGTGTCGCGAAATGCTGAATGGGTCTCATTTTATAAAGGTTCATTGAATGTTATTGATACAAAGAAAATTGATTTGACTCGCTCTGGGTGCCCTGTGAAGGAAATGAAGTAGTCGTGTTAATTTCAGGTGAAGTGTTTATTATAAATTAGGAAAGTCTCTATTTGAACACCCATAGTCTCCTCATATTCAGAGTCTGCAGATGAAACGATTGTCACAGAAAACAATCACTTACTAATAAGGTAGTTTAAATACTTTTAAATCAATTTACCACAATTTAATTTGATAATTTAGCTCGGTGTCATCATTGTATTCCTTTATGTTGTTGTATTGTACAATATGCTGATGTTATAAACATTTGTGACAGATAGTAAAGAAAAAATGTTAGTTAGAGATGTCCGGTATTGTGAACAATTATCAATTAACACTTGTAAGGTGTGACACGACATAATGTCTCTAGATGATTGATTTAGGAAGATAAAGATAAGGTTATAACCTCATCAAGTCTGGTCAATTTCAGCTTCCTGAAGGACATCATTAATTTACATTGAGCTAGCGGCGGGCAACTAATTTATGCTCTGTTCTGGAGTGATAACTAATTTATGCTCTGTTACTGGCTGATAAGGCACAGAATCATTCGAGCACTCCGGTTCCTAAATAACATCGCAATTAGCACACTTTGTCCCTATCCATGATTGTCTGATTACATAATATCGCTGATAAATATGTGTAAATGTTATGCCATCTTGTGAATGCTTAGTTTTACACATTCTAATTATGAGTCAGCGAAGAAATTTAAATGTCATAGATTGTTATGAAGCTGATTGATAAGTAGTTATCTCTTCATACACCTGGCATTAATAGATAAAGATGAAATCAGATGTGACTCATCTGTCAAATAAACAATGAAATTGAATAATCGGTTTAATTAAGTCACGTGGGACTAATTTGTCTTGGATATTTATAATATACATCAGTCTGTTATAATATAATTGTTTATACCAGGCGTGTATAATGGCGTAGAAAGCCATCACTTAACCACCTTTACCACACACGATTTCCCTTCCACAAAGGACTTTCCTCCTACCCCGGGGCACTTACCCTATCCCAGACTTAACAGTTCTCTTCTCGTTACCTTTAGCCCCGAGCTATCTCCCTTCTAGCAATCAATAATAAACAATAATTAATATCTGTTGAGGGGGGGAGGAGGGGGCACCTTGTAATAGTGTTCAGTTGATAATGAGAAATATTGTTTTATTGATTATAAACTGTTGTCTATTATAATATTAGACATCATACAATATCTGGATTATAGACCAACGTCGTGTGAACATGTGTAAAATATAGGAAACCATATATATATATATATATATATATATATATATATATATATGAATGTTTGGTAGATAATTATTTGTTATACCAAGAGTTGTATGGGAATCTCTCTCTCTCTCTCTCTCTCTCTCTCTCTCTCAAACATACATATAGACGGACACATATAGAAACACCTCTTACAAAAACACACAAAGGCAAACCGTCTCATTTCAAGAGATGATAGATCTTGGTGCATTATGTCACAAATGACACATACATTATGTCACAAGTGACACATACATATTGTCTATGATCAGAACAAAGCCACGTCTCTTTATATCCGATCACTATAAAATAACACTGGAAATTAAACCACAACAAATGTCTGGCTTCATTAAATACGGTCACCAGATGGTTTAGTCAGCTTATATTAACCCCCCCCATCTCTCTCTCTCTCTCTCTCTCTAAATATATAACCTCAGACAATAGACAGATATCATAGGACCATCCTTTAGTTGTTGGGGTTTACCATAAGTAGCTTTTTTACGTAATCAACGTCACTATCACGTGACCAGCCTCTTTATAGACCTTAATTGTCATTCTCATGACAGACATCGCTCCTCAAGATACATCCTCAGCTGACATCACTCCTCAACATACATCCTCAACTGACACTTCGACTTTCGGTGTTAGAAAATTAAATGAAAATAGCCACAAGATATTAACGTGTGCTTTTGTAGTTTGTCTTTGATCGGTTAGAGTTCACAGGTAGTGAATTATTGTTATTGTGATCACTCTAGCTGTTAGATATTGTGTAATCACCAGGTGATCATCTTGTCTGTTATATCTCAGCTATTGTGTAATCGCCAAGTGATCATCTTGTCTGTTATATCTCAGCTATAACTAATGGTTCTACGATAACTGTAGCGATTTTAACACACACATACACATACACTGTCCCATTTCCAGTCATTATACATCTACACAAATATATAACACCGAGATATGTGTGTGTGTGTGTGTGTGTGTGTGTGTGTGTGTGTGTGTTAAAATGAATGACATATGTTATTGCTGTGTGATATCTTAGACCCACTTAATTACATTAACGTTTGATGAATGACGACTAATGGAGCCGTTTAATGGCAATATTCCAAAATGTGCTACTTACAAATGATATATTACTGCCCTTTATATATTATTTATGTCTTATGAACACTGTTATCTTTCCCATAACATACTTGTTACTCAACAATCTCGAGATAATATTATTATTATTATTATTATTATTATTGCTATTATTGCAATACTGCCATAACACAAATGTATAATTCCTGAGAACGCTCAACCCCAAATTATGTTTCTGCCCCAAAGCGCCTTTTAACACCAAAAAATATGCTAATAAATATTTTAAATTCTATTTACCTCACATTAAGATATATTATCTTTGGGTGTGCCACCATCCTTTACATTTACAATCTCTCCCGATAATACATCTTTTAAACATGTATGTATACATGTATTTATATATGTTTTAACAGATGTGTTTACTGCTGTTTCTGAATATATATTTATCTTCTCATACAATTTTGACTACCAATATAAGATAATTTGTGACAACTGTTTGGGAAAATTATCTGCATGTCCAAAGTTTCTTTATGGTGTTTTTCTATCACGGATAAGAAGACTAATTAATTTGTGATTAAATGAAAAACAAAACAAACTACAGCTCCAGGTGTGAGATAAAGGGTGAATGTATTATCTTATAAATCTCTGATGTATGATTTCATGAGTAATTAAGTACATTTGCCTTATAAGATCTTATAAATGTATTACTAAATTTTCTGGGGTGTTTATGTATATTTTATTCCAAACAAATGTTACAGTCACGGTGTCAATGTGTTCTGGTGTCAGTAGACTGTTGATTTCAGATGTTTTCAGATAGAGCACGAGGGATTGTTTTATACACGACTCGTGTCTCTAGACGTTAAAATTACTCCGCAAACAGCACATTCTGTTGTATATAAAACATTAATGATGTCCTGGCGCCGTGATGGTTGCCTTTATAGAACGTGTTTAGCCACCAGTGAAGGAGACTTGTAGCCTTTAGGGCCATGTTATATAAGTATCACCTTATGTTGTGTAATTTAAAGGACTAATCCAGGAACAGCTTTTATTCCTCTTTCGACCAATAAAGGTCCTCATAATCCTATTTAACATTTAGCCAGATGTCAATGTAGCCGTAACACCATCTGTTTACTTTATTCTTCCCGTCGAGCTTCTAGCAGACGATAATAATCCTCAATTTATTAAATTCAATAGAAAACCTGTCTATTGTAGGTAATGTGTAGTGTCATGCGTAGTGTCATGTCCTACATAATAGTTTATATTTACGTGACATATTTTACACTAACTACCTTATATTTACTAACTAAATTAAATTTTCCAGGCTATTCTAGATAATTGTTGCTTATATCGTAGCTTCCTTTAAAACAATCCATATTACACAGTTCATCATACTAAGTGCACTTGAGCGCCATAATTTGTTCAAAAATTGTTTATTTTCAGACTATTTATTAATTATTTTGTGAATGTTTATCTTTTGTTAGGTTATGAAAAGTGAATACGTTAATTTATATATAACTACACATCAAGTGACAACTAAATAAAATAAAAACTCTCTAATGATATATTACAAGTGACTAAATTATCTAAAAATTATTATTATATGTCACTTGTCTTGGCTAACCTGTAAATTAGTGACAGACAGTTAATGGCCATTTACCTTGGTTTGAAGACATTAACAAATAATTTCCCTTTCTAGTGACTCTACCATGATGAAACCGTGTCTTTGTAGTTAGTGATAAAGGAAGCTATTAGAGGATATAACATTGCATCATGGGTACACCCTTACCTAGTATATAAAGGGGAAAGAGCACGTTTGGCCAGTGATAGGTTTTGTGTTGGTAACAATCAGATAACGATGACTATACAAGATAACTAGAGTCTGTTAATGTTTGAGCCAAAGTAACAATCCATTAAGGCTAGCATTTCCTCTATTATGATGTAATATACAGCACACTACATTACCTGTTATAGTTTGGCAGCTCAATTTAATAAAACTAAAGTGATTTATTCCTATGTTGACATAGTCCTTAATATCGAATCGTTAGCTTCTCATTGTTGTTATGTAACCATGGACACTAGTATTGTCTCTATATATCTAATGCACTAAAGGTGGTAATTTTTTTTATCTTTTATCTTCTCTACACACAGTTAAATGTATCAAAATACGTTTATTTAGCAATAAATGTCACTTCCCGGTTGACCTAAAAGGTAATTAAGGGCATTGTCTATCATGACGCACCTAGCTTTTATTTCATTTCCACCTGTAATTAACTGATCTTATATTTGTAATTTTCTTATCTTGGTGTCCACTTGACTGTTTTTCCCCTTTCTTATAATTGAAGATACTTTTTAATAAATACAAAAAATCACCTGCAGTCAGGTGTAAATGTGGTAATTCATTCTCTGTAGGTTTATTTGTTGAAAATGTATTACGTGATGTAAAATATAATAGATTCCTTTATCTTTTTAAGGAGTGATATTATTATTATTATTATTATTATTAAAAAAATATTAATATTTTTTTTTAAATTGTATTGTAGTCTTGAAGCCTATCTGAGCGTAATTAATTAGGTCATCTCTCTCTCACTCTCTCATTATATCTCTCACTCTCTCTGTCTCTTTTTAATTCCACACACACACACACACACACACACACACATACACACACATATTGTCATTATTAGTTACATAATTATATCAGCTATTTTCTGTATTTGGTCAACTTTACTATATTTCTAGGTGGATCTTGAAGGGAATGGTCAAAGTAAGACCAGTAACTCTGGACCACATATATCTCCAGAACCTTGTCCATCTGGATCTGCCAAGACACAAACAATAGCTATACAGCCCCTCAAGTCGTGTCTTAAGGTATAATTACTCACATTTGTATAAATATTAGATATAATTTAGTAGAAAAACCACCAGTCTGTCTCTCTGTCTGTATGTGTGTCTGTCTCTCTGTCTGTATGTGTGCCTGTCTCTATGTCTGTATGTGTGTCTGTCTCTCTGTCTGTATGTGTGTCTGTCTCTCTGTATAAATGTGTGTCTGTATTTCTGTCTGTATATGTGTTTGTATCTCTGTATGTATGTGTGTCTGTCTCTCTGCCTGTGTGTGTGTCTGTCTCTCTGTATAAATGTGTTTATGTCTACATGTGTGTCTGTCTCTCTGTCTGTATGTGTGTCTGTCTCTCTGTCTGTATGTGTGCCTGTCTCTCTGTCTGTAAGTGTGTCTGTCTCTCTGCCTTTATGTGTGTATGTCTCTCTGTCTGTAAGTGTGTCTGTCTCTCTCTCTCTGTATGTGTGTTTGTCTCTCTGCCTGTATCTGTGTTTGCTCAAATAAAAGCCTGCCTGCCTGTCTGTCTGCCTGTCTGTATGTGCCGGTCTATATGTCTGCTTAGACATTTTTCCTGTCTGTCTGCTTGTTTTTCATTAATCAGTCAATCAAGTTGTCAATCACTCAACCAAATAATCAATCCAGTCATCAAATGATTAATTAATTGATAAGTTGATAAATTAATTTGCCAGTCATCCAGTAAATCATTCAGTGTGTGTGTGTGTGTGTGTGTGTGTGTATGTGTGTGTGTGCGCGCGTGCGTCTAGACGGAATTTCTTACCGACATTTAATATAATGGAATATTGGTCATTTTGACCTGATACAGCTTCTACATTATGGATGACTTTTAAATGATACCTTTAGGTTACAGCATCTTTGTGACATAGAGTGTGTTTGGGTGTCAACCTCAAGTTGTTTTTAAATTGGTTAGTTTATTTTTGGATACACACTTTAAATTATTTCCACTTAAATAATATCAATGTTTTCTATAACCAATTAACCTTGTTTCCATGACAACAGAATCCCCTCCCCGGCTCAGTACGAAAAGAATCTGGAGATAGTGACAGTGTTAATTCGGCAGCGCCCTCTGCCACAGATAGCGGTCGCGGTGCTAGCGAACAAGAAGATGTGCTGCCCTCTAGAGTCATTATCTATTCGCCGGGTAGGTAGCATTAATAAAAGAGTTCTGAATTTTAAATATCTCGCCACCGAGGAGATAACACCGTCAAGACTTAGACGTCATCTCATACTGTGAGATGAATGTCACATCAAAAACGACGACAATTATAGGAATGTGTCAAAGTCTCTCAGACTGTATGTGGTGTCTGTTTATTTGTCAGATATACGTTACACTTTCTGATGGTTATAGTGCTGTATCCATTCCCAGGAGTCTCTTGTTAAATGTAACTTAAGTCCAAGCGGTGTCAAGGGACTAACACGAGCTATTGTCCTTATTAATGACATTTAACCTCTAAGGACTTTATAACCCACTCAGCGGTTAAGTACACAAAATACCAAACCACTTGAACTGTTACACAATCTCTTATGACCATATGTTAAGAGGATTGCTTTACACCAGATACTTTATATGCCATCACTTGGATGAACTGACATCTCTCATTTGATCTCTGAGATTCATCAGGAAGAAGAGGAAGTAATGAGCCATGATGTTATATAAAAGTTACAGAAATAATGACCTGTATCAATATACTGTTACCTAACTTTAATTAGGTGCTCATTATGTCTTCAAGGTAACATTAATGTGAAAGCATCAAATTTAAATACAATAATTACTTTAATAGAAACACACACACACATCACACGCACACACACGCACACACCACCACACATGTGCGTGCCCACGGACATACACAGTTCAATTTGATTTTGAATAAATATCATCAAAACTTAAAAAAGTTAAGATCAATAATTCATTGTCCGCTATCCTACATAAAACATGAATTGTTTATTATTATTATTATTATTATTATTATTATTATTATTATTATTATTACTTAACTTGCCACACTATTTTATTGGTAGTTCAGTATTTGATATAGACCCATTTGAGATGCGATTCTAAGTGAAGGCAAACCAATTAAAATTAATGTTCTTCAAAATATTTTACTTTAATTTATAATTGTAAAAGAAAGGTAAAAGATATAATAAAGAAGGTAATCAGTATTGTAAAACCTTTATAAATTAGCTAACCTCATCTGTTATCTGTTAACATATTCTCACCTGGTACTGAAAACAAAATATTATATTACTGGTGTTTATTGTCAAGGTTGTTGGCTTCCTCTGTGATAATCACAACATCGCTCCATAAAATGTACGCCCTTTACTTCACATTACTTTCATTCCCAAGTCCCGCCTTATAATCATTGGTTTCTGTACTAATTATATCACGGTCTGGTGGCTCTATTATCGGGCGGCATGCCCCTCTAACTTCTGATCATTTACCTCAGTAACAGAAGGTGCCCGGAGGCCAATACGTGCTCCCCCCACTCCCTGCCCTCCCCTTTCTACACATACACAAACACAGACAGACACACAAAAACAGACACATCCACTTTCTCTGACCTCATGACCTCTAACATTATGAAAAACGTTGCTGATAGGCCAAGTTGGTCTTTGATGGATGGTGATGTTGTGTTTGTGAAATCATCCGTGATGCTTTGTCCTATAAGTGTTATGTATATAAGTGGTGTTAAAGCACCCGATATTGGGGTCAGTACTAACCAGATCCTTTAAAATGGACACTGACACTTCCTAAGTGGAAACTTTTATTTCGAGAACAATGTCATAATATCAGAAAAGTCAAAGAATTCATTCAAATAAAAATGATGCATACAGTTTGGCTAAATGTTCACTTTCTTTATGATTAATAAGATTTACCTAGTTATCTTATGTAAACTGAATAAATTTGGAATATGAACTTTGACATTCACTCTAACAGTTTATATATAATTAATGGCTTGCTGCTGATTCCGAATTTTTACAAATCTAATTGTTTATCAATAATTATAAATTATTGTACACTAATAAACCAATGAATATATACTGAGTTTCACAGTAATATAATTATAGATACAAGATATATGCTTTCCTAGCAGAGTATTTGTTCCTATTTTTAAGCTAATTTTGTGTCTTGATACACTTAAGATACTTTTTTTTCTAGAAGTCCACGCAGCTGTAACAACTTTTGTCTTAAAAAAAATGTTTATGTAGTAATTTTGTTGTCAAGAATGACAAGTGACCTTCAAATGAACAACACATAGACTGATATATATATATATATATATATATATATATATACGTAAAACGCATACCTAGTTGCTAAGGTGATATTAAAATAGCTTTAGAAACTACATCATGACTAACAAGGGCTAGAGCTGCTTTCTGTCTCATTGTTAACGTTAAATGAACGGTAAAGATCTTATTGATAAGTTAATTGGATTGAAAGAGGACATGTCACCTAAACTTTGATATGTGTAGCAGAGATGTGATAAGTCAAAGAAAAACAAGCCTCTTTCTTATTGATGTCTTTTAAACAGTTTAATTGGAAAATACCAAATATTGGGGTGTCCCAGCAGTCAATATCCGTAAACTAATATCTAGACATGTTGACTTTATTTCTTTATAAGAGACACAGAAAAGTAAAATAAAATTAGATGTATTATTGTTGATCTATTTCTGTCATCTTAATATATATATATTTATATATATATATATATATATATATAATTTCCATTACTATTTTAGATGGCAGTCCATTACCTGGTCCAGAGAAATGGGGCAAAGTAATCCAACATGTCAACAAATCATATGATTCCATGAAAAGACCCATCATTGGCTATCCTAATGTTAGTACATCACCATGGCAACGTACTGCGGCTCAACAACAGTTTCATTCACAGGAGTCATCTTCACCAAACAATCTTAATACAAATGATGTTTATGTTAGAGAAAACGAGAAGAACCGGATCGTTCTAAAATCCTTCGGTAAGACATCGACTGGTCATTCGATGGATGGAGAACCATCAACTCGGTGTGTACAAAGTACAATTAATCCTCTGTACAATGTAGATAACTCGTACCAGAATCTAAACCATAAATCATGTCAGTTGTCTATACGTCACGTTTACTCGCCAGTCAGTGTTAGTGACACAAACGAACTGACAAAGTCATCTATCTCTATGAGTAGACACCAGACTAGACAACATCCAGACGATGAGGAGGAAGATGAGGAGGTGTCCAATGTCTCTGGAAGTTATATCATGAATACGACAACTAGACACACTGGTGAAATCTTCAATGATGTAGTCGTATGAGAACGTTTTCACTTTAACACACACACACCTTAACACACAGAGACGCAGGCTCGCGCGCACAAGCACACACACCCATGAATACACAGAGACAGACAGTGCCGAGAGGCTGGTACTCTTATCATCCGTGTGATAACGCTCCTGGTCGTCTTTGAGGAAGACGTACATGTATATGATTACAACCTCTGCTGAAGCACAGAAAAGAAGATACAATTATGAGTATTTATAGAGTTGTAATTATCTAAGTGAGATATCACCGAGTAGACATTAACTAGTAGGTTACTCTATTATATTATAACTAGCCGCCTGATCACACAGATAACGATAACACAAAGGGTCATAATGGGACCTGTCATAAAGATACATAAAACATATTTCTTTCCTTTCGTTTGCTCTTTTGATTTGGATCTCGACACAGGTGTGTCTGTGTATGTTGAGGTGTGACATTTAGGTCTAGGGTAACTAATATCTATAATCAAGGTACAGACACAAGGTGGTACAGGTATACTTGTTTTGACTGCAATCAATTATATGAATAATGCGTAACTCGATAGAATCAGACGAAACCACCCAGCCACTGGCAACTGTCTGTCATTTATCTTGATCTAAACAAAGCCTTTGACATAATAATGATGGAGTAAATATCTAGTTCACAATATCTGATATATATATATATATATATATATATATATATATATATATATATGACTATCATTGAAAAGGAAAGTCTGATTTTTGTGATAAGTCTTTGTATTTATGTTAAATAGATGAAAGATAATCAGTGAATAATTATGTGTGTTATGTTCTTGTCCTATTAATATCATTTAAATTTTGGGTTTATTTATATCTCTTGTATTTATATTGTTTACAAGTTCTTTGAAAAAGAATAAGCTTTCTGGTGGCTGTGATGACAAGAATAATCAAATAGAACATTCAACAATAATCTGATAAAATAACATATCAGTTACAGTTGATTAGAACCATTTATTAACTAATTTTAATCGAGTCTAAAAGGAAACTTTAATTTAATGTTTATGTACAAATTCTTTTTGCTTAATAACGTGAAGCTGCCGCCTTTCGACGGTGAAATAAACTCGCTCGAATGACAATTTATTTTTAATTTCTAAAACATTTGGAAGACAATCCAACTCCTCTTTGAAGATTAATGTGCCTTTTTTTCACCTTACCTGTGTCATAAAAAGTCACTTGCCATTTACAATCTACATTCAGTTAATACATGATATGTATTAGATAATGTGTTCGCATCTTTGATATACGATAGAGTGTGTCTATCTATTGTTAATGTTTAATTAAGATTGATGTACTCCGATCTAATGTTAAAGTCAATGACGGGGGGGTGGGGGGGATGGTGGTGTTATATTCTAGTGTTAATAGTTTGTAGCTCCACCTTTAAACAGAGAAGCATCTTTGTTCTCTCAAAGATAGTTTTGAATGTTTTCCGAGAAGACTGATATTTAATGACCAGGTATCCTTGATCTCTGATTTAATTTGATATTTGATTAAATATTTAACTATTGATGTATACCTAACTGTCACACTAAATATAGAATACATAAAATCCAAACTCAGAAGTTATAGATGTTTGTTTTCATATAAATAATAGATCTTTTATGGCAAACCTAAATGTGTTCAATGGCATTAACTTTGACACAAACGCGCGCGTACTCATGGGCGCGTGCACGTACTTTGTTATCTAACCTTCGTATGTTTGACTGATTAATTCTAGATTCATCATATATTGATCTCGTTTTGTCTGTTATCGTCTGACTGTGATACTGTTTGTGTCAGCTAATTGGTACAACTAGTGAAGCATCTTATTTATCTATCTATTATAATAAACGACATATATAATTTGTTGTTGTTTATTTACTGATCGTGAACAAAGAAGATAAACTTATATCACAAAATGTTAACTGTACAAGTTAGATAACGTGATTCTTCTTCAACAGTGACTAGGTACGGTACAGTAAATGAAATACAATCATCTATCCAGGTGTGAGTTACATAGAAGGTCATCCATCATAGAGAACGAACAATCATGTTCTTTGTTTCTTCTAGTATCATCGTGTTTTTTGGGGAATATCATATTTCAAATGAAGTATTTCTCTCTCTCTCTCTCTCTCTCTCTCTGTATATATATATATATATATATATGGGGGGTGTTTGTTACTCTGGGATATCTTTGTTGCTATTTTCTTTTGTTCTATGAAGTATCAGAGAGATTTGTCAGGTAAAATCCATCAAAAATTATTTTAATTAGCACTAAATGTCCCAGAATATAATCTCCTGTGTGTGTGTGTGTGTGTGTGCGCGTGTGCTGGTATGTCGACTTGTCTGTCACAAATAAATATTTCCCGATAAACTATGATTAAATATATTGCTTATTAACAATAAATTTACCATGAAAGTTAATTATTTTATATCGTTCACTTTAAAAATGTAAAATTGTGTCACTTCCTGTCCAGTTCATAGCCCATTGGGATAACTATATACTGAAGCCAATAATTTATAATATTAGTATTACTAAGGACAAAGAGAGACAGTAAAATAATACATAATAAATAGATAAATTTTTACGTGACTTCACATGTCTAAATATTTATTGAAACCTCTAACTCGCATTTATATAAATATTCATTAGACAATAAAAGTAGCAAGAGCAAAATAGCACGTGAAAATATTTAAAACAATTCGTTTCATATCATATGTTTGTAAAACATTTATGACACACTTGACATTACAACGTCCTTCATGATATATCTTATTCTATCATTCTGATGACATTCAATTGTAAGATTTTTAGTTTATATAACAAGATAGGAGAGACGAATCAAAGCTTTGTGTCACATTAACAATCAGATATTAATATCTAATTAGCCGTCATATCATATTCGTCTCTCTGTAATTTTAAAAACTATTTTTTTGTTTGTTACCCACGTGATGCCAATATTACTATCGATAGAAATTTCACTTCTCAGACTCCGGTTTTACTATTTTCCATCACACCACAATGTCGGTCACTTTGACACCACTGACAGGTCGTATCCTAAAAGATCGTTCGTTGTTATAACTATATGATGGAGATGACGCAGTTAACCTGTTCTGTTTAATGTCATTGTAAGCGGAATCATCATTAGATGAGTTCTGTCTTGTATCACTGTTGTCATTATTCATTCTGGTTGTCCTCTCGTGATAACCGTGAGCGTTTGTTAATGGAAACGAATTTCCCGAGGAATTATTTCCAGTTGTCTCCAATAGGTTGCCATGACAACGTGAAAACATAATTGATTCACAGTGTTTCTGGTTGTCTTGCACCGAGCTGAGCTCTACCTTTGTACTGACGTTTGACACCAAATGTCTGCTTCTTGGGAGACTCAAACCGCCCGATAACTTAGTTTTTGGTGTTGAAGAGTGGACACACCTAGTGTCATCAATATCATAATACTGTCTAGGTGGAATAGAGGTAGTTAGATTCTTCTCAATTCCAACTTCTGAAGCACCAAGTACTGAATGGTAACCTGAAAACAGTAAAAAGACCTAATATATTTAATTTTTTGTCATCCTTAAATAAACGATTAAAAAATTAAAAATTAAAAATGGCTGATCCAGTTTCTAGGAACGTATGCATAACTGTACCGTAAGATACTGGTTAAATGTGTTGTATATTTACATCTATTTTCTTTTTGTTAATATAATAGTTTGTTGTTTTTTAAGTCACACATCAATCTCACAAATGTACGGAAGACATTTTTATAAACCTATTACCAACCAATCGTAAATTACTGAAAAATTATGGTGCCTCGCCAAATCAAACCTCACAACTACATAATGGCGTTAGCTTTGTTTTACTGATGTTTTGGGGTTTTCTTTTGAACAACCAAATAACTTCTAGACAATTGTTTCGTTAAATAAACCTAGAAAACAACAACAATTAAAACTTCTTTAACTTCGTTTACGGTATAATGTATTGCGGGTGTCATTTGCCATACCATAAAACCATATTTGTTATAACCAACTCATTTGGTTTGCATACTAATTAGACAATGACAGCTCGGTCGCATCAGCACGTCTTCTACACATAATGTTTCTCATTATTTCTTCCGTTTGAATTTCAACTCAGTCACGTTTAACGGCGCCTCTTTGTCAGATGAAAGTAACTGAAACGTGTCTGCTAGAGGGCAGTAACTGACTTGAATTAAGCTTTTTTGTATATAGCTAGGTTTGAAGAGTGATGTTATTTATGTGAAAATGACAGAGAGATAGATCTAAAATCTACTAAATATAGCTGGGACATTGCGTCAGTCATGAGATAAAATTGAATAAAACGTAATTAAAGAAAATTTTACATATTTTAAAATATCACGATGAGATTAAATATAGAGATGAAGTTTTTAACATTTAACTGTCCGTGTTAAATATAATCATTTAGATATATCACTTTGAAATATACGACGTTTATTATGACAGACAGTAATGTTAGGTAGATAGATATATTGGTATGTGATGATTTTTAGTCAATTCATACAGGTAACCAGCCAGCCATCCAGACAGGTAACCAGCCAGCCATCCAGACAGGTAACCAGCCAGCCATCCTGACATCTAACCAGCCATCCAGACAAACAGACGGACAGGTAAACAGCCAGACAAGCAGAGAGACAAGTAGCCAGCCAAACAGTCATAGAGAGATAGGCAGTTAGCTAGTTAGCTAACCATTCAGACAGACAGACAGACAGACGGATAAACTGACGATATAAATGAAGAGCTACATACAAGAATGAGGGGTATTAATTAATTAATTGACTAATTATCTATTGATGTTTTTACCTAACTGAATGACTAATTAACTGGCTGAAACACACACACACACACACACACACACACACACACACACACACACACACACACACACACACACACACACACAAAACAACACACACACACACACACACACACGTACATACATACATACACACATATACACAAACAAACACACACACACACACACACACACACACATATATATATATATATATATATACATACATGCATACATACATACATACGCACAAACACCCACACTTACATATAGAAATGGCACACCTTTTCTTGGGCCTTGGTCCCCCCAATAGTGAGTAATTAGGTGACAATCACATATAAGTTTTTTTAAATGTATATTTCTTATAACCTCTTTATGTCATTCGCAGTATCGAAGATCTGCCTGAAATCAGCTGTTCTCGACAATAGGTCAAATAGATCAAGCGGATAGGCGCTTTATGTACATCATACCTAAATGCATATACTTAGGGACGCTAAATTAGGCGTGGATGAACGTTGAAATGATACTTTTTGGGATTCAGCTTTTAGTATGTTGCCTACATACTACCGCTTCCCTGTAGATGTGACACACTTGTCACGTACCAAAATCAGAATATCTTGGACCCATGGGCAGATGAGTAGCCAAGATATATATATATATATATATATATATATATATATATATATATATATGTAGTTCTAAGGATGTATAGATGTGTAGAATTGTAGGTTGTTTGTATGTTTATTTGGAAGAAGGTTTAGATTGATATAAGTATAGATTTATGTAGGTATAGGTTTTAAAAGACGTTTATATGTTGATACCCTGAGCCACTGCCACCATATATATATATATATATATATATATATATATATAAATAGATAGATAGATAGATAGATAGATAGAAACACATATATACACATACTTTCACATACCCACACTTACACATACATACACACTTACACACACACACACACACACACACACACACACACATACCCCACACACATATTTACACATACAAACACACACTTAAATATTTAGTCACACAATTACACACTAATACACTCACTGAAATACTTATGCACACACTTATGCACACACTTATACACTTATACGCACACTTACATACATAATTACATACTTACTTATTTACACACACGTGCACACACACACACACAGGGACTGGTGAGACATTACACATGTCTAAGCAAGAAAAGTCGCCACTCTGGATTCAGTCCCCTGAAGAAACGTCCAGAGTTTGAATTCACGGTTCGAGATTCTCTGTGCCTGTGCCTTATTATACACAGCTAAAACACACACACACACACACATAAAAGCACACACACCCACACCTACACTTACGCATACACATACAGATACATCAACTCATTATCCAACTCAACTAGACAGAACATATTTTAATTCCAGTTGAGACTTTCGTGGTTTTTTTAATAATTATTTTCCCTGTCATTTTCGATGTTCATATTAATATGTCACAAAATCTCAGTTATACTGACAAAGTATAAAGATGGCCCAAGTTATTACTGTCTATTAATGCTCCATGATTCACTGACACAAACTGGCTTCATTTGTTTTGTCAAAGATAACTAATCATCAGAAAATCAAATAGACGTCTATTTTGTTCTGGTGCTGAATTCTCAGTGATTAATTTAATCTTGGACTGCATTATAATTCTAAAAGACAATAGAGATAAGATACGGTGCTATGATAACTAATAGAACGCATAAGATGACAACAAACTAATTAAAGTTAATTAAATAAAGTATATCAGTTCACAATTGGTTATCAACTTCATTGTTTTACATTATTTTATATTATTTATTATCTAGGTAACATATACATCTTCCAGTAGTCAATTTTCATACATCCTTCAACGGACAAGTACAACTAGAAACTTTAAAATGTAGACAAATATAGATACTCTATGAAAATACAAAATGAAGATTATTTATATTGTATTGGTGTGATAACATAGAAGGGTTCACATTCTTAAGTCAATGATGTATTAATAAATAATTTATTAAAGTATACATACATTAGAAAATGTTGTTTAATTTCTAAGACATAACAGTTTGTATTAAGGTATGATGGAGTATTTGAGTAATTGGACTGTTTAGCTTCAGTATTTAAAATCTGAACGAGAAGCTTTTTTCTTGTAAATGTTATTATCAGACTGAAGCCACTTACTGAAGGATGAACATCCATCAGAAACAATTCATCAATCTTGAGATCTTCATTGTTTATGTGATATCTACAACCCTCAAAAATGTACTCTTCCTGCATTAGTCATAACTCCTATTTCTTTTTATACTAAAATGAACACAATTCCTTCATCAATATCATCTTTAGATACTCCACTGTCAGGGTTAGAGTCTATTAAAATTAAATGCTACTTATCTCAGCTGATGAGGTTGATTATATTTTAATTATCACCAGCTTTTTTGGTTCTATAAAATCCCACATAACTATTCCAATGCATTCCCTAGCTTTCTCTCGCTAATCTATCCATCCTGCTAAACCAGAAAATACCAGAACTAGATTCAGAAACATGATATATATATATATATATATATATATATATATATATATATCATCTTACAGTAACATATCATTTATCATTAGAGGCGTCAGTTTAGGAGATTAAATGACAATACATTTCCATAATATGTTACTCCACAGTTGTCTGACATGACATGACTTAGAAAATAATTATGGATATATTGCTACTTAGATACTGAATCTTCTGAGCTAACTAGGTCAAAGCACTAGAACCACATTATTCTGAACTAGCACAGCTGTGAATAACTAATTTTTGGTGATGGGGTACATTTAAGAACTTTTATAACAAAACCTACATTTTGTACCATGAAAATGCTGCCTATTTCTAAGTACTTTGCCTCTTAATTTTTGTTAAATATTTTAACGCTGGTAGTCTTCTAAAAATCTGTGTAGTCACTACTCTGATAATTAGTCAATTATAGTTAAGTTTTCACAGCTGTACTAGTCAATTGTACTATGACTTAAGTGCTTTGATGCAGTTCACTTGAAATCTCCGGTATCTAAGCACCAATATATCTGCTATTATCACAGACAATTATGTTAATAATGAATTTCTGTTACTTTATGTAAACTGACAACCGATATATAACATTGGTTTATAGTCCCGATTTTTAAATAGTATACTGTTGTCTTCTGCATCAGTGTAATAGACAGATAACAATGTATGTTATATAATATCAACAACGTTGTGGATCAGAGAGGTAAATATCACTGTCTACCGTATATCATTGTATATAAAAAGAGGTTTTAATCCTTGAAATACTGAATTTTCCCCTTACTTATACCTGAGTCAGCTGAAAAGTCTTCGGATCATTTTAATTTGAAATTATCAGCGATAATTAACCATTTCAGTTTGATTAGCGGTCTTCGTAGTTAGTTTTATGTATAAATATTACTGATGTTCAAGCCTCCCCCTTTGGCTGTGAAATAAGTTCTACAAACATCTATCCCTACCACTAGTTAGACGTTCTTGATAATTTCAACATGCCAGTTTAAAAAGGAAACGCCATTTTTCTGAAAATAACATCTTTTAAAAGTTTTAAATTCGCCTCGTCTTATATTAAAGTTAGGCAGTTTCGCGCGATATTAACTGATATAATTACCCTGTCTTATATACGAGATAGAATTATACACAAGTATATACGGTATTGACTGATGTTGTGAAAATAACATAAGAATCCATCTCTCAAGTTTTTTGGTGTTATCTCGTTTGAATAGATATTATGTTTGGTAATGTTTTCGTTAACTTCAGAACTATAACAAGTAGCTGGATGCTGTCAAACAGAAATATAAATCTGTCATAAATTTACCATCCATCATATAATCTAAACTAAAATTGGAAAACAACAAGCCATAAGGAGAGGAAAACAATAGAACAATTATTTTTATAAACTTTGAGTTTTACTGACAATATGATCATTTATATTGTTAATCATGACAATAAAGTATCAATCTATGTCATTTGTTGTATCAGAATGATGATCAAATATTACATTTATAGTGAAATGACATATTAGACAGTTTTATCAATCTTAGACTGACTCTGTTAGCCAGAACATCTCTGTATCATCAACAGATATATGACACAGATTTATTTTCCAAACAATTAAGTTATCAAATCAAAGTTAATAACCAGTTCAACAGTATATAATTTATAATTATGTGTGGGGGGTTGCCTGTTTGGAAATATTCAATAATTATAATGATGATATCGATCCAGGCACATAAACTAAATAATTTTTGTGTTATCATTTAGGGTAATAATAGTCACTAGGTATCTTGTTAGAGATCATAAAAAGTAATATTGATTTATTATTTGTAGGAAATAATTCTTTAAAATTAAAATTAAAACTGATGATCAAATTTTGTGACAATGTTAGCGTCATCCAAATATCACATTCTCTCCTCTCCACGACGAAGTAATAATTTGTGGATTGTTAATAAGGTCAAGAAGGAATGTGTAAACAAATAAATAGCTAAATATAACATCAGATTTTGGTTCAGAATATAGACAAACAAATAAACAAACAAATAAATCAATCGATATTTGGCTGATATCAAAAGTTGTTTCAGTGTAAAACGAAAAACGATCCCATAAAAAGATCTTAGTACAGTACGATGTCGGCATCCAATCATTTAATTATGACTACTTGTGTCTGGGGATGCCCCATTCATCATTAAAATACTTCAATCTTTTTGTGTGGCAAGATTATGGGAATTTATCCTAGTTGGGAGTAGTGTTATGAACGTACAAAACAATCATTCATACGCCTATAACTTACTAGAAATTGTTGTCTCTGAGAAAGAAAATAAACTTATCGTCTATGGTATGTAAACATGTAGATGTTATTAGGTCGTTATAGCAGATGTAATTAATAAAATGCTTGAAATGTGAAAAGTCCCTTATAATTGTACTTGACAGTTTTACGAAGTACTCGTACTTGCACTTACCTGTATTATATTTGTATTTGAGAGTTTGAGAGTACATGCACATAAATGTTTTACAAATGCATTTGATCAATCACTTTTATATATATATATATATATATATATATATATATATATATTGACATAAACTCGTTATACCAATAGCAACACTCATCAAGTAATATTTTTTTTGCTTCTAAAATAAATATTTCTTCCAGACACAAAAATGACTAGATAAATAATGACTTGTGTGATGTCATACCCCCAAACGGACGTTCTCGTCATTAATGATAACAATTAATGGCATATCATCTTTCGATGAGAATGTAATTCATTTTTTCATGAAGTACGGTTCATGTTTTTACAGTATAATAATTTTTATCTAAAGGAACTAAAAATTGTTTTTTACGTCTGTACACGATGAATATTTACCAATATTAGCTGTATATATTAGTCATTGCTGCTTCAGCTATCGTTGTTTGTTGTTTAAATTACTCACCTAAAAATAAACTATCCTCAAACTGATATGGATCTGATCCTGATGAAGGAACAATATCTATCCTTCTGTGTTATCTTATCTTTTCCTATTTTATTATATATTAACTTAACCTTTGTCTTATAGCATATCTAAATATATCTAACCTGAGCTAGCCTAGATATTTCCTTGATAATCTCATCATATTGTACCTTCCTTTATATAATTACATATACTCTGATCATATGGTATCATATTCTTTGTCCCTTATTCATGTCACTTATTCATCAACAAAAGAAACTGACCTGGTGTAAATCCATATTCAATAGTTGACCTTGAACTGTGATCATATTGTCTATTGACCGGATGTCCACTATCTGATGTAGAATCTAAACCCGAGATGATGCTAACTGCGTCAAATTCCGTCTTCTGAAATCAGAGAAATATCCATGTAATTTATTATAAAATTTAGCTGTGTTTGGAGGAAGGTAATGATCTTCCCACAGGAGTAATATATACACGAGAATTTAAAAAAATAAAACTAACTTGTGTTGAATATATATTTTTGCTAATAACAAAATATTATTACTACTGATAATAAGAATCCTTACAAGTATATTTGTATAGCAAATATCTGTGAAATAAGCTAACTTAACCGTGTGAGTGCCAACATACGGGACATGTTTATATTTGTCTATATTTATCAGTCTCTGTCTCACAACTCACCCCTCTCTGTAGATCAGATACAAAGGATCAGCTTTAAAATGGTTACGGCGGTAACTAAGCTAAACAAATATGACAATCTGGAGTGAAATTAATATCAGATAACAGAAATATTGTTAAAAAAATAGTTAATACATCCTAGATAACGTGATGAAATAATGATGACATTTTGATGGATAAATCTATATAGTTTGTTTATTAAGATGAGAATGGGAACGTTGTAACAATAAAATCGCTATACTTTACTGAGAAAATAGTACACATTTAATGCATTCACTGACTATTAATATCGTTTTCATTATAGAAATATGGAAGCAATGAACACAAGTCAGGTAATTTATTTATTTTTCGTCACACTTTCCTTTTTTGGTTTATCAACGATGCGTCGAGCACGAACAAATTTTAAAACGCTCTGATTAATGTTGGTTACGATAGTATCCCAGGCCGTAACCTCCCTTTGAGCTATGCCCGTCATGTCGTATTGACCTTTAACGTGTTGTAGACGCAGGAAAGGTCAGTCATAATTCAGACACTTTTCGGTAGCCGGGGATTTGAGATGCTACGTGTTTACTGGACTCTGTGGCATCTGTGACCGTCTGAAGCCGTAGTTTATGAAAGCTCCCACTCACATATAGCCGTAAATATATCGAGCTTATTAACAGAGTCGTCCTTTATAACCCGATCCCACGCCGCTAGAGGGCGGACATTTGGTGAGCTCAAAATCACGTGATATCGGTGTCGGACCGAACTAGCACTTAGTCGAAACGAACGGAACAAAGAACATGTCGTATGTTATATCCAGTAGCGTGTGATTAGAATACATATTGTCATACGGTCATAGCGGTGAAATAAACACCGCATCGTGCAATACAAATGTCTCGAAACATTGAACATTCTATATACGTCTGTTGGGTCAGTGTGCTTTAAGGAATTAATCCGAGTATTTATGGGTTTATTTTTTTTTAGTTTCCTCTGCTACTGATTTATCATAATTAAATTGGTTTATCATCATTTTATTCGCCGTTCAATGTATATTATAGAGAGCAACGGCCAACATGAAGTAGGAACACACACACACAATAAGACTCTAACTGGAATCAATCCTGTATCACTGTCGTCATATTGCCCACTCAATATATCAACGTGTTTTAGCTTCTAAATGGTCTTATAGCATGATTAACAGACATAAGTTCATCTTACTGGCAACAGGAAAATGTTCTAGTAAGCTTCTTTGTCACTGAAAGACAACTGCCATCAAAACTCTTATCTTCTGATAAGGTTATTGTGAGCATTAGCCGTCAGAGATAAGTAATATACTGTACGTGATTTTAATTAATAGTTAGGTACTTTTTGTCTTTTATAATCCATCATAGGGGCGGTGGGGGGGGGCTTGTAGGAGGCTACCAAATGGCCTACACTGTAATAATTATTAATATAGTAAAGTAGAAAATTATTAAAATATGATGACTTCTCTCTAGTGACATATAAACAATATATTATACTAAAAATACTGACAAGATTTATTGGGGGAGTCATCCCAATAATTATGATCCCGGATTTATCAGAATAAAAACAGTTCAGCTTTCTTTTCGTATTACCGTAAATGCTTGGCCTTAAGTGTAATTCTATTACAACCACAATACGTAGTGTATTAATGGTAGGACGATATAACGTGATGTGAAAGTTAATTCTATCATTTCGTCCATTCTCGTGATAAGCTGAACGAAATATTGCCGATGTAATTCTCAGGAGCTATGAATTACTGATGAAATGTGATGATGATGATGTAAACATGATTGTGAGAACGATGATAAGAAAGAAGTGGCGAAAATCTGTGAATTAACTCGATATCGTTTGAATGATCTCATGAAATGGAGAATTAGATTAACCCTGCATCAAAGATCCGCCTCTCTCTCTCTCTCTCTCTCTGAGGGTGGACCGAGTTAGGTGATTACGTCTTTCGGACGTTGGATCAACGTGTTGTTGTTTATGGTGTAGGTTGTACCAATAGACTTTTATGTGACCTTGTCCAGTAACTGATAGCTCACTCGGCCAAAGCCTAGAAATGGCACTACTCGATTAGGAAGGCGTCCATCGACTCTGATTCAATTGTACTGACGGCCTAAACCACATTGGCATTAATAGATAATCTTCGTTTACACATTTAGAAGGTTCAGCTTTACGACACCTGGGTATCTTTAGAAGGTTCAGCTGTACGACACCTGGGTATCTTGATAATGTCTCTCTTTAGCAGAAACCGATATTCTCAGATTTTCGACATCCTAAAGCTGTATAATGATTATAAGAATTGTTATCACAGGGTTAGTGTTTTGATTGAAAATGTCCAATTTATCGTAAATAAGGGCTAAACAATGTTTTGGGATTAGTTCCTGATATATCAGGGAAAGAAGGAATATTTGTATTACTTCATTATTAATGAGCAAAAATAAGTTTTAAAATATCGTGTAATATATTGGATATATTTCGCTTCGTGATATAAACAACGTCTATCAGTTTATTAATTAAACTAATCTTGATTAGTTTAGTCCAACTTTCATCTTTCATAACTTTCTCCTTTCTTTCCTCTTTCATAACTCTCCTTTCTTCGTTGTCCATTAAAACACTGTGAAAAGGCGTTTTAATCGCGTTGCCATGGCTACAGTATGAGATGTTTCCATGCCGTCTAAATATATGGACGCCAGTGATGGTAGATATCGAGAAGCAATGCTCATGCATTATGTAGTTGAAGTGTAAATAATTACTCTAAGGAAACATATCAATAATACACCACCGGCTCTCTCTGAATGATCAGTACCAATTGAGTGTTATTAAATAGGCTGTTGGCTGTTAGTAAATGGGCTGTTGGTTGTTAGTAAATGGGCTGTTATTTTGTTAGTAAATGGGCTGGACAAAATAGCCCATTAACCATTGACATCAAGTTGACTTACAGCTAACAGACTATAATTTGAGAATTTATAGAAACGATAGATTTGTTGACGTCTGGAAGGTTTAATGGAGATGAAGGTCATTAGGTCGACATTTGATGGTATACTGGATCATCATAAAAGCTAATCTAAGTAGAATCAGATCCAGTTATAGTTATCTTCTCGGCTGAGATAAATGTGACGTTGACGGAGAGTGTACACCCCCCCCTTACTCATTCCCCTCCCTCCCGGAGATAAGGTTTATTTGTTGTTATCAGGACATCATTAAGATATATATTATATAACGAAAATTATAACAATAATCGTAACCGATAAAACTTTATGTTTTTGTTTATCGCGTGACATAAATTGATTGATGTTAAAAGATTAACGAAAATAACCAGTCAGTGAGTTAATGAGTCAGTCAGTGAAGTACGACATTCTGAAGAACACAGAATATGAAATTATTGATGAAAAATATTAAACTTTGGTGTTTACTATTTAATAACTAAATTTGTTTGTCAGCACTCCTGTGATGAAGAGAATGTACTTTGTCTGTGTCTTATATTAAATATAATTTTAGTCGTAAAAATATTACTAGAAAAATGATTTTGTTGGAACAGGTAACTTTAATTTGATAACGAACTAAGTTTTGAAAATTAATTAATTACTAGTATCCTTAATCATTGCTGAAGTGATATATAATATAATAATCAAAGTATCATCTTAACATAAATATTCTTAGAATGATTCGCCATTTATGTTGTAAAAATAACAATCGTAAATATAAATGAAAGGGATTATTCTTAACCGGAAGTCTATTGTAGAGCAGGACAGGAAGTAATTATCTTTATCGTTAGAACACACATGAATATTCAAATAACATAAAGCCATCATAGAGACTACACGAGGTTCAATAGAAGAGTGACATCTCACATTCTACGTAGAATCCTTTAATGTTGACATGAAGAGTTAACTGAAGAGATCTTAAGTCACTTGACAATAATTTGTTTGAGCTAACAAATTACCTGAGTAAGGACACTTATAGGGAAGACAACATTAATTACGGCTTAGTAATTACCACCTTTAAATAGCTCTACTCCAGTTGTGTCTACAAATATTGCTAATAACAAAATAAAAGTAGAAAAAGAAGATATAATCTGAAAGATGGTTTTATTATCTAAACCAGACAGGTATCGTTCATGTCATATTCGTTAAACATGCAAAATATGATTTTTTTAAGGAACCAAATTCCTATAAAGAATATTTTATAATAATTAATATAATTATCTCTCACCTTGTCGGTTTTCTCTTGCCATTGTCCTAACTTCTGCCTTCTTCGATCTATTTCCGTCGTAACTCTACAGTTACTCTTCAAATGATATCGTTCCGGAAATGTAGATAATCCAATTATCTCCTTTTCAATTATGCTATCTGTATTAATCTTCTTCTTTTCGAAAAAATAATTTACACGCATATTCACGATCATCTTTACCAGTTAATGTTCCTAATGTCTTTTTATCATATTTATAGCGGCGTTTTCGGTTGCCATGGTTACGTTTGCAGATGATGCAAATGCTCAAGATGAGACCAATTATGAGGACACTAAACACACATGTCACAATAATGATAATGATGACATTAGATATCATATCATTGTTATCAGTTATTAACGATCGAGATAAGCTTTTGTCCACAATTATATACAATTTACTTGAAGATGACAATCTGATATCTCCATCGTCAGAAGCTATTAACGTCAATAAGAAGCTACCATTATCAATATGTTGTAGAGTTCTAATTAAAGTTATCACACCTGTATGTGATGATAGCTTAAAGTATCTCTCCTCATCTGAATCATCAATTAACTCATATCGAATTCGTCCGTTATGATCCTCATCTTTATCCTCAGCCTCCACTTTAGCGATAATAGAACCAGGTGAAAGGTCATTTCCTATATAGACAGTATTATTGTGACCTGATGGATAAATAAATTGTGGCCGATTGTCATTTCTATCGATGACGTAGACGGAGACAGTTGCCGAACTAGAGAAGTGAGGTTCGTGAGTATCCACGGCTACTGCTGACATTACATGGATCTTCTCTTCTTCACGATCCAGCATGTCTATAATAGTGATGCGTCCGGAATCTGCGTCGATATGAAAGGCGGAAAATGGATCAACTTCCAGATGATATGTGTGTTGATTATATTGTTTTGAGTCTTTATCTATAGCTTCTACCTGACCAACTTCTGTCCCAGGAAGTTCATTTTCATAAACATGAAAAATATAAACATTTTGTGTAAACTCCGGACTTTCATCATTTGTGTCAAGAACGTTCACTGTTAATATTGTTGTGATAGATAATGATGGTATTCCTTTATCTCTTGCCACTATAATAATCTCATGATATGATTGTACTTCTCTGTCTAAGCTAACTCTTGTTCTCACTACTCCCGTAATGGGATCCACATTAAACCACTGAGATTCTCGACCATGGATCATATACTGTACTGAGCCGTTATCACCATAATCTGGATCTGTGGCTGTCATTTGGATGACGACTGTTTTAGGATAATTATTCTCGGTTATCTGTGAAAAATAACTTTCCTCGGAGAAATGTGGACAATTATCATTAATGTCTTCAATACTCACTTGTAGAAAGGTTGTCCTGGTTAAGGCTTGTTTGCCATAATCGTGACATTTGATTATCAAACTGAACTTTGACTTTTTCTCTCTATCCAGTATCCCTCTTGTCGTGATTAGAAAATCAGAACCGAAAGGATCCAGAACAAAATGATCTTCGTATAGACTACAGTTATATCGTCCATTGTCATCACTATCTCTATCATTGACAACAATTCTAGCTACAAATGTTCCACTAACAGTATTCTCCAGGATAACTGCTTCATTGTCTCCGGAATCACCAAGAGTATGAATCATTATTTCTGGAGCGTTATCATTGACGTCATCAACGTGGATGATGACGAGTGTCTCTGTCGGGATTGGATCTTCTCCTTGATCCCGTGCTTCTACTGTTAGATACCAGATGGCGCCTTCTTCGTGATCCACTCTTCCCGTTACTATAATCTGTCCCGTGTCGTTATTAATACTAAACATAGAATGAAGATTAGTGGCTGTTTCTGACGAGAACTTGTAAACAATATGACCATTGGCTCCTTTATCTAGGTCAGAAGCGTGTACTCTTGTTATTACAAATCCTATTGGAACATTCTCTTTGATCGTTACTTCATATGTATCCTGATCAAATACTGGATGATTGTCATTAGCGTCAGCCACTATTATTATAATCTCTAAAATTCCAGATTCTTCTGGATCTCCTCCGTCCACAGCTATTGCTTGTAGACGATATTGTGATACGGATTCTCGATCCAGGGCACCTCTAAGTATCAAACGGACTTCCTGGCTACCATCCGGTTGAAGGCTCGTTTTTAGTTCAAATTGTTCAGTAATTGGCTGTAATGAGATCTTTTGTACAGAAAAACGGGGACTGTCTGGATCAGAGATTTCTGGTAATACAAAACTCGTTCCTGTTCGAGTAATTTCAGATACAACATGAGTAACGCGAGCTTCAGCAAACTTCGGCTTGTTGTCGTTAATATCCTCAATGGTAAGAATGACCTTGACCAATGTGAAATATTGTACGGGTTGTATAGCAAGGTCAACCTGGATCCGACATAGTTCTTTGTTTGGACAAATACTTTCCCTATCCACCCATTCTGTAATCCTGATCATACCGGACGAATCAACGGAAATTCCAGCAGGTGGCGTAGATAGATACTGGAAGTGTACCTTATTGATATCATCTGATGGTAATTGAATTTTTATGTCTGGATCTTCTAATAGGTTTTTAATTAACGAACCTGGAGCAACCACTTCCTCCGTCATAGTGATATGGACATCAATTTGTCTTATAGACGAGGATAGTGCTATCTGGAGTATTATATAAATTCCAATATACCATGGTATGACATTCATGTTGATGAGTCCATGATTTTAAATAATTATTAAAAATAAGCTTCTTGTTTTAATTAGGATTACTTAGCTCCTATGTATTATATAAAGTAGATGACACATCTTGGCTCTAATAGGATCTCATCAAGTTAGATGTTCCAACTTCGAGATTAAAGTGAACAATAAAAGTGACCAAAATGACATCATATCCCATTGAGAATCGTCTATCCATTAACATCAGTCGTGGCACAAGGTGACATCCCATGACAAAACTAAACACTTCGTTAATGAAGTGTTTCAGATGAGAAATATTCGGTGTAGATATCACACGAAACTCACTTCTCGGGAAGATGTATGTCAATAAAATGTCTTTTCAAGTTAGTAAGAAATACATCCCTCAAACGAATTAGTTCATTTCTACAAACCGACGACTAATTTTAGAGACTCTGAAATGTAAAAAACATAAATACTGTCATACTATCATCTGAACCTCACTGATGTCATAGTATCATCTGAACCTCACTGATGTCATACTACCATCTGAACCTCACTGATGTCATAGTATCATCTGAACCTCACTGAAGTCATACTATCATCTGAACCTCACTGAAGTCATACTATCATTTGAACCTCACTGATGTCATATTATCACTTGAACCTCACTGATGTCATATTATGATCTGAACCTCACTGATGTCATACTATCATCTGAACCTGACTGATGTCATACTATCATTTGAAACTCGCTGATGTCATACTATCATTTGAACATCACTGCTGTCATACTATGATTTGAAACTCACTGATGTCATACTATCATCTGAACCTCACTGAAGTCATACTATGATTTGAAACTCACTGATGTCATAGTATCATCTGAAACTCACTGATGTCATACTATCATTTGAACATCACTGATGTCATACTATCATCTGAAACTCACTGATGTTATACTATCATCTGAACATCACTGATGTCATACTATTATTTGAAACTCACTGATGTTATACTATCATCTGGACCTCACTGATGTTATACTATCATCTGGACCTCACTGGTAAATAAGGCGTCAACTAACAAATTTACTTATGAAAGATAAAATCGCATAATGACGAATTTAACTTTAAGACAAGTCAGATGTTACCATATATATATATATATATATATATATATATATATCTTTGTCTGTCTCTCACTCTCTGTCTCTCACTCTCTGTATATATATATATATATATATATATATATCACTCTGTGTATGTCTCACTCTCTCTCTCTCTCTCTCTCTCTCTTATATATATATATATATATATATATATATATATATCACTCTGTGTATGTCTCACTCACTCTCTCTCTCTCTCTCTCTCTACTTACATATTCTGAATATCTCCACTAATTTTAAACCGATTCTATCCGTGAGTCTTAAAATCCTATACTTCTCCCCACTGACTGGCATTACCGCGAGATCGTGCATATAGTGAAGATCCAGACAACAGTTTGACATTATTATCTCACTATCTTTATTGTCTGTTGACAACCAATTCCATTGATAAGATTATAGTCTTGATGATCTCAATGAAGACACATTCTGATATAACGAGAGTACTTACTGAGTTGTGAATAACATCTAATTGTGACACTGTATAGGAGAGTATTAAACCTTTGTCCAATGGTATACTGTTATAACTAAGCTTCTATCCTACTAGGTGTAACATAGAGACAGCAAAACACACTGTTTCTGTATATAGCCTAGCCTCAGGCAGGCCCTTGTCTCCCTACAAGCAGTCGACGCACATACACATACACAAACACACACTGACAGATACACAGACTGTCAAGCTTAAAGCTAGCGTCAATATAAACTACCGTTTAGCCAATGGGCTCTCTCAGCAAGTGGTCTCATTCGTTTGTTATTGTCTTCCATATCATGTTCTCTTTCTCTTCATAAACCGATATGTTCAGTTTAAATGACCTATAATATTTTAGTTTTATTATTGAAGGTTTTTATTTTGGCGGCTGACTTCTGTTTGATATGCAAATTTCACCTCATTAACAAGATAATGAGTAATAAAGAGGAAAAAGTGAGACGATTTTTATATTTTCTTGTTTTCTATTCAGACTAAAGCTAGTTTTCAGATGAATTGGTTATTTACTGTTGATTCAGTAAATTTCTTCAAAAGCATTTGATCTTCATTGTTATAAATATAAAATCAAACCGGAATTAGTTACCATCACAATGAAGTGGTCCTCTTTATACTCAGATCATATGCTGTTAATAAAAATGGCCTAAAATTTGCTTAATCAGACCAATGACCTATTTAGGTCACAATATAACAGCCGACCTATTTAGAGATAATTTAGTGTCAGTTATTGTCTGAAATTAGTCTAAATTATAGTAGCTAGTTATTCAATAGAAAAAGTACATTTCTTGTTGAGCAGCACCTGAAGATAATTTAGATGACTTATTATGAAGAGTAATATTTTTTATGGAGTTCATAACAAGCAAGACCAGTTCTGTAGACTTTTCAGCCAATTAGACGTCCATATTTAATCAAACAACGAGTTTTACTTCTATTTACGTAAACACTAATTGCATGTAGGCGGCAATATTTAAAGATGGCATACAGCCATTAGGGAGTCTCCCCATTCTAATAGTGAAGAATGTCCTATGGTAGGAGACAGTGTGACACGGAGACTGTAATTGCCTACTCTGTTAAGGTAAACATAATCACAAACCTCAGACTTTCAATAAATTGTTGTTTATTGTTTGAATGACGTCTCGTTGTTTATGTTGGGCAAATAATGAATGAAGATCTTCTGTTGACACAGTGTCATCGTCATTAAACACTAACTGTCTATAGAATATAACCGAAATAGCTACTTTTAGGCAAGTTACCGTGTGTACATTGGAGTGGATGGGTGTGTGTGCGTGCGCGCGCGCGCGCGTGTGTGTGTGTTTTAGGATACATATAGAGAGGCAACAGGCACAGAGCATCATCATATCTAAACATCCTTTGAGACATACCTCCATAAATCTAAATATAAATACAATTATACATACATTAATCTAAATATAAAATGTTCCATATCTCCACATATCGATACATATATACATATACCTATACATGTGTCTGGGCTACTCATCAGAGACATACTGTATAAAATGTATATTAAATGTCATGTAAAAATAAAGTAACCTCTGAGTAAATGAGCGATGAATAGAAAACTGCCGAATTCGAACAGTGAACCCGTTGTTTTATGACCCGTCACTCTACCCACTCAGTTATGTTATGAAGTGATTTAGGCGTTCAGACTTGGCTACACTGAGATTATTTGAAACAATTTCATATCTGAAACAAATTTCAGTTATGCAACGCCGAGATTCGAACACGGGTGGTAGTGATCTGTGGTCCAACACGCTATCGCTAGACCACGGAGGCGCCCCCTAAGTGTTTAAGGAACTACGTCTCTAGATGTTGAAATATCTATAGGACGTTTTGCAAATAATAAACATCTGAACTCGATATCAATAAGAACGCATTAGACAAAATTAAATGATAACGAATAAACAAATAATAATAATAATCGATTTTTATCCATAAACTTTAACCATAAAGGTATCAGTTTAGAGAATATTGATCCAGTATCATGGTATCATCAAGTTAAGCTTCTGATATAGTTTTCCATTGTTTTAGTTATTAAATAACTGTCTATTGTTATGCTGAGTTATGTATTATTATCGCCATAAATTTGATGAAGGTCGCCACTCACATGACATTTATCGTTCTCTTCTAAGACATCAGTATCCCGGACAAAGCTTAATGGACCATTAGATACCTCCATATCCTGAGCTTAGGAAACCTAAATCTAAGATGGATAACTTCTTCATTGAAGGGATCGCGAAACGAAATATTCATGTGTCACTTATTGTGGGAAAAACTTTAATTAACAAATATCAACCAGAATAATCAACAATTGTCAGGAGGTGATGGATGAAGTGATGGATGATGTGATGGGGAGGTGATGGGTGAGGTGATGAGGTGATGAGAAGGCGAAGGGTACTTGGTGGGTGAGGTGATGGGCAGGTGATGGGTGAGGTGATAGATTAGGTGATGGGTGAGCTGATGGGTGATATGATGGATGAGTTGATTGGTGAGGGGATACTGAGGTGATGGGGAAGTGATGGTTTAGGTGATGGGTGAGTCAGACGATGGGGAGGTAATGGATATAGATGATGGGGGAGGTGATGGGGGACTTGGTAGGGGACTTGATGGTTGGAGGTGATGGGTGGCGGTGTTGAGGGAGATAATAGAGGTAAAACACCCCCATTGTCTAATGTTCGTTGACTATTTTCTGGTAAATAAATAATCACTTTTTCCCATCATCTGATATAATTTTTGTACAAGATAATTGACGTCATTACATTTTCTTTATGTGAGTGAGATATTTAATTAAATGTTACATTATATTTTGTTAGTTTGTCATATTATATTTTGTTATATCTTATTTCGGTTTTAATTTAACGTCAATTTTACATAAATTCACGTAACATTACAGTAAGACCTGAATAATCCGACCAATATGTCGGAATACATACAATGCCGAATGTATTAAGTCAATTTTCAGAGGCCTCAAACTGATGTCTGCTCTTAGTGAGTAGCACGTTGGATCACATATCACTACTATCTGAGTTCGAATCTCGGCGTGCGGATATCTGAAGGGTGTTTAATCTTTGACTTCGCTTCATTACCTTTGGAGGTCGCGCGGCCCATTTAGCCTACCATGTGTACAAAAGTGGCTATAAAACACCAATCATCATCATCTTAGTTAGGATGAATGGCTAAGTACAAATCTGATACATCCTGATGGTATTCTACTAAGAGTTCTCATACTGATGTAGCATTAGTTTGTTAAGATGTGTGATGTGTAAAACGACTTTGAATCACAAAATAGACAGAGCAATTGATCGTGAACAATATATTTCATACTCTACGCGTATTATAATAATATTTGTCGTTTTTTTAGTAGGTTGCATCGCGACGGAGTTGAAATCTAAAGTGCTACAAGTAACAGACTAAATATAATATGAAACATCCATTTTGACATTACTTTGTTTAGATTCTCAAGCTGTCAGGATGTATAACCCTCGTTTATTAAAGATATTACTCCATATATATACATTTACGTGCATGCTCCTGTCTATGCCTATTTCCTTATATATATATATATATATATATATATATATGTGTGTATGTGCGTGCGTGCGTGCGTGCGTGCGTGCGTGTGTGTGTGCGTTAGGCTAAGTAAGTATATATTTCACTTCGTTTTATATGACCTTTTCATTTACATTTTCGGTTTGTTTTAATTAACCTTAAGTTAATTAATTATCTTTAGCTAACATAACACGTTATCAGACAACAAAATCAGATTAATAATTGCAGGTAAAGTAAAATATTTATTTTAACAAGATTTCATGTAAATTAATAGTTCATGTAAATTATAGATAGTCGTACCGATCAACATTAAACTATTTATTCATTCATCCGTCTGTCCGTCTGTCTGTCTGTTTGTGTATTAGGGTGTTATACACGCCAATAACACATACGGATTATTTGCCCTTGGGATGGCTTCATCATTGGCTAATCATATTTTCGTCAAGAAGTGAATCCGAATGTGTGAGACAAGCTGATAGAAAGATAGAAAGAGCCTGAGACAAGGGTTGACAGTATGTCAACAATAATATTAGTAGCACCACATAGGAAGCAATCAAGGGATAGAAAGCTGGCATCACCAGCAAGAGACAAGATAGGAAGACATGTTGACAGCTAATATTGGTAATAACAATGTAAATTGACAGATTGGAGACAACCTTCGTTAGAAGGAATTTTTAACAATAGATGCATGCGAGCAAGACATGCTAATACAATCGATTTTTGTTTTTCAGATAATAAACTTTAAACTCTATTTAAACCTTATCATTGCTAATCTGACAAGAAATACTTACCGGTTAAGGCTGTTAAGAGTTGAACAACAATGGTTCGTGTATTGAGTGAAGTATGTTAGATTTTGGTGATGTAGAGATAATTTGACATTCTCAAATTATCACCTGTCAGTAATGATACATCTTCTGTCTTTAGATAATGTCTCCTTATTAGATACATCTAAAGCGTGTTAGTTACCTTGTCCCGCCCGTTAAGATATATCTGTCATATAAATGTTGTATGATAAACAGGAAGATAGACATGTGATACCCTCAAGATAATATATTACAGTTAAAACCTGTCCATATTATCACTTCCCACAAGACTAAAGTGGGACCCACTCTCCGAGTATAAAGAAACCTTAAACAGGTGGCCTTTTTATTCTCTAGTAAATTCTCTCTCTCTCTCTCTCTCTCTCTCTCTCTCTCTCTCTCTCTCTCTCTCTCTCTCTCTCTCTCTCTCTCTCTCTCTCTCTCTCTCTCTCTCTCTCTCTCTCTCTCTCTCTCTCTCTCTCTCTCTCTCTCTCTCTCTCTCTCTCTCTCTCTCTCTCTCTCTCTCTCTCTCTCTCTCTCTCTCTCTCTCTCTCTCTCTCTCTCTCTCTCTGCTATTGAACTATATGTGAAGATAAAATGGTTTTATTCACAACAGTAATTGAGGGATTTAATATTTCATATCAGACAATATTCTAACTCTGTTTCTTGGTGGTGTTAAAATTATAATAAATAATACAATTATTTATAGAACCTGATTAAATTTAATAAGGTATACACTTATAACACACAAGTCAACTGACTGACAATTAAAATAGTGTACTATGTATGTGGATGCCTAAAGCAAAAGGTTCTTTTGATATTTTAATCACTCTAATATGTTGGCACTATTTAGATATGGAATAAATTAAACAATTAACAGAATAATAATTATGTAAATATTAGAAAAATTCAGATTTTTGTAGTTCACAAACTGTCATTTACTCTGCGTTCTTAAACCCAAAAATAAACATTCACATATTTTTGAAGCCACGATAATATCAAGTTAAAACTACTCAGTGTTAGTAATTTGGTGTTTTTGGTAGTCAACAAACAGCGATATGATAATTATAATACTTCATTTTTGACATGTAGTGATTATATCCATGAATTTTGTTTATTTTTGTCCCGATTTTAAAAATATGATCCAAGATCCTGATAAAATGTTACGATAATTTATTTCCGACTTGAGACAACACAGCGTCAAACGTGTCTGGTTTTAGTACGAGTTCATGTTTATATTATAAAACTGATTTAATTTTAAATCACATCATGATAAACCTGAAGAAAAAAAGATTTGCGAAACGATAAGATATCTGAGAGAAATTAATTTGAAAACGCACTCGTCTTGGATTTCTCGAGAGATCTGGTCAGTGAATAGTACGAACGAAATGATGAAGATTAAACTGAAATATTGAAACTCTTCGTTTCATAAAACGTCTTAGACTGATTTATTTCAGAGAACCACGCCTAAAGTAATATCCCCTGAATAACCTAAAGTCTACTGTGTTATAGAAATTACAAATAATTATATAAATGTCAGGTAAATATTACTATTAATAAACTTAAAATGGTAGAGTAAACCTTTCACTCTCTATAAACTGAGACACTTGTAACAAAACTATAAATATCATATAATATCAAATTAAAATAATATCTTAAAGTGTCCTGGTACATAAATATGTTATTAATAAGTTGTTTGCTGAAGTGAAACGTTTAACTTATCACTTATAAGTGTTGTATATATATATATATATATATATATATATATATATATATATATATTAATTAATTAGTAGTCACACATCTTTGTGAAGAGGTCACTTTTTCATTTTATAACTGAAATAAACCTTATTACAAAAATCGTTTTTCGTGCAAACAAATCGTACAATTTGACGTAATCGAGCGTATTTGATAGATATGCTGGTTTAATGTTTTATAGCAATGAGACATCATTTTAATAGCAGACAAGAATCAGATAAGATTCCAATTGTCTTATTTTGTATTGATGTTCATATTTTAATTATTAATCGCGTTATATTCGACACTATAGTTATTTAAACCGATATCGTAGCCAAATTATTGTTTATGAAGAATATATTTAAGTATTTATTTTAGTATTTGAAACTTTTGTCGTAAATTTCACTGAAACAACCATAAAAGTATTAAAAGGATTGTGTTATTGATATACGTAATGAATATAGACTGTCTGTAATGTTGATGTTATCTGTGAGTTTGACAATTGATAATAAATGATGACTGTTCTCTCATTCTTCTCTTCATACAATAGTTATTATGACAATATAGATGTGAATCTTTTTACCCTTTTAATGACACTAGCGATCAGTTTCAATTGTCTTCTATAATGATACTAGAGAAGTGTGCATCCTATCTCTTATGATTACATCAACACTAAATATTATCTATCTCCTGTTATGAGACCTCGGTTATGACATAAATCAAACACGACAGAATGATGCCTTCTGTAAACAACACTCAGGTACAGAATGTCGGCAAATAACACACGATGTACATTAACAGACAATATTACACAAGAGAATCAGTGTATCTATTTATGAAAGCATCTCTAACAATGCTTCAGCATCAAATTAATAAAAAGGTAATAGTTATAAGTATTCTTCTTAATAACAATCATCAAAAAGAAAACAATGGAACTAATATTCATAAAATCAACTTTGTAAGTACAATATGATTATAATAATATTTAATTATATTTTATTGTTATAATCAACAATGCCTATTGTAACATAAAATAAGCTGATTAGATTAAGACGTAAGGTAAATTAAATAATTAGTCACGTAACAACGAGTTAGTGGACTAAAAAACAAAACACATATTATTGTAATCTATTATATTTCTATAATTAAGATTATTATAATTGTCAGAATCTGTCTCAAGGTGTTAATAAGACAATAAATCGTTTTATTTTGATGTACTTATTATGACATTATCTCTCATAAAGTGATATACTCAAACATTCTATGTTATATAAACCGGAAGTCAAAGTTTTACATCTAAATATAAACATAGACATACTAAATACAAAATAATCATCTGTAATTTTAGCTTATTATATATATATATATATATATATATATATATATATATATATATATATATATATATCGAGCCATAATACATAGGAACTATTGATTTAAGCTACAATTATTGTTTCTATGACTAAGGTCATATTTCATCACTGGTTTTCTTGTTGTCCTTTTACGATGTTTGTCACAGACAGAGTAGAATTGATCTGTCTAGATAATGATGTCTGGCCATAAAAAATACGACAACAAATATATTACACTTGCCATGTCTGAACACTGAGAGATAAATATAGACAATGGCAGAGCAAAGATGGTACACTTTAAACGGTAAAATATCTTGAGGAAAGCAATCTCTGGATCAAACTGAAATTGTTTATCGATGGGGGGGGGGGATTTTAGGATAATGACAATAATAATGTCTACGTAATACAATGTAACCACAGTATCCATGTTAAGAGAAAACTAAAACTTAATGATAAAAATAAATCAATATCAAACAGAGAGGTTTTATTTTGATTGGAAATCGATGAAAATAAAAACAAATCTCATATAATAAATAATCTCCAAAATGTCCGCTTTCTCTATAAGATTTCAGTGTGACTTCAAACTTTGAAGGATAATTTATATTTAGCCGTGTTTTGTTGTTCTATTTTAATGTTCTGTTGATCGTATAAATAACAGCAAACGGTCGATTACATTTTCATTATTACAAATGAACATTCTTCGCTAAATGTAATTTCTATCAAACACCATTTCTGGTTCCTAGGATATGTTCGGCTACGTTCATGTTTGTTTTGTTTATAGTTAACATATTTACATTTATTTCCTAATTTGTTTTAAACATAAATATACTAAAGAATATAGTTACATAAACCTGCATAAAACACGTAAAACGTACATAAACCTGCTTAAAACACGTAAAACGTACATAAACCTCCATAAAACATGTAAAACTTACATAAACCTGCATAAAACACGTAAAACGTACATAAACCTGCATAAAACACGTAAAACGTACATAAACCTGCTTAAAACACGTAAAACATACATAAACCTTCATAAAACACGTAAAACGTACATAAACCTGCATAAAACACGTAAAACGTACATAAACATACATAATACATCTCAGAATAAAACAATATTTCTGAAAAAGATTTGACTAACCAGGATTATTAGCTGTCTCAACTGTTGACAAATGAAAGAGAGAAACAGAGAGGGGGGGATTATGTCAGAATAACTTTGTATAAACAACCAATCATATAAACAAAGGATTACATTTGAGTTATGAGATATATATTTATAAGTCACACACGGAATATAGTAACTACAATTTCTCTTTTTCTCTCTCTTTCTCTCACTCTTTCTCTCTCTCACTCTTTCTCTCTCTCTCTCTCTCTCTCTCTCTGTGTGTGTGTGTGTGTGTGTGTGTGTGTGTGTGTGTGTGTGTGTGTGTGTGTGTGTGTGTGTGTGTGTGTGTGTGTGTGTGTGTTCACATCACTGTCAATAGTGACAACTCCAACATTTGATAAACGACAACATAAGGTCAGTTCTGTACTTAGCGAATGTCACTGGAAACAATCGTCGGCAAATATATGAAATTCTGAATAATTTATACTCTTCCATGACGGAGAGAATCGTACAAAAATGAGAATAATGTTGGCGAAAATGTCAACAAAATACAACAGAAATTAAACAAATAAACTAATCGCTTAAATATAACAGAAACACATTAATGTATATTTATTGTTTTATGCTGCTGATGCTCTTGGAGATTAATTCATCAATGTTGTCTTCTGGCCAAGTTACTTACAAACGTATAATGTCTTCAAACATCTGATTCCCAAGTCGATTTGGAGCCAGCTGCTACTGATGCCTAGCAGATGTCATCTGATACGAAAAGTCTGATGGAACATTCTACAAGATGAAAGAACATTGATCAAATACGGTTACCGCTTACAGAACATAAATGTTTGTTGATGTTATACAGAAATGGTATCCATTTCTCTATGTAAGGCGATAAATAATTAAAATGATTTACGTTAGTTCTCAATAACTCTCTGTGTAACATTAAATGTTGATTATTGTTCGTCGCCAAATATTAATATCTACAACAGTATTATTGTCAGTAACATATCTAGTTGTAGATAAATATTGATTTTAATTCATTTATAACTATAATTCGCGTAATATATATATATATATATATATATATATATATATATATATATATATATATATCATATTTATTCTAAATGTTATTTCATTTTGCAAATTTTATTTTAAAATCTTCTAAATATAATTATCTTCTGTCTAAATATATAATAAATATAAATTTTTTGGGGGTATTATAAAGACATACCACTAATACGCATCTCATTTTGTAAAATAACATCTTATTTGTGTCTAATTGTAGACAATTATCATTAATTAAGTAATTATCTGATGTAGACAATATTAATTAAATATTTTAAGTAACGAGAGTTTATCTATTTCTTTAATTTACTTTACTAAGTTCTAAAATAGATATCTAAGTTGTATATTACGATACAAGGACCACCAGATATCAGCTTAATAAAACAACACAGATGTAATACAGATGTTATTATATTTGCTCAGGAAAATTGATTGATATCCTCAATAACTGTTTGTAGCATTCATACCAAGGTCAGAGATAATATTACGTTTCCAACATCCATCACTATATCACAATACAGTCAATGACAAGTGTGGATATAACGTAATACTAACGTCATCCAATCACTTGTTGACATTTATAGCACTTTATTTCTACTAATATTGCTTTAGTCAATGAATGATTCTAGTTAGGTCACAATAATAATAAAAATCATTACTCTATCCTTCATTTACTAGTCATCAAGTCATCACTTCTGGATAGTTTATCTTTTCCTCAATGAATTATCTACTTTGCATTATTAAAATACACTATATGGATTTTGAATATATATATATATATATATATATATATATATATATATATATATATATATATATATATATATATATATATATATATAAGAGAGAGAGAGAGAGAGAGAGAGAGAGAGAGAGAGAGAGAGATAATAATAATAATAATTACAAAACCTCGTACCTAGTACCTAGTACAAGGGGTTGGACAAACTCATAGTCCTGGTACGATGTAAATTCTTTGATATGTATTAAAATTAGTAAACAGAAATCCAAAATAATAAAATTACACTAATAATGTATATCATAAGGTAGATACAAAAATGTTATATTATCTAATGTTATTTTAAAGATTATAGTTACGACTATTGTGTTGTATTATTGTAACAATTTTACTGTTTGATAATTTTAGTATGGTTTATTAAATTGTTCTGTTGTCTCTTTGTAGAATAAATGTTAGTGTTTCAACCTCTTAGCATAACTGATCTTGATTTATACATGCTGTAATGTTTAAAATCATGATTTTCATGGATGTTTTAAGTTCAACATCAGATGGGAATTGACTAATGGCCTGAGTCCGTTGAATAGTGTGCAGCATAAGACGGAGTTGGGATTCTAGACTTAGTTTGCATAGGAATGGTCAACTTCAACATTTAGAGCTCACTGAAAAATATCACAAAGAACTGGTCTTATTAATCTTACAACTTAAATCAACAGCCGATGGTAATTACCCTCTCTACACTCATATCGCTGGAAGGCAGATCTTTGTAAGTTGGAGCAACTTTCCTTTGTTGCAAAGATGTTGTTGTTCATATCTACAAATATGGACAAATAGAAAGATCGTCATTTAAATACCATATTCTAGTAAATGTTTAAAGAATTAGCTGGAAGAATACGGTATCATTTCCTAAAATTTTACTTTTTATTGGAAAATAGGAAGATATATGTGACAACACAATTAACCTTCGATGACATCAGGATCCAGCAATATTTTTAATATTAGTGTTTCCATGATAGAACTAACATATTCTAAATTAATATAGTTGATTATCCATCTAAGATTGACAATTTCTTCCTAAATAGTTAACATTTGCATTTTGCTGAGAACGTGTCTCGAATCAGCCCTGACTCAAATTTCCCTGAGCCACTTCTTCAGACATTTGGGTATGTTTTCTCCCTCGCAGACCAGTGTCACCAAAAGACTGTGTGGGTTGACTGTGCTGTAACGGCTGCTGTGGTTGACCACACTTTGAGTGTTGTTCAGTTTGCATTGTTGTTGGCTGAGCACAGTCTTACTAGACTTTCTTAAAGAATTATTTGTGAACGGGTTGTCCTATTCGTTTCATGTTTCTTTTACTTGCCTCTACATTTACCACAAAGTTACTTTGTTCTTGCAATAAATGAATTAATGTCGTCACAGATACTTAACAAAAAATGTATGGATTTTACACATCAATCACTAATGTCAATATTAGTTTATGTCGACGCTTATCAGCCATAAATCACAATAAAACATTTACGAAAAACATTTTAGTTCCCTAGAAAAGCAGGAACAGGTTTTTCTATAGAATTCATCCCCCGAACAACAGCCTTCAACTCATGAATTGCTTTTTTTGTTTTAACCCCAGTTAGCTTTTATCATACGAAGTAAATTACAGGATTACAAGACAAAATATGTGCTAATTCTGTTACATAGGCCATATTATTATGTTTTCACACATTAATAATGTCAGATACTTGAATAAACGCTTAGAAATAAATGGATTTTGATATAATATATTTATAATCCGGCTTATGCGGCACTGTAATTTTGGCCGACTTTTTGTTGTTTACACTAATGACCTTTTATCATTGGTCGATATCCCGTGAACGTAGCCAGTGTAAACACGTGTTTCAGATGCTATATAAACACCTATCATATGAAGATACTTGTTGTTGTCATTTGTCAATTATTTTCATCAAAATGGAAACGCAGCAAAAAACTTCAGTATGTGTCTACAGATTACAAGCAAAAACATTCAGTAATTACGTATTATCAAGAGCTCTGCGTCACGATGAGAACAAAACTTAGAACAAAAACATTTGACTTCATATAATTCTTTATCAGAAATAACAATAAAGATTAACACTTAACACCAGATATCCTCAACGGAAGATTTATTTCAAACACTTATAAACGGATTGTCATTTTGACTGTTATAATCAATAAACTAAGCTGGCAATCACTGAAATCCAGACGGGAGAGATCACGACTCAAACTCATAAACAAGATATAATTGGCGGCAGGTTAGCGATAACATTAAAGGAGTACATCACACGATATAACACACGGACTAGATCAGTTAATAATGACAAGTTCAAGCTGTACGCAGCACGAACTCGTGTATTTCAGAACTAATTCTTCACACGAACAAAACCAGTTTGGAATAAAACCCCAATGTCAATTATTTCTGACCACTAAAAAATCTGCTTGAGCACAACCAATCCGAGAAAAGGTTATACTCGTACAGAGATCCAGCCCTTACTCAATCAGAACGAGACTGTGTTGGATATTTCATCTCATAATCATTTATTTCAATAGAGAATTGTCTTATAACTATATTTTGGAGATGTAACTATCATCGAAGGTATACTTAGTTTTCACTGAATCATCTCAGTCTTAAAAGACGACCACCCCCGGGCTCCCCCCCCCCCTCCATTAGCGACGTTTATGCCACATTATACTATAGAGCTCCAGATTCTAGGATCAAATATTACTGTTATCTATCTCTGTCGGATGTTTGAACCTTAGATAAGGCACTAGTCTCATCACATCATTCTGTTAGATAAGACCAACATTGAGACTTAATAAAGCATTCACTCTCTCACTTACTGACTCACACACTGAGTGACCTATCTATGCCACACACTGAGTGACCTATTTATGTCTCACACACTGAGTGACCTATCTATATCACACACACACACACACACACTGAGTGACCATATTTATGTCACACATAAATCTATCTATATCTGAGCTTTTATTGAATCTGAGCGTATTTAATTTTTGTTAATTTAAGTGAACAGTCATCATGGCTCAGTGTGTATGTGCTGATATGTGCTGATATGTGCTGGTATGTGCTGGTATGTGCTGGTATATGCTGGTATAGAGAGTAAGAAAACTTTGTTTAGAATTTATGTTATCAATCATTGATTGATTCCTGTTTTGTTAGATTAAATGTCAATAATCAGTTTCTAGCTAAAGAATACACCTCGGGAAGCTGATGATGAAGATGAATAATATGGATAGTTAGTAGAGTTAATCTTTATAGATGATGATGATGATGATGATGATGATGATGATGATGATAATCACAGTAATATTAAACCATAATGCTACTCCCTTAAATCAACAAAAACAAATAAATACAAAGGAGTCATTTCATTATTACCTAAAACAGTCCACTTTTACTGATTGTATAAAACCGTTGCAACGATCAAGAATATTTCTCGTGACGTTCTGTTATTTAATGTCGTGACAGTTTGTCGGATTGAGCGTTTGTTGCGACCATCTACGCCCCTTTGTCATTAATATAACAATGTAGCATTTGATGGTCATAATACAAGCTCTCCTTCTCTAACAATGACCTCGAGTAACACGTGTCACACTTGACAGTCCTTGTAGAATTACTTCATTGTATTATTTTGATGAACCTTTCTTCCTTATCCGTGAAGCGCGTCTTGTTACATCCGATTTTTGATTAAATTGTAACAATAGCTAGCATGATGCCGAGTGCTGAAGGTTATTAATGGACAATTCAATTATATGCCAGTCTTCTTATAATGGAAGTTAATCATGGCGCGAAAAAGATTACGTAATGTTAAAGCTTCGCATAGGGATGCTCGTATTGGTCACGTGTCATAGTTAATGTGTTTCTATTGGCTAATAATGGTATGTTTAACAAACTGAGTTCATATCGTGTTTGACTGATCTCGATAATTATATATTATCTATAGATAATGTTATCTACGAATTAGATATAACATTTAATCAACTTAATACATAATCACTACTAGGCCTACATCTATACTGGAAGATAATGTAATGTATGTTAAAATATTAAATCAATCGAAGTATGATACCGAAAATATCGTCATATATTAAGTTTATATATCTATTTTTCTCCATAACAATATTAATGTCTATTCGTTGGCATCATATTAGTAACTTATAAAGTAAATTATGAATATGATGAAGTAAATTATGAATATAATACAGTATTCTCTGTTCTTCTTAAAATGTTTCACATTTGAGATTATAAACACAAATAGAACATACTTCCTGTTATTAGTTTCCTGACTAAAAAGCTCCTTTTAAGATTCCAGTTCCTCAAAGTGATAAAATATAAGTATGAATGAATTTTGTTCATAGAAGGGCACGTGACTAATATGTAAAATTTAAGCTAACAGTTTATTTATATTTGTATACGTAATTTTGAATAAATTTTAAAAAAAATTAATAAAAGTACAATGACCACATAAAAGTACCATTACATCAGTAATTTAATCATAAATAGATAGATCCCCTCCCCCATTTTGTGTTGATCTTCTATTAATAATATGTCGCAGATGAAGAACCCAACATCTGGAGAATATAAACATCAAGTGTAGTCAGATGAATGAAATGGACTGTTCCAACTTCACATTGATTGACGAAGAGACGGGGTCGGGGGGGGGGGGGCTGAGCACGATAATATCACGTAACTTAAAATACCTTGATATTAAGTAAATAATAGAACTTTCTCAGAACTTAAAAAGTAATATTTGATTTTTGAATTATTTATAATACCTGATGATTTATATATGTCTTGATATAAGTTAATTGCATATACTAACCTCATACACCCCACATAGACATAACAATGGATCAGTCCAACTTCCTTCATGGATGCATCTAGGTTGTTAAGTCGCCAAATTAAAGGTGTTTTAGTTCTGTTTGATCAGAGATTTTTAACAATTACTGATTATGTTTTAGGCGTGTTGACTGTTGTGTCATTTCCCCTTAATGGTTGTCAAATTTTGTCTACCATTAAAACCTATGGTCAAAGCCCCCCACCCCAATCACCACTGTCTAATGTTAATTACACACACACACACACACACACACACACACACATACACACTTATCTATGCAGTCTAGACAATACAGGTGTGAGATTCATATAACATGCAGGAATTATTTAACTAAAATATAATCTTTGGGTTGATGACCTAAGATGGCATGAGTCCGGATCAAAAGAAATCATTATCAGATCTAGTAATATTCTTATATACATTTAATTAAATTAACAAATATAGACAAGTCTCCCACAAGATCTCCACAAAACTGCTGTTTTTTTCTTCTCAAAATGTTGCATAGTTCGAAGATTTGGCTTTTGGCCTAATATGATATTTGGATGAGAAATGTGATACGAAAATAATTATACTATAGTGCTATAGTACATTTAGTCTTGGTACAAAAATAACAACTCGTATTTTTAGCTGTTCACTGATTGTGTGTTGGTTCAGATGATCTAAACACCACAATTATAATAAGAAATAGATTCGGTACTATTCATATTGACATTAAATATTTCAAATTAGTATTTAAACAGAATTGTAATCATTCGATTAAAAAGGGAAATATTCATTTAATATCATATATTCATATATATATATATATATATATATATATATATATATATATATATATATATATATATATATATATATATATATATAGGGAAATGTGTATATATGTGTGTGTGATATATATATATATATATATATATATGACGGAATCAATCAACGTGAAGTTTGATAGGTCAAATTCGTTGACATGACGACATTCTGTGTGTCATGCACGCAAGAAATGATAATTTGTTACCAACCGTGAAATATTACTAAGAAGGTGTCCACTAATGGGGGGGGGTCCAGTATAACATAGAAGGCACATTTGGAACCCAGAACAGCTCCAAATAGATCCGACAATCATTTTCTAATTAATCACTGAATTAGTATTCAAAATAGTCATTAAAGTTAATCACAACATTGTAGAGTAATAAAAATAACTAGGTTAAATTAACCTAAATTCTACAATTCGGTCACGTGATCGTATATATATATATTGTTGTGTGTGTGTGTGTGTGTGTGTGTGTGTGTGTGTGTGTGTGTGTGTGTGTGTGTGTGTGTGTGTGTGTGTGTGTGTGTGTGTGTGTGTGTGTGTGTGTGTGTGTGTGTGTGTGGGAATCATTCAGAGGATTCAGTAAAATCATTAGCTTCATTAGCTCTCTTCTCTGGATGTGTCTATATGCCAATGCATCTCTGGATTTTTCCATGTGTCAATATATGTTTGGATATGTCCATGTGTCACTATATGTTTAGATATGTCCATGTGTCAATCTATGTTTAGATATGTCCATGTGTCAATGTATGTACATGTATATAGATATGAGTTTACTGTTTGGAGGTTGTAGGTATGTAAGTGTGAGAGAGTGTTTTGTTGTGACATTTAGTAGGAGAGAAACTTATAACACTACACCATTGGACAAAGGTTTAACACTCACTCACCCACTCACACACTCATTGGCTCACTCAATCAATCAAGCAAAGAATCGAGAAAACAATCAATCAATCATTTACACTAATTATTTGGCTATAATAAGTTAGTTTAGATAATAATATACACAACTTTGTTTTTGGAGAAAATACAAATTCAAAATGTATCATCTCAATATTGTAACACTTTTAGTAGTTAATCCATCTTTATAGGTTTATAGTTAGAAGTAGAATTAAACGATAACAAGTCATTATATTTACTTAAATGTTGCCTATTATTAGCCTTAATTGGCTTCCCTAATGACGTCATCCAGGTAAAGGTCATCTTAACTCGAGATAATCAGCACGCGATGTTTACTAGTCTGACACGTTAAAGTGGACACTATACACAAATTATATCTACCTGGCAGATGTAAGGTCTATCTAATTATTGTCATCAAAGCTCTTTGTACTTCGACCTAATATCAAGACAGCTGGTCCTTTACCTTCTAAATATAGGGATGTGATTGTGGAAATTACCGAATGTTTACTTCTCATTTGTTTATGTAAATAGCTTCAACCACAATCAGTTTTAATCATCAGTCATAGATTGATATGAATATTTAGTTTTCTGTATTTGAAACATTGTTGACAATAATGATTTAAATATATTTAAACAAAATATAATACTCTTTTCATCTTTATGGGGATGGAATGTAACAAAATATTTAAATTACAACAATAATAAATATGTGACAAAGAAAAAGATTCCTTCTCCATGTTCATTATTTATCTGTAAACAATTGATTATATTATAATTAGAATGTTATATAATATTACAGGATAGTTATCATTGTATTTTATTTATCATTGACTCCTCTATATGATACGTTAATGTGTACGTAATTTAGTACAAACAATAACATAACATACAGAAAGAAAATCCTGCCACAAAGATATAATTACTCCCAGATAATATGAGCAAATCCCATTTCCGGATCTATTCACGCTACCTGCCGTAGCTTCTGTCTAATCACATAGTACGGAACGGATTACAGAATGAGTGGAGATGTAAAATATCTGTCTAAACAAAGATTTATGTCAAAAGTGTATTGAACAGAATCCAGTTTTGTATTACCAGAAATCTCTGATCCAGACAGTCCCCGTTTTTCTGTACAGAAGATCTCATTACAGCCAAATACTGAACAATTTGAACTAAAAACGAACCTTCAACCGGATGGTAGCCAGGAAGTCCGTTTGATACTTAGAGGTGCCCTGGATCGAGAATCCGTATCACAATATCGTCTACAAGCAATAGCTGTGGACGGAGGAGATCCAGAAGAATATGGAATTTTAGAGATTATAATAATAGTGGCTGACGCTAATGACAATCATCCAGTATTTGATCAGGATACATATGAAGTAACTATCGAAGAGAATGTTCCAATAGATCCAATCCCGACAGAGACACTCGTCATCATCCACGTTGATGACGTCAATGATAACGCTCCAGAAATAATGATTCATACCCTTGGTGATTCCGGAGACAATGAAGCAGTTATCCTGGAGAATACTGTTAGTGGAACATTTGTAGCTAGAATTGTTGTCAATGATAGAGATAGTGATGACAATGGACGATATAACTGTAGTCTATACGAAGATCATTTTGTTCTGGATCCTTTCGGTTCTGATTTTCTAATCACGACAAGAGGGATACTGGATAGAGAGAAAAGGTCAAAGTTCAGTTTGATAATCAAATGTCACGATTATGGCAAACAAGCCTTAACCAGGACAACCTTTCTACAAGTGAGTATTGAAGACATTAATGATAATTGTCCACATTTCTTCATCTTGATCTAATTTCACGCGTGATTTACTCTCAATACTCAAACCTGTCTTTGTTTTGTCAACATTGTCAGAGATAATGGGATGTTTACTATGTTGAGCAGCCTAGCTATTGATGAACTTGTCTTCTTCAGCTGAACACTTTGATGTAAATAATTAATGACAATTAGGTGTATTTAATGTCAGTTCTAGTAGTTGAGTGAAGTTCAACATAAATAGTTCACAGTACAGTACAATGAGGAATAAGTACTAATTACCACACTCCAGGAGAGAATGTAATTGATTTGGAATTTCGAGTATATATGATAATGACAAAATAATCACTTCCAATTTTTGTCTTTGATGAGCTTCGCGAAGGAATACATTTTTGAGTAATGTTTACTTGATTAGTAATACAAACCTTTCGTTACTTTGTATTGAATTGCCAGGAAATACTTTTAACTTAAGTTGACTAGTTTTAATAAACCTAAGAAGTGAAAAGAAAATTGTGACTCGATATAAATACTTTATCCATTTATGCATATTAATTCGTCACATTCCTCTGAAGAAGACAAAACAGATTCTCCAAAAGTAAAACGTATTGATAATAATGTGAACTCATATCAATAAAACGGTTGTCATTCAAAACAACTGATTTTTTAAAGATTATGTTGAAATAATTGAATAACGTTGGCTAGAGTTAAATTAGATGATAATAATATTGTATAATACAATAATCTTAAGAACTATTATACGTGTATTATTAGGATGACAGGCCACAGAGCTCAAATACCGCATTCAAATTGATTTTATTATATTAAAGCTGTGATATTTAATATTGTCCCTCAATTCATTTATCTTTGTAGATTGTTTGCCCGATTGATCTACTTTTGTTCACAAATACATCTGTAAACATCATCTCTAATATTTAAATATCTCCAATAATTTCAATGATACGGTTATTATTTCTAGAATTAATTAATAATTAAAATGTCTAATTTATTCTTTAGGACCAGAGAAGACTTTTTAGGATGAAATCAAAATCTATGTATATCATACGAAATAAACAAACATCTAAAAGATTAATTGTTTTACATTTACAATCTTCTAAAGTCTGCCGAAAATCACAGATAAAAATATATTCTAAAACTTTAAATTTATACATACATTGAAATTACTTGATATGTTGAATGGAAAAAATATAAATATAATACTAGTAACATGATAAATGATAAACCACAAATTACTGATACATTTTCTTCTTATCTAATATTAATTATTCTAAATCTTGCTAACAAAATACCAGAAGCTAACTAGAAATTATCACATTATCTCGACAATGTTCAGAGCAAATATCTATTTTCCCTAAAATATATATATATATATATATCATGCAAATGAATAGTACACTACTTAAAGTCATGGGTAATGAATATTTCAAGTTATAAATTGTTCACTGAAACATTAATATAAAAATAAGACACCATGAACACTTAATGGTCACTTAAAAAACTTTTACTTTACCAGGTTTTTGTAGGGTCACTTAAAAAACTTTTACTTTAGCAGGTTTTTGTAGGGTCACTTTAAAAACCTTTACTTTACCAAGAACAAGCAGAATATTAATTAACAACTTACTATTTTATGTCATGTTCTAATCTTCAGTGACTATAATAATAATAAAACAGTATAAATATTAAGAGTATGTTATATAGTAACTTATTCAGCTTGAATTTCTCATAGACGCTTTATATTTAAAACATAATTAAAATATGTTCTAAGCTCATATAGCACAAACACTATTATACATAAATAAAGCTATTTCTGCATAATAAATAAGCTAATTTAAATAAGAAATTTATAAATTATTATTTTTTTTTTTTGCTCTAAGTTTAATATTACTAGACAACTTATTTCATACCCTAAGAGTTGATGCTCGGGATGGTTTCCTTCCTCCGTATTTTTTTGTGTGGCTTTCTGGCACATTCAAAAGTGAACAAGACTTAGATCGGAGAAGTCTCATTGGTAAGTACTTTAGGATCAGATCGTTTAGATAAAGTGATGCTGTTCCACTTAGTACTTTGAAACTAAGAAACAGGATCTTGTACAGTGATCTCAAACGTACAGGAAGCAAGTCCAGCTGTAACAAAACTGGTGTTGTATGTTCCATTTACGTGTCACCATATGTACAACACAGTTCTGTTAACTAAACTGGTTTGATTGACAAACTTGTTATTATATTAAAATATGAAATTTATTATTTAATCCCTCCCCCCGACAGTGAAGTACAACACGATAAAATATATAAAACACTTAGAACTTAAAATTATAAAAAATCAAATATGGTTATGATAAACTTATGTAATAATATCATAACAATATCTTTACTCTATTTCCATTAACCTTATCTTAATTATTCATGAGATAATCGATAATATCCACACCTTTATCACTAACTTTAGAAGGTGACTAATATATATATATCTCACATTTCTCTGTTTACAACCTCACTGATCTTGTAAGGCGATACTATTAAATATCTAGCTATAAGTAATTTGATAAACCGAAAAGTGATTAATAATTATCATTAACTATCTCTACAGAACATAATAGAATTAAACATCATAATTTACTTCCAATGATAATTCCGGTTCTTCGTAAAAAGGATTTAACTATTATTATTAATAACTATCTGACCTGACGGCTAGATATCTTATTATAACAAATAACACTGTCATTGATGATTTATTCGGGAAAATACAAAGGTTTACATAAACCTTCGTTAAATTGTTGTGATGCGCTCGATCATAATGTTCCCACTTAGTTTAAAAACGTGTGTGTGTGTGTGTGTGTGTGCGTGTGTGCGATAACGATACATAACTATTTAACTTCTTTAATTGGAGAACATTTTAATAATATGTTTGTGTTGTAAACTTCAGTACTCAGTGACCATTAGTCACATATGATCAGGAAACCCCTTATATGTGAAACACGTCGTTAATCCTGTATAAATATATTGTGAATAAAAAATATGGTCATTGTTTTATGGTACAATAATAAGCTCTTCTATATATTTAGGGCTATATGTGAGTGGGATAGTTCATAAACTACGGCTTCAGACGGTCACAGATGCCACAGAGTCCAGTAAACACGTAGCATCTCAAATCCCCGGCTACCGAAAAGTGTCTGAATTATGACTGACCTTTCCTGCGTCTACAACACGTTAAAGGTCAATACGACATGACCGGCATAGCTCAAAGGGAGGTTACGGCCTGGGATACTATCGTAACCAACATTAATATGGGCGTTTTATTACTTATATGACGAGAAAGAAAGATATTACCACACCATCGTCGATTGTTCAAACGTCTTGTTTCCTTCTGGAAAAAAAATGTATTAAAGTAATTAAGTATATTTATAATATAGTAAACTTATTCGAAAGATGCAGCTTCGTTTCCAATTTGACTATATAAAGACTTTACGTAGATGAGCTAACCTTTAGTTGAGAATCATATCCATAATTTTTCTTCGGATATAGTCTATATAACATTTAAACACTTAGATTTCTGGGGGGGTTTAAATTACGCACTGAGTCCTCTAACTCAAATGTATTAAATGATTAATTACAATAATAATATATTAATTAAAATGATAATAAAAAGGTTTTTTTTATTTAAGGTACCCATATCATACGATCAAATTTTCTTAATTAGATCATCTTCGATGTTTCTTATCCTCTTACTCAAAGTATTAATTAGTTTTGACATAATTTTATACATTGTTTCGCTAGAGAAGGTCTATTTGTATGCGTTATATACACATCCAAGTATAAATCAAGTTAACATTGTTGCTGGACGTTTATACGTCAAATATTGTTAGTAATGTTACAAAATCTGGATAAAAATTAGGATTATTTATAACTTTTGTTTAGCCCACGGAAAGTAACTTATATTAAATGTAGAAATATATTATTAATTAAACATAATCTTAACTGGATCCCTGTTATCGCTGAAAATATTATTTACTTATTATTATTACAATTGTATACACATATAACGCGTACATTAACGATCAGATTAACGATTGCTTTTTTTAGAAAGAGACAAAATATTATGTTATAGATGATTTATAATTGTTAATGACATCAAATATTAAATAGAAATAATCTGACATTGGTAGGTACATTGATATAAGACTGACATTGACACCGTTTTCTTATAATGACTCTTGTTACTCGTTTTATTATTGATTAAATTAAATATGGAATTGCCAAAGTGCAATCTTTGGTATTTACAAGTATTCTCACTAGACCTCACTTACTCATTAGTTCACTCACGGATTAATAGTGAAGGTTACTCCTCCCGATCAGGCGCAATAAAATATATCATAACGTGTTCAAATATTGATATTTTAACATTTCTCTGCTGAAAACTCTAGTTGTTCCCTGGTCTATCACATATCATAACGTATTTTACACTCTTCATCTCGGTATATCTGTGTTTTCGGCTTTGTGTTTGGTTTTCCATGATTAATTAAATCTATTCAATTATTATTCTAGCAACGTTTTGCTTTGTGTAGCTTTGAATACTACTTTCTAGATTTATAATTTGTGAATTTTTCTGTGTACTTTATGGCTTGGTTTTCTGTCATACTTATAACAGTAGTTCTGCTAGTTCAGGTATGATCAATTTCTGAAAATAAATAGGATATCTTTTGTATTTTGTTATTCTGAGATTGCTTTATATAATTTGTGTTGTGGCTCTAGCATTTCAGGATGTTTTAATATCATTATAGTAATAACTTTTTAAAAATTCTTAGTCCGAAACGAATATCTTTCATTATATATATATATATATATATATATATATTGTGTGTGTGTGTGTGTGTGTGTGTGTGTGTGTGTGGTGTGTGTGTGTGCGCGCGTATGTGTGTGTGACCGTGTGCGTGCGTGTGCGATGTGTGTTTTAGGATACATATAGAGAGGCACTGTTAATGACGTCCAATTTAGTTCTATAATTTATAAAAAATGGATGTGTAGTGGGTGTGTTTTAGGTATTTTCTCCACTCATCTAGGTAATGACAGAGTTAACAATTTACTGAGGAAGTGTATCAAGGTACACTGGACTTGAATATATGAAAATTCATTCTATAATTATATGTGATATTTTTACTTTTATTTATGAATAATAACATTGTATAATAATATTGTAGTGTGACCTTTCTCAGTAAATTAGAAAACGTTCACTTGTCTGTTCTCATCTAATCTTTAGATTGCTTATGATTTATATTCTATAGCATATTGTCTATATATTCCAGTAGTAAATCTATTGTTGTTTATGTATATTGCTTAAAATCTGTTATCTTTAAATGATAAACTTGTTATTACACATTATTGTATTTTACAGTATTTTACTGTGTAATTTCTAAGTTGTATATTTAGTTCATACCATAAATACTTAAATGTGTTTCATTAAATTTGTGCAGCGACAATATTTTCATGTTTTTTTTTTAAATCTGGTGATCGGTTGTTTTTAATCAACAAATACTTATCTTTATCTGATATTCATTCTGATAGAATGTACCTGTTTATATACACCAAAGTATATTTTCTATAATAGTATAATAAAAAAGTTTAATTCAGTGTTAAACAGTAAGTTTTATACTAAGTTTCCGACTTTTAATATATTTTTTCTCTGTGAGTTTGTAGTTTAGATTTAATGTGCTAAATATTCCTGTATGTGATAAAAGGTGACAATAAATTAAATTGTTGTGATAATATATTGACAATAATATTACAAATACTTTAATTTGTTGTTTTTCTGTTAATGGTGTGTTTTCAATGAATGGGAAGTAATGTATATCATATATGTGGGTACCATACAAGCTACAAATGTTGGACTTTAACAAATATCAATAAGATAGAGAGAGCGCGCGCAAGGGAAATATCCTGCTACCAGCTAAATAAATAACAAAGTCACGAATGGTCTGTTCCACGGGCTCACTACATGCATGCTAACAGTCCCTAACCCTAACCCTAAGCGATATATAAGCGAATATGTAGGCGAAAATAATACATTCGCCAGGTGGCAGCACTTTATGGTGGCAAACTGGTAATCGTCTGTGTTACTTGAGTTCTTATAGCTCTCGGTAAGGCTTCTTGTACCTAAACAATAAAAAAACTAGAAAATATCCTTCCTCCACTGATTTAAAGACCCTCTATAAGTATCCCCCACATAGTGTGAGTGTGTATGTATTGATATGAGCGCCTTTAAATCACTGAAACAACAATATTTTCTAGTTTTTTAAAACTATTTTAATTGATTATATACAACTTAACTTTGTAAGTATATGTATAATATAAAATAAAGACGTCTTCATTGTTGGTAGTTGACTTTAGTTATTCAACCTGTATGTTCGTCACACCATTGGACATCTGGTGACTCCCTAGAGGAAGAATCCTTCGGGAATCATATCCCATAAATACACAAGTAGAAGTTGGATTCGAATCCCTAAGCTGAAGATTTGTAGCGACAACATGGTTGATTGTGCTTTATCGGACTACCATAAATATGAGAGATATTACAGTCATTGAAATGGGAAACTCCCTAATTATCATAACTAATTTATATTATACATGTAATGTCGACGGTTATTCCGTTTAGAAGTAAACCTGGTCAAGTGACTTCATCACTTCGAAATAAAATAACTTCTAAATAAACAGAGATGTACATTTGAGGAAGATTGCACAGTTTAGATTCCATATTTTTGCTTCTAATCACCCATGCACTGAGCCTATTTTTTAAATTACCAATCATCATGAAGTCTGCAAATACATAAATTCATCTTGTACTGTTTTTATTTCTAAATTTGACAGGAGAAAATAAATGCCCGTTCTTATCTGGTTTTATTAAATTGGTACGTTAAACAAACTATTTTATAAACAATATACCAGATAATGACAATAAACAAATTAAAATCCAGGAGTGGTGGTTGTCATGTAATTAATTAATGGATTCATCATATCCAAATAACATTGTATGACTTTTTTATTATATAGGAATTTGAAGATAATTATTCATCACACTAGTACCTCCTAGCTGCCTGCAGGATAAAAATCAAATGTTATAATGAGCTCCTGATGGCGTAGATAATTCTACAAATATTATCACCTGGGAAAGCTGATATAACCCTTCTCTTGATCTAGTTATATCTCCGTTATTAAGACGATCAATTAAGGTTAACTTATTTATACAAAACACATCATTAATGCCGAATTCATTTTATTAATCATGGCAGCAGCTGTACAGAAACATATATTTAACAACATTGATTTCATCAATTTTTTTACGACAATCGTGTCTTGATTTTGGTTGATTATTATTATTTTTAATATTAAATCTTGTTTGCTTAAAGTCTCTTAAACAGATATAAATATTCAACTAATCATAAATGTTTTATTGTATTGACTATTAACATATAACAAAATTCAACAAATATGTTGGTAATATTCAAATCTTTTCATCTGAAATACATTTTATAGCATCATCGCTCTTGTTCGGAATAGCAATATGCACAAATATAGTTAATAATATTATAGCAATAAATATTTTCAATAATTCTTTCCAATAATTACTGGATTCTCATAATTATGATTCAACTTCTCACCAGTAAAACACGCACACACGCACGCACGCACACACGGACACATCGACAGAGAGAGAGAGAGAGAGAGAGAGAGTCTGTTAATGACATCTAGATTGACTATTTTCCCAATGTATTGACCTAGAATACTCCCCAATTTTAGAACGATATATCGATGCCATGTCCCCGTGTACCACGTATATCAATAGACTGGAACATTCTTTAACACTTATTATATTTAAATAATTACTATATTCGTTCTGTGCGTGATTTTAGTCACGCGGCAAAGCACCTCGATCCTGGTCGATCGATCTACTCCCGTAATTTACAATGCAAATAAAAGAGGCTATATGGTATCTTTACTGGCGAGGTAAAAATATACAGGGGGGGGGGATAGTGTGAATAAATCATTTAGGTCGGGAAAGGTCAGGGAAAAGAAAGTTCACATTTCGAAGTTAATATAACGTAACGTAACTACCTGCTATCTTATTTCCTTTAAGACGTTCCATAAATCCTTAATTTCCGAACTTTCACGAGCCATTGCGAGTGTGTACTACGCCCGCTAGGGATTATTGTGTGACGTCATCTTTGACAAACATCACGTTGTGTTACAGCTTAGTGACCAAGGTAGCCTAGCTAGGCTGTCTATATACACCTCTGACCCAAGAGTAAAATAAGACACGCAAAGACGGATTTATCTAAACACACGATAAAAGAGTACGCAATTATTTGAATAAATAATATAATGAGTAATATAAGTGCCGATAAGTAGATGCTAATGCGAAATGTTATAATGTATTTTTTTAAACGATTGGTCAATCAAACCTTCAGCTATATTTATTATTGATAAAAAGGCAATTGCTGCTACTCAAGATAGACCCACACAAAATTATTGTAGGAAATAGTATTAAACAAAACTAAATACTCCCTTTACTTAAACATGCATCACAAACTATTTGAGACTAAACCCCAAAACTGTTTAGCTAGGTACGTTTTGTCATAATTGTAGGAACATACACCACTGTATATAGTCAAAATTTATTTATGTGAAACTACAGTTACTATGTACAGCATATGTATCATAACTGGATTATTAACTGGTACTGTTAACGCAAATATTTGACACCCTGTATTTTAGACAGTATTCTAAATATTATTTTAAATAGCTAAGAAGGTTTTTACCAGTAAATAATATGTATATTTAGAATCAGATGAAATGTATAAAGATATTTTTATTATAATGACCAGGAGTTGTAATATACAGTGAGTAACTGAATGGATGATTTATGGAGTGAGTCAGTAATCTAGTGAGTGAGTGAGTCAGTCAGTCAGTCAGTTTGGATTAACAACACGTTGGACCTAAAATTAGCTAGGTAGCTATCATATTGTAATTTAGTCATAATAACAGACGTCTAGTCTACAAGATATTGAGTTGCAGTCCACTCAAGTAGGGCTGAAATTCCATCAGCACATATCATGTGCTGTTAACATGTCCAGTTGAGTGCTGTGGCTCATTAAAAGACATTCTCATGTCTAAATGAAAATACTCTGCCAAGGCTGTACAAGACACTTGTCAGATCCCACCTAGAATATGGAAACGTTATTTGGTATACACACTATCAGATGGGAAAATTGGCAGTGGAAAAGGTTCAGCATCGAGCAACATAGTTAGTCCAACACCTGAAGCATCTCCCTTATGAAGAGCGACTAGTTGCCCTGAAGCTCCCATCAGCAGTCTTTAACAGAGCACTCAATGAACGAACCAGAGGTCATATAGTCAGAGGTTATTTGTGGGGCGCTGTCGACTCGAAATAAGGAAAAAAACTCAATCAGCCAGCGAGTGGTTCAGGACTGGAAGTCACTATCAGATCATGTTGTCACAGCCACTACCTTAAATTATTTTAAGTCTAGACTCGACAATCACAGGAAAGACGACATGTACACGACCCCATATAATGCATAACAAGAAACTACAAAATTAATTAAGACCAGAATACCTGACAGGCAGTAGCCTTTTATTCTGGTATTCTAATAAGTTGTAGTTGTTTTCACAAAAGGCATGTTTGTTTAAATTCTTGTTATAAACAGCTATAAGTGTATACATTGTCTCATTTAAAATGTGCGTGAAAATTCTACTTATAGTTGTTTTATAGATCAATGCACTTTACCTGTTGTTTTTAATTAGAAACACATGTCAAGAAAATTTATTTATTATTAGTCAGAATAGTAAGTAATTATTAATACTGTTGGCTGCTCAACTAAATAAGAAACCATAGACTAAGATAAACTGTTATTTAATTAAATAAATATTTCGAATAGCCACCATAACTGGAATAGATCAATGGCAGGTCGCTTGTCAAGACTGAACGAAAACCCCACCAGACATTACGTCTATTAAAGTCATATTATTATTATTATTATTATTATAGTGACGGGCCTATCATTGGACAACAGATCAAAGTGTTACAAATGTAACACTTAACAATAGATTTGTTATTGAATTTAATTTATTTTGTACACTAATGTAAATACATATATGTATACTAGCACTAAAATACATAGATAGATTAAAGTACCAGGATAGCACAAGAAAGTGAAAAACATTTATTTCCATTGTGGTCCTGAAGAGAAAATTCACAGATATATTATTGAAGTCTATATGGCAGGTGGTGGAATAGACAAACTTCAAAAGAGTAACTCCCTGTTACCTGTAATAATTTAGATTAATGGATATTACAAACCTAAAAAATATATATATATATATATATATATATATATATATATATAACTTGAAACATATATGACCAGGTTAGAAAAGAATGTAAGAACTTGCTTCCTGTCCATTAAGATTGTCAAATAAAAATAGTTTTATACCTTTTTTGAAGAAAAACTTGCTCGTTGAACACTTAATTTCATTTGGTAATTCGTTCCAAGCCAATATTCCTGTATAATTAAAAGTATTTTTCCCAAAAGATTTAACTTGAGGTATCTGAAGAGACATTGTACTGGATCTTGTATTAATATTATGTTGGGATGTTGTTAATTTAATCATCAACATTTAATATAATATTTAATAAGTTTTCAATATTTTTAGTGGCTAAATTGGTTCATTCTTGAAAAGGATTGACTTATCGCTAAAGTACACTTTCGTTTCGAAAATATGTTCTGTTCGCCAGCTCATTAACAGAGATATTTATGGTATTTAGTCTTTCCAGCTCCATTTTCACCAACATTGTGTGACCGGTTGAAGGTTACTTTTCTTTTACGCAATACGCAATTTGTAATAATTTGGCAATACATTTCCTTCTGATTCTAAAATGCCGCGAAGAGGAGGTGTAAGGAGGTATGTTAATTATAATTTTACAAAAGTTTATTTCAGACACTTTATCTGAGCTGCATGCTTAGAATCTTTAAAGCCGAGATCGTCAAACGTTGCTGGACTCCTTGACTTCAGCAGTAGACTAACTGATTTTATAAATGGCTTGTGACAATCTGTGTGTTTATTTTTATGTTTTGTGGTGTTGGTGATCTTGTAGTATATTAACATTTAAAATGTCTCGACTCAAGAGCCCACGAAGTTCAGCGCATCATGACTTACTTAGATTCTATATCTAATCATATTGGTGCAAAAGCATCTCATCTGCCATTTTGATGAAACGAGCACAGCACAAGTCAAGAAGCAGATGGACTTAACTCTCATTGTTGATTGCCAGCTCATAACGACGTATGGGTAAATTTGTACCCATCACTCTGGACATGTTTGAAGGGATTCAGGACTAATACAGCTATGCTTACAAATATCACAATTGATGTCAAAATATGTAAAAGATCACCCACTTATTAAATAATCTAGTTCACAGTGCTGATTAATCGGCTTTTAATGGCCAATGTGAATGTGCACTGCCATTTTGAAGCTAGACAGAGACCGGAAGCTCCTGAATGCTGACGTCGAACACAGCAGTTTGACCAGAAGTCTAGAACCTGAACGAAAGTGTGAGCAAAGAATTATTCCAGGACATAACACAATTATATTGTTAAAATTACGTCATGAATCACATACAACGATAATGATCAGTTTGAGCCAAGGAACCTTAGAAGAGGAAGATGATTCCGATTGTTTCAAAGAAAGCGGAATCATTACAAAAAACTTGAGGAGAACCCGAAACACAGACTGGTGTCTGTGTGAACTCTGTGGACCAATGGATTCTCAGAAGGATTCTCTTTGTTGCCATTCTGTGCAAAATTTGAACTGTAATTTAGCTGATTCAAGTATGAAATGTATATTACACCATCAAGAATGGCTGAGATATTAATGTTCAAGAGTAACTATAATCCGCGTTGGTCTTGAGAGTGCAAGTATGTTGTCAGAGCATTTGAGTTTTCTCCTACCTGCCTTTGAGTCTGACTTCCGATGCAGCTGTAATAGTGGTCCTCCAGTAATTTGGATTATTTCCCTATATCTTTGATATCAGGTATATTTCGTGATTATTATTGTGGAATATTTGGTTGCTATTCTAAATATTTTTTCTGAGGGTGAACTGTCCCTTTAAGGTGACAAGGTAGCCTCAAAGATGTTTGATCAAATGGCCGAAGCTGGATTACTTATGAACTAGTGTGAGATGGCCCGAATGTCAACAAAACCATCATGCAGAAGTTTCAAGAGAGAATCACAAATGAGAATCCAGACTTCAAAGGATTTGTAGACCTTGGTAGTTGTGTCTTATACACTACACAATGCTTTCCAAAAAGGGCTTTAGCAAGGATATTAATCAACTCTGTCTCAATCTTCATTTTCTTTTCAAGTACAGAGCTGCAAGAAGGGAACATCACACAGAACTCCAATTAAGCATGGACATCGAAATGCACACATTCCACCAGCATGTGGAGGTTTATTGGTTGAAAATTGGACTATCTATCGGATGTATTCTCGTGCAGTGAGATGTGATCTGTGAGTTCATCAAAGACTTGGCAAAAGATGACAAGAAAGTCGCTAAGAGCAACAGCTATAAGCAAGGGAGTGCCATTGTTATTGAAGTAGAGAAGGATGTGACAAAGGGCATGTTGGAATACTTTTTGAACAATGTTATCCCCATATTTGGAGGATTCCTCACCTCATTCCAGAACTCTGGCCCAACTATACACATAGTCTATGACAACATCTGCCAAACTCTTATAAAAGTCATGAGAAGGTTAATAAATCCAGTTCTTTGGATGGCAAGTATGACAAAGAACTTAACTGCATTCCATGTCAAACTACAGATTTCTGATAGTAAACTAAACATTGTTCAAGGCACTAGGACAACTAAAGTTGGAGAAACAAGAGTCTCCTCTTCTTGGCATTTGATCGTTCTTTCGAGCCATAGTCACACATATGCAGACAAGGTTCCTCTGAACAACACACTCTTGAGAGACCTTAGTTGCCTCAGTCCCCCCAAAAAAGGAAGGGAAAATAACGGTTACTGCTATTTGGAACATTTCCTATAAGCTTCAATCTCAGCTGGATGTATCCAGTTTACAAGATGAGTGGAAGCTATTCCAAGCTGATAATGACGTATATGTCCAAGACACCAAACAAGATGTGGAAGATTATTGGAATGTTGTGCTCCAACTGAAGTCTGTAGAGGGCATCAATTACTTCCCATCCCTACAACTTGTTACGTTGTAAATAAAGGTAGTGGTGGATCAGGATGGGTGCTGGGAGGCTATCAAATACTAAAACAAAATCCTATTTTATGTTTTGTGCATAAAAAATTTCTATTTCCTGAGAGTCGCTTGATGCCCTGGTAGTATCAGCTGAAAGTACAAGTTCTGGCTCTGAATTAACTGTGATCTGTGCAGTATCTGGACCTATCTCATCACCCAGGTTTAGCAGCAATAGAGCTTGAGCAGTAGAACCAACATCACTGTCCATGTGGTCATTCATTAGAGAAGTGTGTCGCACTGTCTGTGTGGCCATTAGAGACATGGGGTCAGTTCTACATCAAATTTATCGAGTCTAATTCCTTTTTTTTTAAATAAGCAATTCCCGAATTGGAACTGCTCATAAATTCCAGTATTACTTTGACCCCATGTCTGCCATATGTTTTCTGGAATAGTCCAAGCTGTTCAGGACATCCTGTGGAACTTTGAGCACAGAACAAAGCATCTTTAGCTGACTGTTCCATCTTGTCTTCTTTGCAGCTTATAGCATTGTACATCCATTGACTGGTGCACATACAAAATGAGATTCCCAACTTTTGTGATAACATTATTCATTTGACCAGCTTGCTCAAGACCATCATTTAGCACGAGTTGGAGCGTGTGCGCAAAGCACAGACTTTGATGTACCCAGCGTTAAAATATTTTACTAGACCTGCAGATCCAGTAAGGCTAAAAGTTAGTTTCACACGCTGCATATGTGTCACACTGTCTGTGTGATCATTCGAGACCTAACATCAGAACCTCAACAGGTCTGTAAACATTATAAACAACAAGTCAACAATATTACATCTATTAGGGCAGAGTCCCATTCCAATTATACCCTCCTATTGTAAGCTTTGCTCATAACTACCAATATATAAACATTAATCATCACTAATGATGTTTATTCACCCAGTATACAAAATTATTTATTGCAAAAACACTCACTAAAATTATTATACAAAGATGCTCCCCATGTCTATCTTTCTTCAAAGTCACTACTTAGTTGTCATCTCCAAAATATTTCTGATAATTATACATCTGGAGAAATTTGACATGTGATTTCCTTTGTTATCTGTACAGAATGAAACCGAGGCTAGATAGGGATTTCCCCCTCTGCTAGTTAAGTTTTGGCATAAGACCCATACTGTACCACAATTGTGTTTTATTGGATCAAGCCAGCAGAGACACAATTGTGTTTTATTGGATCAAGTCAGCAGAGACACTGTTTATTTAATTTTAAATGGTAGATGCGTAAAAAGGAAATGTGTCATCTTTTTAACATTCAACAAATTATTTTAATTCGACAAACTTCTATCTCTCCCTTCAGATCTGCTTCACCAAGCAGGGCACCAGCTAGAATGGCACCACCCCCACCACGAGCTGCAGCTCATCCTCCAGCAACTGTACCACCACAGCAGATGATGCAGCCCCAGCAGAGGCAGCCTGGAATGTTTGCACAGATGGCTACCACAGCTGCTGGAGTAGCAGTTGGATCAGCTGTTGTATGTGTCAATTTTGGTAGAACTTCTTTATATGTTGTGACCATTTAATATTTGCTTGTCACTATTGTGTCATTGAAATGGGGTCATTAGAAACACTCCAAAAACATACGGGGGAGGGGGGGTACTGGGCAGTGTTACAACCTAGTCTTGTATACTTCACAAAATAGGATTTCAAAAATAAATTCTGCTACAATGAGGGGACAGTCCCAGTTTATTTTATAGCTTTATTTTGAAACAGTAGTCTAATATGGATGATGATCAAGATGTCTTAATTCTTTATATGAGCCACAAATAATTATCTTTTATCTACAAACATAATAAACTGGTGTCATATAAAATATGTACCTTACATTCTTTGAAATAGTATGAATTCTGAGGCATATAAAGTACTATCTTGTACTGTCCAATCAAATCAGTTTATATTGACATGTTGATGTCTTGTTTGATCTATTGAGCTGGGAAGGGAAATAATAAACTACAGTATGGCTCCACTATAACACAGATATTGGGGTCTACAAGCTGTTGACAATGTCGATATATGAGGTTAATGATCAGACATGGGCTCAATTTTTTAGTTGGAATTGAAGCTTGCTACAAAAAAATAAATCCACATATTAATTTACCATTTAATTTTTTTAATTTAGAAATATTTCTTCCGTGACAATCCTACTTGGAATATGAACTACTCAGTGTAGGTATTCCGAGTATCAGTGATTGTAGGTAAAAAATGGAATTGATAAAGTAGAATTTGGTGTTGACCCCATATCTGGTTGTGATTGGGCTATTTGTTTGGCTGGTTGACCCAAGATGATATGTGATTAAGATTTGGGTCAATAAATTTACTCATGGGTAATTTGTGGCTATGTTTTTTATGTGTGAATTACAAACTGAAAATGCATTGAGATACTTTTACAAAACTGATCAGTGATTGGTGGATTTCGTGCCATCTCATGGAAAATATAACGTGGATCCCGCAAATTGGTCTGCATATACACTGTATTTAGATTACATTCTCATAGATGCACTTCTGATCATACCCACATCACAAATTAACAATATGTGTGCAGTGCATAGTACATAAAAGTATGTTTTAGTTCCAAGTATTGTCAAATTGTTCCATTTTAATAGTTGCATATTTACTTGGGTGGATTATTATAGTAAGCTTTTACGTAGTTACACTAGATCTGAAGTTGTTTGCATCACTCCTGGTATTCTGAATATCTTATAACAGGGGCATACAATAGGACATGCATTAACGAGTGGTGGCAGTGATGCGACACAGGAAGCTGCAGCACCAGCAACCCAGCAACAGCCATTTCAACAGGAAGTAAAGACGATGCCATGTGAGCTCGAACTTACACAATTTATAGAGTGTTCTCAGGGTCAAGCTGACATCTCAGTCTGCCAAGGATTTAATGATGCTCTGAAAGAGTGTAGAATGAGATATCGTAAGTGATGTGTGAATACTTTCTTGATAAAACTATGAACTTCTCAAAGCTGCCACCATTATAGGAAAAGAGCTTGTTACCAGATTTCATTATTTTACATGTTTTTCTAGAAAAACATTAGTTAATGATTGTGTGGCATCCCAAGAATTATTTATATTTTTAAATTATGTGTTACTCATAATGCAACAATATTTAATACACAACAGTACTTTTCTATAGGAACAATTACTCTGAAATATTTTTAAATTATTTTGCATAGGAAAGGTGATTTTAGCATAGGAAACTGTAATGCTGACATTTAATAAAATAGTGTTGTGCAACATGGCCCTCAAATGATTACAAATTGTTGACATGCCATTTTCTTGACATATTTTGCAAATTGTATTCAGCGGTAAGTCATATTAAATAGTGTATCTTCTAAAATATTAAAGTATATATACAGGGACAAAACTATGCTAACTAACTTACTAATATCTTAGCTGATGGCATTTTTCCAATTAATATTTAGTGCCAAAACTCTAAATAGATCTTCTCAGTGATACTGTAACAAAATAAGATAATTTTGACTGAGAATAATGAAAGTATAAACATGAATATCAAGCCACAGATAGATGTATCACAAATAACGAGTTAGGGCTCAGTAAACTTTCTATTATTGTATATTTTCTAATAATGAAAATGATGAGTGCAACATTTCAGTGTCACAGCACAAGTCAATACCAATTTTCCCTTTTATTTAGTCCATAGAATTTAGACGCTGATTTAATTATTTTGGATATATACTTGTCTGGCTCACCTAAATTTAATCTGAATGAGTGATATAATCTGGTTATTATAAATATAAGAGCTTCATAATAATATAAATTATTAATTTTTACACTTTAGCCTAAGAAATGAAATTGCTTATTACCATATCTTTTGATTTATCATGATTTTAGGATCAATGATCAACACAAGAAATACTGAACATTATTTTACATGGGAAAATAAAATAAATCATTTATATTTGAACTAGGAAACTAAATATATTGGCGGCAAAGGAGAGAATATCACCATTTATATGTATCTTTACCATATATATCAGATACAGAAGATGACCTATATATATATATATTAATAATGAAGTTAGATTAATTAATTATAATTTTGACAATTACTTTTTGTTTAGGAGATAATTTAAAAACCATTTAGTAATACACTGCATCATTGTATGCTCAAATTATTTTAATTTTGAGAATTTCTCACACACAAACTGTGAAGTATAATGTCTTCTGTGCTTTGTGGTCATGTTTCATCAAAATCTTTTTACTTTAGTAATTAAAAACTTTTTATTATCTTCACATTAGTATATAACTATAGATTACCTGATCTATGATAAGATAAACAGTTATCATAAAGTTCTTTTTGTTCATTAGCAAGGGCTCCTCTGTGGTCTAGCAGTAATGTGTTGGACCACAGATCACTATCACCCGTGTTTGAATCTCAGCATGGGCATATCTGAAGGTTGTTTCATCTTTGGGCTGAGCAACCTCCAAAGGCAATGAAGCAAAGTCATTTAGCCTATCATGTGCACAAAAGTGCCTGTAAAACGTCAATCATCATTGTCCACTAGCAGTAATTTTGTTTTATATCTTGTAGGAGTTTATTATTTGAATTGGGTGCATGATTTCTTTAGGATATTTGAAATTCCATGCAAGAAATATTTATGATATCACATGAATTCAATAAGTCAATCTCATTTTCTTTGTTTTCAGGAACAGCTCGTTAGGAATTGATTGTGATCTTCATGTGTAACGCACAGGAAATATTGGGGTAGTTTACTAAGAGTTAGTAAAACTTGTTTGATTTTTAAGTACATCTGTGTTGAAAACTATTAACACAATTCTTATAGGTACTGTTTTAGAAAATCTTTTATTTGGGCGTGTATGCATACAAATATAGTGCTTTTAAAACCATGTCATATGCACAAACTTTGTATAGTGTTATAAATAATGTGAAATAAACATTAATAATTTCTTTGTCTTGCTTTATCTAATTATACATTTCAGATACTACTGTACATATACAATAACTATGATACAATGAAACATAAAATTAGAACTTCATTAAACCATAAACTTGACCATCTTAAATGTTCCGAGTGACATCTGTAGGAAATGACAACAAAAAATTCTATGACAAACTGCATCTTTAAATTCAGATGGTTGAAAATTTTTTTTATTAATTGTAAACATACAAAAAGCTGTTTTAGTACAATGTGATGCTTTATATGTTTTTGCATAGGGTTAACTATATTCAGTGAAGAATCATTCCACACAGTTCATAGTATATCTGCAGAATTAACACAAAGGACTACACTTTAAGTTTGTTCATGCAATAAATGAGCACCTGTTGTTCTCACTTGGACAAACTACAATCTGTTTACCTCACTGAGAACTTTAAGAATAATTTTATATCATATATGTTGCCTGTTACAGAAACTGCACCAACTTTGTTTCCTCAAATCATTCACATTCCAACCTGACTAAGTTACTCTGAAAGGAAAAACATTTATACATAAGCATTTACACAGAAAAACTGAGATACCTAAATATTTCTTTAATGAGTTTACGAAATAAGTAGTTCAGGAATAAATACAAGCCAGAAGTACCAGGGTATAATACTAATTAAATACTGGAGTCTTTCTGGTAAATGATAATATACTATGTAACTAATACAATTCTGTTTAAAAATAACTTAAATGGTAAATTAATTTGTGGATTTAATTTCATTTTGCCTGTTCTAAACATTGAACAGGGTAAATTCCTAAATAGCAATATCTCTAAATAGATTACAGGCATGCTATGTGGTGGTGTCACCATGTTGTGGGTGGAGCCCAAGGTATCCAGACCATTTTAATTGGTTAAATGCACATGTGCAGTGCCACATTCAGTGTGCATATTTATATATATAAGGAACCAAAGTTCTGGATCAATTTGGTTTCAGTATATTGGTAACAGCACATGTAACATGGTAAAATTAGTGCAAGCCTAACCACAAGGTTATATCAAGTGGTGGATCATAGTCTCGGGTGCATCCCCATGTAAGAGTATATTTTCTAATCATCAAAGGTGTGTTTATATTCCACTGCCCAGTAGGAGCCTTGAAAGGAATGTATTTACAGTGAATGATACAAAATTAGTTGTTATCTATAAAAAGACCACTCTCCTATATTTATGGTCAACAATATACCAATAAAAAAACACAGAACTATCAACTATGATTTAGTTTTGAATTGAGGATTAAAAACTGGAAATATATTAATATTTTATGTTGTTTCTTACATCATTCTTTGGGGAGAGCTGAAGGGCTGTGAAGATAATATGGACTGATTCAAATAATGGCTGAGGGTATAACGCCCTCAAAATAAACAATTACATAGTGTGTGTGTGTATATATATATATATATATATATATATATATTAAACAGCAGACATAACAGAAATAATATACTTCTGTGACTGAACGACTATCAATAACTGTACATAGTCATAAGATCAGTGCATCAAAATGTCAATTACATATTATTTACTTAAGTGTCTCACCTTCAAAAACTTGTCAACATATCCAGAACTTAGACCACAGATTAAACGCAAGTCATCAAACTGAAATTAAATTAATAATATTTGATAAAACTAAGTGAAGACATGGAATTATTGAGATTTTATGATTTGTAATTACAAAATAAGTTTCTCCTAAATTAACACCAGTTTTCATGACACATGTGCAGCACGTGATCCCAGGATAAACTGTACTTTGTAGTTGAGCAATGCAGTGAACCAAAATGGAACATGTGTATTCTTTTGGAAATTCATGATTTTTATTAAAAAACCAGAGATCGATTTACAATATTCATTATGTTAATAGCATTTTCTTGTAGTAGTTTATCAGCTAAAAGAGCAGATTATTTGTCCAGGAAGTCGGTTTTTATCATTGAAGGCTACCGAAAGTATGAGGTACTGGATATCAAAATAAAACTCAGATATTATGACAACAAACTCTAAATATCTAACGATAAATAATCTGAAATGAAAAATTTAATTTATCATATAATATTTAAGTTTAAGTATAAACTTCTTAGCCTCACAAAATATAATTATCTTTGTTTAGAACAGTTTTTGGTAGACAAATTTATAACTTTTTCACTCAGGCTTTACAATTTATCAAGTTTTCAGCGGGGGTTGTTCTTGTAAAAATCCATCTAAAATGATCAGTAAATGGAAAGACTAGCATACAATATGTAAATGACAAATGTGTCATGCTGCAAACTACCACAGTAGAAAACATAAATAACACCAAATAAATCTGTATTTACTTGCAAATAAAGCAGGTTATTGGATAAATCATCAAGTTGTGAATTGGAATAGATAGTTTCTCTACATGCGAAACAGTGTGTGACTTCACCAGATGGTTCAACATTACAAATACTAAAGATTTACCATACAAATGTCAAAGGTTAAAGTGAGTCCTGTGGAACATGATCCATGAATTGTGTTCTGTTACATAGTGATCATGAAAATGATCTATAACTTACAGTTTTGAAATGTCCATGTATGGTTCTCCAGTCATAAATCAGTTTGGCTCGTTTTCCTCCAACTGTCTGTAGATCTTTTAATTCTTTGATGTTTCCAGTATTCAGGATCAGCAGAATCCTATCATCTAAAATATTACATCAATCAGATTATGTACATCAGTACAACACCATCTTAGGCAACCAAAATAAAATGCCCAACACACCTAGTGTTATAACTTTCCTTTGAATGAAATTTCATGTACCGGGGTACATTCAAATACTTTTTGCATATTTCCCTACTATTCAGTTACAGTGACATTAATATAATTCCTGAATGGTACTCTACATCCAATTAGCTGTTCATTGTATTACATATTTGACCGGTGATTAATTAATTACATAACCTATGTTTTTATTACTGTATATATTCGGATATAAATCACACTCACAAGACACACCTGCATTTAGGACCAATAAACCCCCCTGGAGTCGAACCCACTTAGAAGACACACAAAATCAGCAATATTGATTCAAAACTAAAAAAATCATCATCATAACTCTCTTCACTGAACATCTGTTAATGTGTCATCATACATGTCGTCGCCTTCTTCATTGGAGTCAGTGTCAGATTTATCATACTGTTCACCTCATAATACACCATCTTCCATGCCATCTAAATCATTGCTGATTGAGCACTTCTTGAATGATTTGGTAGGGGCCTGTTGATGGCAGGGTCGATTTAATCCCAGGCCGTTTACACCCACCGTGTGATGATAAGTAAAGATGGCCGCTTCAAGTTGACTGCTGCTGTGCATTCATTTCCGTAATGCTGTTTGAAGTAGTTTATTACTTGTTAGCAGTTCCCATGTGCCAGCTTTGGGAGTAATTAAGTGTGTTTGCTGTAATTGTTTTCCTTTGATGTGGCTTCTATGGTCATTCTTTGCATGGCCTCATTTACCATTTCATTCAATTAGACACGCTCCCATATCTCGATAGTGATCACATCACTAATTAAACCACCAGATTCAATAATCATGGCGGTTATCACGATTAAGTTTGGATTTGAAAGACAACAGAGAAAACACACCTAATAAATTTGTTTATTGTTCATATATTGATTATTAATGTTAAAAAACAATATTATTCTATTTCCGCTGAATTATGCCAAATATTACCTTCCCTTTTAGTATGACCCTCGCGTAAAATACACACATGTAGACTTTATAAAAGGTTGTTTTTGTTAATCAAAACTCTAGCCATCAAATATTGTTTTTATGATGCCAAATACATCATCCAAATGAATATATACAACATTTAACATTTAAGAAGAAGCAAAACCTGATTGGCAGAAGTGAAACATAAAATGTCAATGACATCCTTCCTCAATATATGTATTTACATATAGCAGGATACACACATTGACAAACCAAGTCTGGGCAAATCAATCAAAGTTTATTATAAGTCAAGCTAAATTATTAAAAACTCATAATGCAAAAGATATGGCATCAAATAAGGAAATAATAAAACAAAACTCACTATGTGCTTTCTGTAATTCTACATTCATCACAGAAATATTTCCCATGTAATCTTTCTCTGCAATAATATCTGAAGAGTCTGTTGGGATACAAAAATAAATATGTATATAAACATAAAACCATACATCACAAATGACATTAAACTCATAACATAAAAAAAAACTCTTACATGAACCATTTAATAACATTATCTTTCAAATTTTCCAAAGTGAATTCTCAAAGTTTCTAAATATTTATAACCATGACACTAAAGAATCACATTTATTTTATCTGACTTTACATGTTATAAGAAAAGAAACAACCCATTACAGACCAGATCTTCGAGCAGCTGTTGATGTAAAGCGACGTTTCTTTAATAAATTTGGTTTCACAAACAAAGGACTTGACGAGATGTTTTCTATCTTGTAAGGAAAAACTGATCCATCAGAGAAAACTGAAATCCATTTGAAATAATAATTAATCACTTCTTCATAATCAACTAATAATTTCCATTATATGACAAACGTTTTGGATAAATCACAGAACAAATATAATTTTGTAGCAGGGACCTTGTTGTTTTCGTGTTGCTCCAAAAGTGAGATGGTGTAGACTGGGAGATCTTGATCTCTTCACTTCTGATGCGTCAGCACTTTTGGAGTGTTCTTGAAGACAATGCAGCTCTTTCAGGATATGTTCCAACTGATCAAGAGTTGGATTAACAGCTTCTTTACTATCTGTATTTGATGCATCATCATGACCAGTCTTTGCACATAGCACGTTTCTGGGTAGAGCAGATGATTTCATTTGTTCCAAAATCCGCTGTTCTATTTCAGTCAAACGAGAGACAACTTCCTTCATTTCACCCTTCATCTCAGTCTGAAATTTCTCTTGATTTCGCAGCATAGGACTAGAGAATAGGAATCCCAATTGTCACAACATCAACAACAAAGAAGACATGGATTAATATTTGGCTTTGTTAAAATTCTCATACATTTATCATGTATTACTCTTCTTGGTATGTTACAAAACTAAATTCAAATTATGATCATCTATACGTTATTCTTGTAAGACAGAAATAAAATCATTACAAAGAGAGGGATAATAAAGAGATATTAGTGATGCAAATAAAATAGCAACTATCAAAACCTGATAAAAGGGACAGGATCCATTTTTTGTTTCTTAGGTGTGTATTCTTCTTGTTTTTCAGCTCCTCTCTTCATGGGTTTGATTTTCTCTAAAAAAAATAATTAACAGTAAGGCACTAAGACTAAATACATTTAACCCTAAATGAAGATAATTTTAACACAAGTAGTACTAGGAATTCAAGCGTTGCACAGAAATACTCACCTACAAATTCATTAATTTTTATGTGGTTTACAACTTTCTTAGTTTTTCTAGCAAAATGGAGTGTTGTATATGTATCAAAGTAATGCCTTTCTTCAGGTGCCAAATTAACAATCATACATGTGTGTGCTGATCCACCTAATGAATCCTGAAAATTTCAATGTTTATTTCAGGCTAAAATGGTATATTAAAAGAAATTATTATTTTCCAATCAGTAAAAAATAAATTGTGAAACATAATTTCTGGCAAAGAAAATTTTAATGCATTTACAAATCTCACCTGGAGTAATCTTGTCAGTTTACTGGATCTGTATGGTATACAAGCCTAAAACGAAACAATCATACTAGTGTTAGACACTTCTCATTCTATAACATTTGTGCCTCAAATTTAATTATAATATATAAAATTAAAACAAAAATATTGTAATAATACACTTTTTAATCATATTTTATCTATATCATTAAAAGTTTTCTTCTCCAATTATCATAGATTTTGTAAACAACAAAAGCTAAAGGATATCTTTTACAGATTTGTAACCATTTTTTATAATAAACGCTTTGCTAGTTATGGATTCTTACTCATCAAACAATGGGATCCCTCATACTACCCAGAGAAAAGCCATTTAATGAGTTTAATTTGAGAGTGTAGGAATGTGTATATCTCATACAATTTGTTTACATCACAGGAAGAGATAACTGCCAGCTTACAATGGGAACATTCTAGATCACAGAAAGCTAACCATTGAAAAATAGTACATGTTTGAACAAATTTATGAAATAGACCCATCACTATAGTTTATCTCTGCATAAATACTGTACAGTCCACTGAGTCATGACTGGTCTTTAATTTTATCAAGAAGATTCAGTGTGTATTGTATTAAATAAATATATTTAGAAAATGGTTTTGGTGTTTTTAATTATTTCATATTTGTTGAAATGTGGATAATAGTACATATCGCTTAATCAGGTAAATGATATATTTCTGAAATGTGAATATTAATTCCCATGGTTTTATCAGGTAAATGATAACATATCTGACTTATCAGGCAAATGATACACGTACCACATCTGGTAAATGATACCATATCTGTCTTATCGGGTAAATGGTACCATATCTGTCTTATCGGGTAAATGGTACCATATCTGTCTTATCAGGTAAATGGTACCATATCTGTCTTATCGGGTAAATGATACCATATCTGTCTTATCAGGTAAATGATACCATATCTGTCTTATCGGGTAAATAATACCATATCTGGTAAATGATACCATATGTCTATCTGGTAAATGATACCATATCTGTCTTATTAATAAAATGGCCCTCGCTGCCTAACTCCATTCTAACATATGCTAAATAATTGTGCTCCAATGGCACAGTTGTTGGAGTACTGCATTGCAACCTGCAAGTTGTGGGTTGGAATCCATCTCCTACTCTTAGTTTGTAAAATATGTATCCTTATGGAGTGACCTCTTGGCTAAATAACTGAACTTTAACATACTCTAATTACCTCATCTTTTAAACATTAAAAACAAGAAACTGAAATGAATTTGTTATTAAGTCGTCAGAGAGTAAATAACTTTTTAAACCAAAACATTAATCTTACTAAAAAATGATATAAAAAGTATATTTGTTCACTTATGATGTAGATTATTTTTTTCTAGAGATGAACTAAGGATATGTACACTAAAACATACACAAGAATTTCTATAGCTATCAATAGTTAGTTGTTAAGTGAGAGTTGCTGAATGACAGATGTGGAATGACACAAATAAGACTACACTTTACAGATCATTTTCACTTGTTTAAGTGTTAATTGTGTACATACTTGCTGAAGGCAACAAAAACAAGGAAAGTCATTTTCTACAATTCACTTAGTCTCTTTTATATGCAAAAAGTATTAGCTTAATGATTCAAACATCTTTTTAGAAACATACATGTCCTTTATTGAGAGCATCAACAACTTGACCTAAAGCCAACAGAGAAGAGTTGATACAGCCTGACTCCTTTAATCTGTAAAAACAAAGATACCTATTTTTGAAATTAACCAAAGATTTCAAAATAATATCTCTAAATCAGGACGAGGCAAAAGATCAAACTCAATGTACATACATATATGTATTTTAATATTCTTTCCTGCAAGAATTGTATACCAGCACCTAACGTATCACCTGTTATTATGATAATAACAAATTACATACCTAATTCCTTGATTACCAGTTCTCCTGTTATCTTCACTACCTGCTAAGTCAATGATGTAAAGTTTTCCACTAAGTGTTTTAAATGGAGATACATTTTGGGTACGTATCACTTTGAGTAACAGGATACTGTGGCTGCGACTTGATCTCTCATTCAACTTTGTAGCAGCTGTAGTTCTAAAATTAAAAGTACAGAGTTGACTGATCTTATCATAAAGTTATGAAATAATCCCCAATTAGCACATACATATTGAAACTACGAATTTTTAATATGAATGACAAATAAAGAGACATTTTCATTTTTAATATGAGTGACAAATGAGACAGTTTCATACCTGTTCTTGGATGCAGGTGCAAAATATTTTGTGAACTCTTTAATATCTGATATAGACTGTTCTGCAAGACCTGTAACAAATATCTGGTGATGTTTATCCTCTCTAATGGGGAGAACTGTGCAACCTGGCTTTAATAAGTCATAAACCTAGAATAAAACAAGAGTATTAATAACAGCCAAGTAGCATTAATAACAATTTAATTATAATCTCATCATTATGGAAGAAAATTATACCAACAGTTGCCTAAACCTTTATACAACATATAGTTTCCCTGTTATTCATAACAAAGCATTTTTACCTTTTCCTGATATATTTCCAGGTAGGAAAAAGATACTTTGAACTTCCAATCTGCAGCATCCGACTTACACGTTTCTTCCTCTATTGCAGAAAATAATCCCCTCACACATCTAGGTATAACCCCAGGATCTTGTGCAGTACCTAATATTGTGTGTGTTTTACCTAAACAGAAATGAGATTTAAAATCATAACAAATTACAGCAAAACTGATTTAGTATTGCCTTAAGTTTCTATACATGATGACAAAATTGTAATCCCATTTTTGAACAAATCTGATTTAACCAAACAAATACTAGTTGATTGCAAGTTTAGAAATGCTGAAACATTTTACTTGGCTACAATAAAAATATAGCTAAAAATAAATAATCAAAAAATGTTCAACATATTGCTATCAAATTAAAGCTTTTTCAGACAATCTGGCTGCAAAAACCACCATCCAATGATTGATAAACAAAGTAACATTAGACTGTATACCACAAGTGTACATCAAGCTACAGCCGTAAGCCACTAAAATCAGTAATCAATAATGTAACTATGGATATATGCATATTGATAAAAAAGCTGAAGATGTTTTGGTTGTTGGGCTTTGATACTTATAATTATGTCTTATATAAATGGAAAAAAAACATTGAATCTCAATTTATTTTATGATTAATCTTGATATTATCAACATCTGACATGCTCTCTGGGTTTTCCATTTAAGAGCCCAGGATATCCACATATAAATTCTAACGTTCTGATCAAGATGAACAGATTTGATGCTGATGAACAATCAACAAGATTTCAGCTGAACACCAGTCTATATGTAAAATTACTTGTTAGTTATAATAATACAGAAATTATTACAAAATCTATATCAATAAAGCCTTCATTTAGTTTGGACAATAATACTGATAATAATTCAGAGAAACTGTGTGTGTGTGTCTGTCTGTCTCTGGTGTGTGTGTGTGTGTCTGTCTCTGTGTTTTTTTTGTGTGTGTGTGTGTGTGTGTGTGTGTGTGTGTACGACCAATAAAATATATTACAGTTTATCCCTTGAAATTATTGTACACTAGGATACTATGGATCTGTCTAAATATACATATTTAATTTCAGAATTATTAAAATAATCACTGTTAGTTAAATATCACATAGATCTAAGGGTTTGAGTAAGTAGCTAATGCATAAATGGAATCTAATGGATTCATTCATGTTTCAAATGAAACACAATCAGGTATTTGTCTCTGGTGCCAATTTCAGAAAAGGCTTGATCACATATCTGACAGTAATGATATGTAATCAGGGACACTGTAGAAATGCAGAGAAGAGACAAACATGTATCACCAGTTGTTCCATACCATGCATGTGCATGATAGACTATTAAATGGCTGTGTGAGCTGAGGTATGGAATCTCCTGCATATGTCTGTCATGTGCAGAAGGTTATATTTCATTCCCAAAAATCTGCACTATGATAATGGTAATACATATTTAATAAAGCACCCTTACAGTAACCCCTAGTTACTACCATGAGCCATTCAATGGTGCTGTATGGTGATACCCCAAATAAGATGTCTGGAAAAAAACTATAAGAGATTTACACAATAATCATTATTTATCTGTGAAAGCAACCTTGAACAGGTGTGTTTTTAGAACAATTTCAAGAGACCATGTATTTCTAACATCTATCAGCAACCTATTCCACAAAGTTGGGGATGCAATATTAAATGCACATTTAACCTTATAACTTGATCCAAGACAAGGACAATTGAAATATTCTCTGATGACTTTCTAACAGACACCAGTTCACACAGGTATCCAGTTTCCATGTCATTGATAGATTTATAAGTTGTTAGTAAAATATTTAACAGGTAACCAAAGCATTTTTTGAAGCATTGGGGTGATATGATCATACATTTGAGTATTTGTTACAATGCGAGCTGCACAATTCTGAATTCACTGAAGGTGATTGATGTTATAATCAGATATACCATATAACAGGGAGTTACAATAATCTATATATGATGTAACAAATTCATGGACTACAGTTACAAGTTCTTCTGTCAAAAAGATGCCTTTAAACAGAAGATGTTCTTAAGATGGTAGTAGGCAGCTCAATATACTGATGTGACATGTTTAAATATAATCCGTAGATTTTTTAGTGACCCATTAAGGGTAATGAAGATGCATCCATCTGTAATGCTGGTGTTTTGGGGGATTTTACATGATGTGAAGCCAAATATATAATATTTGTTTTATTATTATTTAATCTTAGAACATTTTGAGTCATCCATAGCCGAATATCAGCAATACAATATCCTAAATTCTCCAAGGTAGAGGATAAATTTAAATCATTGTCAGGATCCAGTGATATATACAGTTGTGTGTCATCAACATACAACTAAGTGATATTTAAGGCCATATTGCTGTGTAATGATCCCAAGAGGACGGTTAAACATTGTAAAAACCAGATGATCAAGAACTGAACCCTGTGGTATACCAGATAAATAGAATTAGTCCTACACAGGAAGCATTAAGTTACAATTGTAGAAAGGAAACAGGGAAAAATGCAGAAAAAAAGAAACAGAAAAAAAAATCAGGAATAAAAGTAACAGAAAGAAATGTACATTATATTATTGCAAATTAGTACATATGAGGTGTCACCTCATATGTACTAATTTGCAATAATAATGTATGTTAAATATCCCAAATTACATATTTATGAATATCTATTATCTCAAACAATAATTGAAGATGCTGAAATCAATGCTTCATATATTGATCACACAACTGAAATTCATATTTTTAAGAAAGTGTAAAGAATGTAGATTTGAGATAGATGTACAAACTAGACATGTGGTCAATTCAATTCCGGAATTGATGGTCAATTCCAAAATTGATTATTTAAAAAAAGTTGAATTGAAATTGAGAAATTTTGAATTGTAATTGAAGTTTCCTACAAAAACATTTAATCCAAAAATGTATTTACCATTTTTACCACTTACATGTGGTGTTACCAATATACTGGAACCATAATGATCCAGAAGTTTGGTTCCTTTTATATATATTGCTTGGCTGCTTAGTTTTTCAGGCAGAATCCCCAGGCTGTCGCTTATTCAGTACAGTCTCTATGTTGGAGTGGTTGAGAAACTCCTCCCCCACCACTCACAGGGGAGCAGTATGGAAAGATGGAGCCGAAATACCCTGAGGGTGGTCACTGCCAGTGTTTTACGTCCTCAGGGAGTTTTTAAGTACATCCCCCTTTATTTTTAATAATTCAGTGGAGACAGCAGGGCCATTTAACGTGGTCATCCACCCGCGATGTAGTGAGCAGAGAAATTAATCTCTGAAAAGTTTTGACGTTTTTCTAGGATCGAATCTGTGATACTTGACACCAAGTGCCGGCTGCTTAAACGCTAGGCCACCGAAGCTCATTATATATATATATATATATATATATATATATATATATACACACACACACATAAGATATGCACACTGACCGTGGCACCCCTAGTGAGCATTTAACCAATTAAAATGGTCTGGATACAGTGGGCTCTGCCCACTGTCACTGTGACACCACCACATAGCATACTTGTAATCTATATAGAGATATTGCTATTTAAGAATTAATTAATTTTATTATCTCATCGGGAATGCCAATCTGGAGCCAAACTTTGACTACTATAGCCTGTTCCCAGACCTAACTGTTTAATAACCATTTGAGATCTTTTGTAAACTTACCATATGCCAGTGGTTTAGTACCCAGCAAGGTTGTGAAAGTAAACACAGGATCTGACCCTTGCCAGATGGAACTAAGCAAAAACATTCGTTTCAAGGCTCCTACTGGACAGTGGAATATAAATACATCTTGATGATTACAAAATACACTGTTACATGGGATGCACCCAAGACTATGATCCACCACTTCATAAAATCAAATATCTCTTTAGCTAAAAGCTCCTTGTGGTTAGGCTTGCGCTATTTTTTACCACGTTAACACTTACATGTGGTGTTACTAATATACTGGAACCAAATTGATCCAGAACTTTGGTTCCTTATATATATATATATATATATATATCAGATATGCACACTGACTGTGGCACTGCACATGAGCATTTAACCAATTAAAATGGTCTGGATACCATGGGCTCCACCCACAATACGGTAACACCATCACATAGCATGCCTGTAACCTATATAGAAATATTGCTATTTATGAATTCAATGTTTAGAATGGGCAAAAAAAAATTAATCCACAAATTAATTTACCATTTAATTTTTTAGTTCAGAAATAGTTCTTTCAATAACAATCCTACTTGGAATATAAATTACTCGGAGTAGGTATTGCAAGTAGGTACTCGGAGTGCCTACTCATGGTAAAATTTTTAAATAAAAAAAGAGTCAGAAAAGACGGATTTGGAATTGATAAATTTGGAACTGGAATTGATAAATTTGATGTGGAATTGACCAAATGGAATCGAGTGGAATTGGACAATATGGAATTGACCCCATGTCTGGTACAAACTGAGGTAACAGATTTTGAGGAGGGTGTACTCAGAGAAGCGACAGGTGTGTTCAGAAGGGATGTGTAGTAGTATTTTTACAGCTGTCTCAGAGAACCTGGCATAAGATCCAGAAGATTGAACTAGTCAATGAGTACAACAAGACTGAACTTTTTATTGTTCTGTGGTAGGCTGGATGGTTTAGCATTCCTATTTATAAGGTATGATGTACCTCAAGAACAACAAACCATCAGCAACGACAGATCTGGTCTCCTACTTCGACAAAAAATTATATCAGTGGTACATTGCGTATGATTGGCTCCCAGGATGATGGGAAAACCAATCTCCAACTTCAACATACTCTAGCAATCTATTCACCTCATAAATGGAATTTCCATGACATCGCTCTAACTGATCATCATTGTACAAACAATATCTTGTGAAGAGTGAACAACAAGTTTTTCCTGTGAGATTTTGTCCCGGATTCGTTTTTTTAATACATTAGGACTGCACTCCAACAATATGTTGTTGGGAACCCTCCCAAGAAGCACACCAACTGTGGTCAAGTACATTTCCAGAAGAGACTGAAGATCCCATGCTAACTTTAATGGCTATAAATCTACTCAATGGTGTTGAACACAACATCCATATCATCAACAGGTTTTAAACATATTGGATTATTGAACTATTGTGATAATGTGGCATGAAGTCTGCATATGATATAAAATATTGTATATGATATGTATAATGCACATGTGAATGAACTGTGAATGTGATAATCGGGTATGAAATCAGCATCTAGTATAAAATAATATATACCTTATCTATAATAGATATGTGAATGAATTTTCAAATTAAGTCACAACCAACATGTCATATGTTGGTTGTCATAATATTAATTTGCGATTTTTGTGTGAATTATTATTAGTTAGCCTCATTATAAAGTACGATGATCTGTTTATTTGTTTCTGTTAGTTTTTTCCCTGTTTCCTTCTTTCCATTCACCTTAAGTGACATGTCATCTGGATCTTCCTCAATAAGCTATCTTTCAAAACAAAACATTTCATGATTGTTTTTCATATTTTATCACATTCCAATTTCCTTGCTGTGCTTTTAGCTAATTTTTGTCTTATTCTGTCATTAAAAAATAAGATAGCTTCATTAGATTGCAGGGTTGGGACTGAGTTCATGGTAAAGTATACATTAGTTTTTATGAGTAGAAATACAAGTATGAGTACTTATTATATCAATGTACTCAAGTGCAAGTACATTTCAAAGTACTCAAATACAAGTACATTTTTTAATCATATTTCTTCAAATATAACAAAATGTGAATGGGGAGACCACTAATTTCATAGCTGCCAACATTTGAAAATTGGAAAGAGTAATCATTTTTGTATGAAATGCAGATTATGGCTAACATGAAACTATGCATCATAAAACCATGTAATTTATTGATACCAAAAAAAATTTAACATCATATTCTTTTCTGAAAGATTCAACTGTTATTTTTTTCTTCATTTAATCAGATTTTCCCCATATTTATTTAATAACAATTAAGTCATCATGCACAAGTCTGCACTTTCAGTACATGATTATCCTACATATTCTACACTATACTAAAATCTTTGTAGGATTGCTGTATTATTTATTATCATAATATTAAGATAAAATGGAAAAAAACAGTGATCAAACAAATAAACATGAAAGGAACAGAGAAATCCACCAAATAAACAAGACCATGTGCCAATCAGGAGAGAGAGATTATTTGAGTCACGTGACCATCATAATGCAAATGGATGTTTACCAGCCAAGATCACCAACTCACCACAATCAAAATCTCTCCCATCCTTCAAGCACGGTTCTTATATTCAGTAAATATTTATAAATATGACATCTGAAATGGTTACAGCAGTATATTTTGGCATTATTTCAGATCAGGAAACTATTGGATGATAGATATTTGTCCAAAATCCAACCTACAATCAGGAACAAGCTTTCTAGCAACAGTTGGTGAGGTATCGGTGTGGGTGTTTTAAATTATGATACCTTTCCACTACGAAGAGCTCCAAAACAGCGGAAATTTTTCTATAATAAACAAACTAGAGACTAACACCTATCTTGCCTCAATATGGCAGTAGCTCGGTCTTGCTAGTGTTTTAGATTAATCACTAGCCTGAAGACAAAATACACACGCCCCAGGCATTTGGGCTACCAATTTTTCCGGCCCTGGACCACTCCCAATTTTTTCCACTATATCTGTATCAAGAAATATTGTATGAAAGAGAGGATCTCCTGCATAGGTAAATCAGATCACCCCACAAAATTCAGGGTCCTTCTGGAAATAATGCCCCGTTGAGATTCGCTGGCTCAGCAAAGACTTTCAAGTTATGCGGTCTAGAGCAACTTCTGTGTGATGAGCACCACAGAGGTTGTGCTGAATAAGCAAGCCTTGTGAAACAGTGTATGGCTAAGACAGTGACAGAACTGCACTATATGGAAATATTACAAGAAAAGGGTGATTTATCGTAGTTTTCAGAGTGCAGGCGTAATGAAGATTAGCATATCGTAATGATTCTGCAGAAATCTTAATGGTTGGCAGCTCTGTAATTTATTTGAATTTTGGTATTTCATAATGGTTCCTACTGACAGTTCATATTGACATGTAGGAGGTGATGGATCTAGATCTACTTGTACATATAGTCAGTATGGTCAGATGATTCACAAGAATACAATATCTCTTTTGAAGTGCAATTGCAGATGGATATGGTTTATCCCATGGTGAGCCACAGTGGCTGTAATGCCTATTGGACATAATTGTTGTAGTTAACAGACATATAGCACAGACAAAGTGAAATGGTCTTTTGATGTGACAGTAACTATAACCATGCATTCAGGTAGATATAAATTACATAATAATGATGTCACAAACCTGTACATAATCACATTAGTGGTTTTTAGTGGAGTTCACATTAATACAAATACCAGGTATAAGATTAACGCTTTATGTTTAAAACCAAGTGACCTAATCCAGAGGGATTCTAGTTTAAATTGATAACCGACTAATTTCAATTAACTATTGTAAATTCATTTTGGGAGGAAAATGGTTATGAAGACAAACTGAAATAAATTGAAAACAATATTCTGTTTATGGTAAAAGTACTCATAATCTACTCAGAAAGTATGAGCTTTATGAATGTATGGGTATAAGTACTGAGTTCTTCCTATCATGAGTACTGAGCACATGAGTATTTCAAAATGGGTACCCAAGTACAATAAATATTAGTACATGAGTATACCAATGCACTTTTTGATTAATTCTAAGAATGACTTTTACTGACATTATTACTCACTCTATCACATATGCAACAGCAAGTTGTATATAAATTTGTTTTTGTCAGTAATTTGTCATAATTCTGTGTTTACATTGATCACACAGCAGAATATGCATGCATGCTCAGTGCTGGCATACAGAGAGTGGTGACGTTACACACATAACCAAAGCCAAACAATACCAAAATGGACACATGTTGATGATGTCAGTAGTCAGTACACAACTCTGTGCACAGAACATGATGAGTGAAAACAGACAGAACCGAATATTCATAAGGATGTCTGATTGGAGCTCAGGATCTAAATTTCTGTGTATGCACAGTTACAATAGCCACATATTGTAATGTCTCTAGGGCTTAACAAATTGTAATTCTAATAAACTTACTATTTAAGAGTAACACCGAGTGATTGACACAGCAGATGAAAAAGAACATTCTAAACCCTGAACACATTTTATATCACTGACATGTTATAAACTAATAAACACAACAAGCAACAGTAACAGGTATATGAGAGAATAGTATGACATTATGAGTGAGTGAATGAGGGTTTTATTTAGCCTCAGTATTGGTCATTTCCAGAACCACAAACTGAGGTACCATTAGTATATGAAGTTTGTACACTAGTGGTATCTCTATTTGTGGATCACCTTATGAATCCCAACCTGAAATTTTGTTTCATAGTCCTCTAACCAATGTACAATCACACTACATTAATAAAAATCAACAGAAATAGTAAATCAATTATTTGTAGCAGTACTAGCACTAATTAGTATGTAAATAAAGGAGAAACAAAACTAGAAATTAGTAAAATAGGAATTTCCACATAATAAATACCTGCACCAGTTGGTCCATAGGCAAACACACTAGCATTCTGTCCATTTAATGCCTTAACTAGCAGTGGTTGAACACATTCATTATATACAGTAGCCTGGCTAGTGTCTGGATCATAAACATCTTCGAACCTGAAACCATGTTAAAATTGGCAAAGATACCATCGTCTTGTAAGTTACTTAAAACTATGTAAAATTAATTTCAAATAAATTTTCTTGGTTATACATACTCATATTGTAAGGTTTCTTTTGTATTCCTGTGATTTAGAGTGTGCAGTGTTTTCTTATCAGCAACATGAACCCAAACCTGATCTTCTGTCTCTAACTGTGGACGCACTCGAACAACAACTCGGACACGTTGTTTAAGAGGCACGGAAATCTTTTTTTCCAAGGTCATTTCTGAATAAAATGAATAAAATTATCTGCAAGGAAAACAACTTAATAATTTTTTGGCTTTTCAATGTGTTATCCACACACACTCACAGAATGAAAAAATAGGCTATTTTTACCTGAATTATGATAAATTTGGTATATTATTATAATGAATCAAAATCATGTTTATATATTGGAATAAGTTCTTGAGTAGTGTTTTGTTGCCATGGTTAAGTGACAAAGTCTGAGAGTGTTTATTGAGTCAGTGATAAAATACTCTTTCTGTCATAAACATATCTGAATCAGATCAAAGATATTTCCACTTGGAGTTGTGACTGATATTTAATTTGACTGACTGTACTACATTTAACTACTAGTAATGATCCAGGATTGGCATGTTTCTTCCATGGACAGTTGTAATAAGCAGAGTAAAAACTGGGTTTTTCTGTTACTGAAGAAATACCATCTTCCCTTCCATTTTGGGAAGAAATCCCCAAATGGTACAAAATCATCATCCAAATTTAGATTTGCCATTTTCAAATATTAATATATTTTTCATTCTAATCATACATATGCACTTTTTTCAAAATTAGAATAGGATATAGTCCTCATATCTGTTGGTTTGCAACAAATCTTTGCTTACAAATGGAAGACAATAAAACTGATTAGTTTTTAGCAACATATTAAAGTAATGTCGGATTTCTGGCATATCTGGCTTCAAAATGGTGGTGCTTACAGAAGATTCACCAGCACATGGAACTGAATGATTTAATACGTGGTTGATTGTATTTTGAAACAGGTTGAAAGATAGATCATTACAGGGTTGTGTTTCTTCCCTTCCCATGGAAAAAAACGTGTTTTTACTGGGAAGAAAACTTTTCTTCCAAGAAGAAATTGGGAAGAAACTCCCAGGGCATACAGATACAATAACCTAAAAATGCAAACTGATATGATATTCACCAGCTCCACCCCACTGTATAAACAATTTAATGTCATGTTTCACTAACCACTGAGAAGATACATGTGACTTAAATGGTGGTGCTATTGTTTGAGTAATAATACTATTATCTCCCTCTAATGTATTAGCTAAACTTAGGAAGTGTCACTTTCAATGATTGAAATAAATCAATTTAAATCAATCAACCCTGCAAGGTCTATTTAATATTTTAATATATGTATATATATATATATATATATATATATATATATATATATACACACACACACACAGTGATAATCCGGGCATCGTTTATCCAGAAAATCCACCTTCTGTGATGGATTTAGCTCCATTATTAATGACTCTTTAATCCGGAAAAATCGCATTCTGACACTTCATTTCGCCAACAGAATGTGACATTTCAATGTAAATTGACCTCAGTAATCCGACAACACAAACATTTTGCCAAATATTTCCGATGGTTCTGTCATGCAAGACACACAGCCATGTTGTCAATAATGGTTAGTTAACCCACCCACAAGTGACAATTGCTATATCGTAACCAATTACAACCATCCTTGACCATACACACACAATGCTTCCATTGCCTGTGGCTATCTCATAGCCAATCATAATCATTCATGGCTAATAACAAACACAAATGTGTGATCTTTCCAATGAGCAGATCATGAGTTAATGTGATGGACTAAGTGATATGAGTATTTCTTTATAATGTCTGTAATTAACAAACATCAAAATTATCAATGGCATGTCTTTATGATCTGATTTATGGAATTTTAAAAGGTGCATGTGTATAAATATATTAATATTTGTCAAATTTAAAAATGGCAAATCTAAATTTGGTTGATGATTTTGTACCATTTGGGGATTTCTTCCATTTCTTCCCAAAACGGAAGGGAAGAAAGTATTTCTTCTGTAACGGAAAAAAACATTTTTTTTACTGTGGTTATTACTGTCCATGCAAGAAACATGCCAACCATGTCTTCAGAAAGTCACTACATCTGCTGTAGAATCTACAGAATGGCATTTTGGTTGCAAAGTTGGTAGCTTTGTGAGAGACAATGCCTGTTTCATCTAGTGCTCGTGTGGAACGCATTTTTTCTACATTCGGTCTAGTACAGTCCAAACAGAGGAACAGACAAGGCAGGAAAACTTGTGTTCATATACAAACTGTTAAACCAACACTCTTAAACTGAAGATCAATAAAATATAAAAAGGTCTTCATTAGTTTTGTCTTAGAAAATGTATAATTGTTTTTTTTTCAAGATTTAAATAAACAAAATCTGATTTAAAATTTTAAAATATGTGGGTGAGACTAAAAGGTAATGTATATTTGGCCTAATTTAGGGGAAAATACAATAATATTGGTTTTGAACCTTAATAATGAAATTATGAACAATACAAAAATTCAATTGTGATAACTGCCATGATTATTTAACCCATTGCACTAATTAAAGATGTGTCATTACTCTCAAAATATGTGTGTGTAATTTAACAGAATGGTAAATGAGGCCACACAAAGAATGACCATAGTAGCCACATCAAAGAAAAACGATTACAGCAAACACTCTGTTAATTACTTCCAAAGCTGGCACATGGGAACTACTAATATAAATGTAATCACTTTTCAAACAGCATTACAGAAATGTGATACTATAAATAAGATATTATCTTCATAACTTCATGTCTGGAAATAAACAGAGTGTTTAAATGGAAAGTTGTGCAGTATGCTGACAATTGTAATAACAACAGGCAGACAGCTCGGGAGTTCAGTATTTCGGACAGGCAAGTGCGTAACTGGAGAAAATCTGTGCTTGACTTAGCTGAGATGCCACGAGCAAAGAAGGCATGCAGAGGGATGAAGCTATGCGATCACAGACAACAGGATTATATTGTTACCCATGGCGTTATTAGAATGAAAGCAAAACAGATCATTAACGATGAATCGTTCCTTGCATCAGCTGGGTGGTGCACACGTTTCATGTGGCGTAATAAATTGGTACTCCAACAGAAAACCAAGATCTGTCAACGCCTTCCTGCTGACCTTAAAAAGAAAATTACTTCCTTCCAATGCTTTGTGATACACCAGAGACTAAGACATTTGTATCTGCTATCCCAGATTGGAAATATGGATGAGACGCCTGTGTTTTTTGACTTGCCATCAAATAGAACTGTGGATTATGTAGGTTCGAAAACAGTTACCATTTCACTGCTGTCCTCATGTGTATAGCCGACGGAACCAAACTGCTGCCAATGGTCATATTTAAACAAAAGACTACGCTGAAAGAGAAGTTCCCTGCTGTGGATTCTATCAACCCCGCCATCTAAATCTTTCAAAAAGTGCTCTATCAGCAATGATTTAGATGGCACGGAAGATGACAAATTTTGGGATGACCATCATGACAAATCTGACACTGACTCTGACGAAGAAGGCGACGAGATGTACGATGACATGCTGACACATGAACAAATACAACAAATGTTCAACGAAGATAGTGATGATGAAATTTTTTGGGGTTTTGAATAAATTCGTTGATTTTAGTGCGTCTTATACATGGGTTCGACTGTAGGGGGATATGTTGGTACCAAACCTGGTGCGGCTTATACACAAGTGCGGCTTGTACAACAGTAAATACGGTAGTCAAATGGTCAAAAAAACTCTTATGTTTATTTTGAGTCACTTAGAGTAATTGGGAAGCCTTAAATAATAGAATAATATATTTCTTTTGTTCAACCTCCACAGATTGGAGAAATACACATATATACAATAAAACATACAAACCACATAAAATATGACAATAGTAGGCATATATTATCGTTATCAATTAAAATGACCAAGTGAAACGTTAGACCAATATAATAAAAGAACTTGTTAGTAACTAACAATATAATAAAACTTATTAAAAGAACTTGATAGTAATTAACAATATGTTTAAATTGTTTGATCTCAGCTACTGAAGGGATTATTGCAATTGGGGACTAGGGGAGCCATCAGTGAATCATGAAATAATTTAATTGAAGAGCCTGATAGTAATTAATAATATTTATAAATTGTACGATCATAGCTACTGATTTGATAAATGTAATTGAGAACCCTCCAGTGTAGCTGTCATATTCCATGACCAATAATTGAGCAGTTCATTGTAAACATCAAAAGAAAGTACATGTAGCAAGTGTCACATGGAGTGCTATAAATATGGTTAGGATCTGGTCTATTAATCATTCATTCTTATGACAACCATGGAAGTTATAGAAAATTACAAGGGTGATCAAAAGCTTCTGCATGAAGGAATACGATGGGAATGCTTCAAAATGGCTTCCTTTTCCTGCAAGGGAGCAGTGACCACGGATATTGATATGCAGACAGTGATAGTGATACGCATTGTCCCACACACTCATGACCCCAACCCTGACTCTGTCACAACCAGTAGGCTGAAAAGCACAACGAAGAACAAAAGTGGTACATCACGGGGTATGCCAACCCAGATACTCGTGAAAACTACAGTAACTGCTTTGTGTATGCATTTTTATCCAACAAGAGCCAATCCATGTATGAAGAACTGTTACAATCGATCCAGAAAAAGTGTCAGGAGCTGGGTTTTCAATCAGATCCATCGACTGTGATCACCGACTTTGAGTTGGCCATCATCAATACTGTTGGTTCAATGTTCGGCCCACACACCAAAAGACACAGCTGCTTCTATCACCTGTCGCAGAACATGTGGAGGAAGATTCAGTCTGGGACTTGTACATCTGTATCGGGAGAACAGCAATGTAAAAAATTTCTGTGCCATGTTGGATGGTTTAGCATCTTTGCCAATACGTGATGTCGTTTCGAGAATCCAATACTTGAGGGAAAACACACCAGATGGACTCGAACCACCAATCGACTACTTTGATAGCACATATATCTCTGGTCAGTTTCGCTCTATCCAGCTACCAACACAATCAGATGGGACTATTCCTTCCATTAGGATGTGGCGATTGCCTCCAACCTTTGCTCCAGAACTCTGGAATGTCCATGACATCACACTATTGAATGGACCTGGAACCAACAGCACATGTGAAGGCTGGAATAATGCCTTTGCCAAACTTATCAGACATGCTCACCCAACCATCTGCCATGATCTGGTGTGCCATAAACAGTCTTCGAAAAGACCAGGCAATGGCATCCACCTGTTACTGTGAGACAACAGGGGTGATCCCCCAGCAAAATGTGCACGCCATAACATGTCAAATTACAATCCAAGCTCATGAATTTATGCACAGCCCGCTGAGACGGTGTTAAGTCAATGGAGGATATCGGCCACTGCATCAGATGGATCTAAATGTGATCTAATAAACTGTGACCTATGCAAGTGTATGAAATTCTACCCAACTAAATAATATCGTATACAACTACAAGCATAAATAAATTCCAATATTTTATATCTTTGCTTTAACATCAATTATTTGAATATTTTCTTATAAAATAAGTTACAAGAAATTCTGGCTTATTTTCCAAAAATGGGGTTTTGACTGGAGGGGGTTTTCACTGATTACCGTAGAGTCTAGATCTAAACTTAATCTAGATCTAGACTCTATGACTACGGTATTTAAACTCTAGTCTAGTCTAAGAAGACTAGATTAGTAGATAAGATGGACTAAATAGTACAATGTAAATGAGTAGATCTAGAAACAGTATCAGCTAGTTAAAACCATAATATATTTTATTACCACCCAACTGTATTTAATTCAACGTTATTAATACCGGTTCAATAAATATTCCATATTTATTGATACTGATCAGAGAAAGAGGTGAACAATTAGTCTACAAAACATAAAAGTCCTTACTTTATATTTCGCCCCAAAATCCAATACCCAATCAAAATCTACTTCCGCTCGCGGCTATACTATATACCGAAAGAAACTACGCTACCAGTCAAATAAATGGTGAGGTTATAGACTAGTAGATCTAGATCTAGAGTCTACACTAGATCTTGATTTCAACATATGAGGTAAAATGCGTTTTATATAATTGTTTATTGAATATAAGATTATATATTTTCATTATAAATGTTCAGATTGATATAATTTCCTAAGTTCCCACTCCATCTCATTATTTGACGAGATTTGTTGATTAACTTTCCATTGATTGTGATTGTTAGACTAACCTTGAACTTGAAGGCTTGATGATGATTGATCAGTTTGATGGCTTGAACATTGAATCGGCTTGATTATCGGATTATTTGATTTGTAAATCATTATAATATATAAAGTCTAGATCTAGAAAGAGTAGATCCAAACTCTATCATTTAAAATTAGTCTAGATTTCTAGAGGGTCTATAATTATAATAGTAATTACAAAACTTCGATTGTTTTCGAGGATATTGGCGCAATCGCGGAAATGAATAGAATAGATCTAGATCTAAAAGTCTTGACTAAATCTAGATCTACACTAGACTAGACTCTACACTGTGACTGTCTACAGTTACAGTACAGTAGATTAATACATGTAGATCTAGAGTCTAGATCTAGTCTTTAAAGTTAGCGTAGCACTTTATTATTTATGAATTTAAAATTTCAAGAGACAGCAATCCTAATTAGGCTAATATCTGAAAGCAACCTATTCCAAGTGCCAGGTGGGGGCTGCCACATTAAATGCCATATGACTTGACCAAGACACAGGCACCTGAAATAGTATTTGAGTGGATGGCCTGAGTTTAGGGATGACTTTCTAATGGACGCTAGTTCCCACAGGTATTCTTCAATTGCATGTCACTGATAAATTTATAAGTTGTTATTTAATAAATGAAGTGGTTGCATAGCCAAGCATCAGAAACCTGTTCGCTGTCGCTAAAGGTCCGAGCACAGAATGTGCATGATAATAATAATGTATATTTAATAAAGCGTCCTTACTAGCAGGAGCCATTCAAAGGTGCTGTACAAATAATAATGTGCATGCTGGCTCCCGATAGCACTGACCACTTAATGCTGGCTCCCGAATTCTTACACCCCCAGGTTTTCACTGTAAATATGACATCTGAAATGGTTACAGCAGTAGATTTTAGCATTATTTAAGATCTGGAAACTATCAGATGATAAATATTGTTGTTTAGCATGACCCATTTTCTGCTGAAAATCGGTCCAAAATCCAGCCTACAACCCGGAACATTGCTTCTTGGCAACCGTTGGTGAGGTATCGGGGCGGGTGTTTTAAATAATGAAACTTTTCTCACCATGAAGAGCTCCAAAACAGCAGAAAATCGTTCTACAGAAAATGAACTTGAGACTACCACATATCTTGCCTCAAAATGTCAATAGCCTGACCGGGCTTGTGTATTAGACTACTCACTAGCCCGAAGACAAAATTCCCAAGTTCCGAGCTACCGATTTTTCTGACCCTGCGCATCCGCAGTCTCGTACATTTACATGTTTTCCATTTTGTGTCAGATTTGCATAACACATACCACGTATATGGCATCTCGGCTTAAGACAACACACCACGTATTTGAGATCAGGTGAAAATTTGTTGGGCAAGTGAATTTACAATCTACTTGTCCATGGGGCAAATGAAATGAAATTTTTTCTGGCCCTGGTCTATACAAGATGTAACAAAGGCATGGACTACAGTTACAAGTGCTTCTTATGACAAGAATGTTTTTAAACAGTGAATGTTCTTAAGATGGTAATAGGCAGCTTGGCATATTGATGTGACATGTTCTTACAGTGGGTGGATCAAACAGCTAGAAGGGATGAGGAAGAGGCTATACCATAAATATATCAATAATTGATGATATATTGAATAAATATTATATGCTTTTTAGCAGATATCTTGATTTATTACCTTAAAATCTTGTGGAAATGTCCTGGAAAATAATATTTCCTTGCCTGTAGGAACCATGATTAAGGTTATTATTGATTAAATATTTGTTTAGATAGAAAATAACTCCTTTCTATAACTTCAGATACAAATGTATGATCTGAAACAGGTCTGTAATTGTTTAGAATATTACAATCCAAACTGTTTTTTTTTTATTAATGGTTTTACAAGGGCAGTTTTCATGGATCTTTGGAAAACACTCAGTGATAATGATTTATTAACGATATTTGTAATCGGGCTTATCCGAACATCCAGACAATCTTTCACAAGTCATGTAGGCATAGGGTCAACTGCACAGAAAACATTAGATGACCTTTTTAGCAACTGTCCAATATCAGTTTCTTTAAAAGACTCAAATGTATCAATCTTGGATATGCAGGACTCTTCTACCATTGGCTTACCCTGTGATAAGGTGCTGTAAGGGAGCCTGTCATGTAGATTTAATATCTTTTGACAGAAGAAGATATTTAAACATTCTGGCAATTTGTTTGCAACTTGGCAGCTGATATCCAGTGCACATGTTCATAACCTTCTTAAACTGTGAATATTCAGCTATGTTGAACAGCATGTTACAAGTATAGAACAACTTTGCAAACTCAAAGTTGATCGTGTTTTGTAAATCATGGAAGTCTTCACATTATGAGTATCCATGTCTGATTGAGTGGAAACAATTGATATGGAGTGAACTTGGAACTTAGCTGGTGGTTGTGATGGAGATCTCTCCCTTTTTGTTGTTATGGGTTATTCAGGGATACATTTAACATGTTCCTAGTCATTTCCAGCTATCATTAAAGATGTAAAATGCTGCCAGAGAGAAGCTCGTGGTCTAAGCCCCCTTGAACATGTTGAATTGTATCTGATAAAGTGCAAAATAACACTTCAATACTTGTCCAGTCACAATATTCAGCATTTGTAAAGTATAAACTGTCCCCCAAATAAGTGTCACATAAGTATAATCAATATGAAGTCTTATCTACTACATTATAATTTTGCAATAAAGATACTTGGCTACAGTATATGATGGTGTAATGACAATTAGATCACACTATTCAAACCCTGCTGTGTATTACTGTATTGAACAACAGTATCTCTTCAGAGTTATACATAGCTCAGGCTACATGATATTGACAGGAATATTCAAACACAATTAGACACACCTATCACCCTCGTCATAGGTGAAGGGTATTTGATAGTGTTGTATTGCCTTTATATTATTGTAAAACAAAACAGTCTTTATAATGTCATGTATCACTGTACAGGTAGCAGGAATTAATATTGAAATAATCCCACAATCTTTTGAATAACAATAAGTTTGATATATATATATATATTATCAATAAGTATGTGATATGTGGAGAAGTTTGTTTTCCAACAGCATTCATAATTAACTAACTTAGCTATATGTTTATATTAATTGTATACAGTTATTTATTTAGAATAATCTATGAATTGAGTATTTTCATGGAAATTTGTCCCAAATTTAGTTTTTCCGATGGCTGAAAGTATTTCTGCCATATCGGGAGAAACTGGGTAATTACCATGGTTTTACTATATAATTATAATATCATTAATTTTGAAATTTAACATGTTTACTACCTGATTGATTAATTTAACTCTAAATAAAAACTCAGGTTAATTATCAATTACATTTACTATGAAGTACATCTTTGATATTGTTAGCTTTCATGGATGTTATAAGTTTTGAGGTAAGCAGGATTAAGTGTACTTGTGATCTTTATATTTGTGCATGTATGAAAAATGTCCTTAAAGCCATTAATAAAAACACAAGTTTGAATTGTATTGGTCTACAGAAATACAGCCCTATTTCAAATTCAATATTTTGGTTTAAAATATAGAAAGGGCAGTTGCTCTCCATCTAAATGAATATTTATGACAATCCAAGTATATATGTCTCATTAAATATTACATGAATTGTAATCATGATATTCCTCATATTCACCTGTACATGATTCAAATTCTTAAAAAAATTTGCTTGATAATAAAATAAATATAATCTATTTCTTTCATCACATTATGTCAAATCCATTAAGACATCCCCATTACAAAGTGGTGTTACTTTTTATGCCAGATGTGTCTGAAGATGATGGGCTACTTTTGACAAATGTATTTATATAAATAAATTATGTCATATCAGTGTGTCAAATTGTCTACCATCAAAAGAACATCCACTCTCTATAACCATTTTTTACACAAGAACACTTTTTGCAGTGATCCATGTTCTAGTTTTCATCTCATAGACTTTTCAGCAAATTCAATGTTACAACTTGATGTCTTCCTTGCTACAGTTGACTTAATTAAAACTAAGTAAATTTAATCAAACACAACATTTATGTGGACAACTCTCTTTAATTAATACATGCAACATCAATTGTTTAACCAACATATATTATGAAATTCTACACATTTTGTATTCTTGACATATTTTATTTACAAAATTTATTTTCTTTATTACCATATCTCAAAGAGAGTAACTAATCTAAACAAACTACAAGAAATTATGCTAAAAATTTTGGTGGGAGGGAAACTATCATATTACTGATATTTGGCTATGGATGACTCAAAATCTTCTAAGACTAAATGATAATTAAACAAATATTATATATTTGGCAATGCCACATTGTGTTAAATGTGTAAAGACACCAGCATTACAGATGGGTACATCTTCAATTACCCCTAATGGGTCAGTAAAAAATCTAGGGGTTATTTTTGACAAATGTAATAACATGTCACATCAGTATGCCGAGCTGCCTACTACCATCTTAAGAATATCCACTGTTTAAATGCATTCTTGACACAAAAAACATTTGTAACTGTAGTTCATGTCTTTGTTACATCTCGTATAGACTAGTATAACTCCCTGTTATACGGCATATCTGATTATAACATTAATCGCCTTAAGCAAATTCAGAATAGTGCAGCTTGCATCATGACAAATACTCAAATGTATGATCATATCACCCCAATTCTTCAGAAAATACTTTGGCTACCTGTTAAAGATTTTAGTAACAACTTATAAATCTATCAGTTACATGATACCTGAATAATTGTGTGAACTGGTGTCCATTAGAAAGTCATCCCGAAAGCTCAGGTTATCCAGTCAGATACTATTTTAAATGCCCTTGTCTCGGCTCAGGTCATATGGTGATTGTGCATTTAGTGTTGCAGCCCCCCACTTTGTAGAATAGGTTGCTGATGGTTCTTAGATATGCATGGTCTCTTGAAAATATTAAGTGTTTTCTAAAAACACACCTGTTCAAGGTTGCTTTCACAGATAAATACTGATTATTGTTTAAATCTCTTATAGTGTTTTTCCAGACATAGTATTTGGGTTTCACCATACAGCACCATTAAATGGCTCCTGCTAGTAACTAAGTAAGGGCCGTTACTGTAAGGGAGCTTTATTAAATATATATTACCATTATCATAGTGCAACCTCAACTGTAGATTAGCTCAATGAACTATGACAATATTATAACAATGACTGCAGATAAATTCCAATACTTAATTATTGTTATGTATATGAATGAATGGGTTTGTTGGAATCAGTGTATTTAAAAATCACCTAATTTTAATCAACTGAGATTCACATTAACATTGTCTTGCAGTATAATGGATAATTTTTTTGGGGGGTTCCATTTGGTTTGAAAATTGACAGGAATCAATCCTATTCATGTATTGTTATTATAGCAGATAGTAGAAATCAACTTTAATGTATGTTTATAACTGAGTATTTATCAAAACAGGTAACTTCTGAAAAAAATGACAACTACAGAAAATAAACCTAAATCAGATATTGATTGGGCTGTAGAATGTAGTGATGATGAGAAATATGATCCCGATGGTATAGGCAACAATATATGGCAGCCATCTTGTGAAGATATAAAAACTCTCTATCAGAGACTTGCTAGTGGGGAAATTTTTACATTAGAATGGAAGTGTCGTGGACGACGTTCACCAACACCAGAAAGACAAGAAGAGAATACAGATAGAGCAGCCACACCTGAAGAAGAGGAGAAACCAGAAGAAGTGTAAGTTGTGATATATATAAAGAATATAACATTTTACTTCAATCATACATTCTGTAGAAAGCTAAACTATAATTAAGCCTGTGTCCAATGGATGTCATTGGAAAACAAGAAACATCTTTCTAACAGTATTCTGTTACTATTTTAATATCACACAGCAATAGTGTCTTGTATATGTGTATTTAATCAGGCTGAAGAATCTTTCTGAGTTATGCTAAGATCATTACCTTAATTTCTTGTTCAAATTAGTAAATTAACATTCCGTTAATTAATCAATAGTTTTTAAACAAGTATTGTATTTTGGCTAATATGTAAGCTATATAAATTATTGTGTTAATATCACCTTTTCAATTGCTATCACTTTGTGATATTTTCTAACATTTCTATCTACTTTATCTCAGTTTATGTAGCATGAAGTAATTAATTATATGGCAAAGTTATCATGAACCACATTCTATATACATGACTGTACAGTAATATTTTAGATGTTTATTTTACATGCTATTAATACATTCTGTTATGTTTTTTAGTAGTGTAGCGCCTACAGAGTTTGACTTTGATGATGATTTTGGTTCGGAATCAGCTAGTGCTGTTACTCCACGCAGAACTCCTGGTCTGTTATTTTTCATCATGTGGTGATAATCTATTTCTTAAAATTATTAACAGTTAATTATGTTGAGTAATTTTGTCAAATTCATAAGCATTTTTACAACAACCAAAATATATTCATAGAAAGGATATTATAAGACCAGATAAATAAAATTGCATTAACAAATATTAGATCACTATTTAACCAAATGCTTGCTAAAACAAAATGCTTTACTGGATGGAGGACAAACCAGATAATATCTCCCTATGTTTGTACAGGTAGTGCAAAGACCCCTCGTACTCAGACTAAAAGAGTGGCCAGGCTTGACAAAATCATGGAGGACATACGTCGTCACAGAAAAATAAATGCTGAAGCAGATAAGACTTCTTCATCAGATTTTAATGTGTCAAAGACTTTACATAATACTAACTCAACACCCCAAAGATCAATGCAAAAAGGAAATATATCTCCAAAGAAGCCTTCTTGATAGAATACATTTATGTCATATGTTTTCAGTGTACATAAAATCTATGTATTCATGATAAAAGTGTTATTTATTAGTATAGTAAATTTTTCCACTTTTTATCCTCACAAATGAGTTTTATAATTTAGTCATGAGGTTAGGAGTTGAGTGATAAGATTAATTAGTTGTGGGACAGATATCATTTTGACAATTTTTATATGCTATATATAACAACACAATAAGAAAACTTAGTTTTCCTTCTGAGAAATGGATTTTATTTGTGTTCCTTCTGAAAGATGCATTGTATACTATATGTGTCAAACTCAGTATGAAACATCACTATTAATACCACTATATGGTTGTGCTTAAATTTTTGAAAGACTGAAACATGTTAAATATCTTTCGATTTCTTCATGAAACCTTATCTTGTAACATTTATGTCAGCTTTAATAAAAATAATTACAATAATTACAAAACATCCATAGCACCAATATCCTCGAAAAGAATCGAGCTCAGTGGTGCACCTAGTACAGGGTTTGGGCAAACTCGTAGTCTGGATATGATGCAAAGTTTATCAACAATGATCAGATGGCAAGGAAACTTCGGAAGGCTATAGTAACTCTGAGACAATACACAAAACCATAAATATACATGATCATGTACACTAGATGACATGTACATAATTGTGTATTGTAAATAAAAACATGTAAACCTACAGTAAATACTTTGATAAAACCTTTAATTAATTTTCAATACAGCATCTTGAAGTTGTAATCTGTAATCCATATGAAGAATGTTGTACGAAAAATTTATTTTTAACAGTTGTTATGGACTGTAGTGGGGTTGTGTTTTGTAAACAAATGTAAATTAGTATTCTCTGAAGTGTTGTTAATGAACACTTAAAACTACATCTGCATTCAATATAAACCAGGGATAACAATTATACTTGTACAAATACCATTTATTTTCAACATTTTCATACATCTCAGCTACATATCAATATAAATTGTGTATTTTATTTATTACATGTTGCTTTCCATTGTTTGTTTTATAACTAGAAAGCTATAACTAACAAGCATCAGTTTATTAACTTTAAATAAACAATATCACATAAACTGTGACTGACAGAAAAATTAGTTCATAAGCAATTCTAAATTGACCAAATATGTCCTGTAATAATTTGCTACTGGATGTTTAATTTGTTGGTACTGTAATCTAAATTAGTCCCTGTCACAATAGCTTCTGAAATAACATAATGGCTGTTTTCAAGTTACATCCGTGTGATTACTGGATCTTAAAATTATCCAATGCTATAAACCCATACTAAAGTATAGTGTACACTCAACAATGATGATGGCCACACAAATTAGATCTATGTTTTTTTTTAATTCACAGAATTGTCTCTACTGACAGGTCACAAACACTGGTCTGAAGAAACATAGATACACAGAACAGGGATCAGCATAATAGTAGACATTCACTACTCAAACAAAACCATCAATATTACTGCAAAACAATAGGTACTAACAGCAAATCAATATGAAAACCCTGAATTCCACTTAAAATCAGAACAATTTAGATCATTTCAAATTTATGTATATAGCTAATACAGCAAAAAATTACCAAACAATTCATTAAAAAGTAGTACTGATACTTTCAGCAATACCCAAAAGATATATATATGTGTGTGTAAGTAACATGTTTTATTTAACAAGCATAGTTCACATCACAATCACTCCTTGTAGAAAACTGATAACAATATTCATGGATCATTTAACTACTAAAGAACAGTGACTACTACATGACTACCCATCAATGTTTTTGATAACAAAAAGATGGTAAAATAAACCAATTTTATGATCAGAAGTCTGCTAGCCTACTTATAAAACACGAACACCTCCCAGTAATGAGCTTGTGAACCTTCAGAAATGATGATGAAAATATAAAAAGCGTACCTTATTTACACCACCACAACGACAACAACAACGATTCTCAGAAATGCTAGTCCTATCTCTTGGTAATTTCCAATGATCATACAAAATAAGAAATTCACCAATAACAGGTCATTAACTATGGCTAATGTGGAATGCTTTAGCCAAAATGAACACAAATTATAACAAAATTCACCATCACCTTAGAAATGACTTAAAAAGCTGTTTCTGATGTGAAACACTAGCAGGATTACTTCAGCTACAAATCTGAACCCTTTCATTCAATGCACCAATCATAGATATCAACACAAAAACAAATATTTGTGAATGCATGTATTATGCAAGCAACAGCAAATGTTGATCAAACATCAATTCTTAAGGATTACTAAATACAGACACTACAAATTCATGAAATCCATACAATACCTGTCATATTTAAGAACTCCATAAATGGATGGGTTTAGATTTTGAATTTAAATGCCAGCAGTTCACTTATATGTTAAGCTTCTCCAAGGTATAAATCTGTTGTGTATAAAATCAGCACATTGTGTAAACATTCATTAACACTGCTAGACAACAGCAAGAGTTAAGTCTTGATTGAATAGGGTATTTAACATAGCATGTGTGTATCTGTGGGTGTTGTGTATGTGCAGGTGATTCAACCACCTTTGAATACAGCAACAGAACAAACTTGTATTGTTGCAGCTGCAATTACTTACCCTGAACACAGCCTTGTAACTCGATAAACAGTGTTTGGCCATATATATCTCACCAAGTCTTGTGTGAATTAATTAACACATTCTGCTAAAATGTTTACTACATTGCTAATTGTATAAATGATAGGTCGTTCATCCCAATACTCAGTCTATATTAAAATGACAAACTGATGAACAATATCTTTCAATAACAAATACGTCTCACCATTAGAGCCAGTACTGTCTCACATTACAGGCATACCAACCTGAATCCTGTCAACTGACCACTTATGGTCTTTTGAGAAGTATGATTATCCCAAAAAACCTTAACTGCAGAACTTGATCCATCAAAATATCACTGAACATATCACCTCTGCAAAAATTGTTCACATCAATGATAAAACGTGGTTCTTCTATCAGCAAATACACGAGGAAGTTAAAGGAAAACCTGATATAGATCTATAATCAGTAAGTATCTGGGGCTGCTAATACAAGTTCTCTTATTTACAATCTGACAGAATTACATTCATGCCCATTGGCACTTGTGGTGTGTTACAATGTACTGGTAATGTTAATAGCTGTAATGACCCTATCTAAACCATGATACACTAATGATCAATAAATACTTGATCTAAAACGGACTCTTTTTAGTATCACACAATCTGTCAAATCCATATTTATTAATGTATTTTGTAAACTAGATAAATGTTTTGGAATAAAAACTATAAAATTAATACACACCAATATAAAAAAGGCAATGAAGATAAAATGGAAACAAAATGAACAAAACTAGAAAGTCTTATTGATACAAAAAAAATTATTAGTTAAATAACACACAAATTTACTCAACAAAACAGGCTTCACCTGTAACAATAGTAGTGTTACATCTAAAAATTATATGGTTATCTAAAGAAAACACAATTTCCAATAATTTACTAAAGAAAAGCAAATACTTTTTGCAAGAATAGTCATCACCGCAATAATTAATAAGGTTTTTATCTACATAGATTGTCACTATATTTACAGAAAAATCACCATATACTGTTAACTTAAAAGATAATCTTAGATTTACTGAAAATAATTATAATAACTATATATAAGACTAGTGCTTCTACAACCCAGCCCAGATTATTTATTGAAGAAATAAGAAACATTATACAAGGTAGACAAGCAGATAATGGTGTTAATTATTCTGCCAAATTCAAAATGTTATAATGATAATATATTCCTATAATAATTCAGTTCTATACAGACACTGTAAGTTCTATCAGTCTCAAGATATGTATTAAACACTTTCACAAGTTCAGTATTGGGTAAAATATTTCATTTGTATGATTACCAGAAAATGGCCTGCTATCATTAAAGTTTAATTTATAAACAATTACTTTCAAAACTTAGTTTTACAAGGATCTGATATCAGGCTACAGAGAAATCTCATCAGTGAAACCAAGACCAAAAAATTATATCTCTTTGATAAAATAATATGCTAACCATCAACTCCTGGATTCACCTAATATTAGTTCATATTATTATATAGTTATCCTGGCATAAAGAACATAGAGTTTAAATTATAGTCAGTATAGACTGCATCAATTAATAACAAAACAATCCTAACATCAACAACAACCTACTTTACAAAACAATACTATGAACCAGGATTATTTAATAAATACTTGTTTCAATCCATAAATGCAGCTGGTAGGTATTTCACCTACATAAATTAACAATTAAAATAGCCTATATAATCTTTGAATTGCCACAGATCTAGTTTTTATACATCTATCATTATAGTAAAATACGTAACGTCATATATATATATATATTATATACACACACACACACACAAATGCAGCAACAAAATATAAACAAGATCATTATATAACAAGAACAATAGAAATATAATCACATCAAAGATGTAATCAACATATATAAACATTACTAATTACAGAAACTTAAGTACCTACTTACAAAATCTCAACATCTACAGGTAGTTAGAAAACAATATACTTCTAGGAGAACAAAAGCAAAGAACTGTTGAAACACCCCTCTCTCTGTATGTGTGTGTGTGTGTGTACCCACTTATTTGTCTGTATTCTGTACAAGACTAGTTCTCCCAAACAGATAACAACATAACAATCTTTAGCAAGCCCTGCTTTATATTCTAGAAAACTAACATTCCAGATACTGCACTCAAATCCTCACACTTGACATACGAGGCAAAAGCATACATTAATGCTAACAAATGACATACAGAATGCACTTTGGTAAAGAACTGACTATATGAACAATGTCAGTAATGTAACAGATTACCCAACAGCTGATATAAACATATATCTTAACTCAAAAATAAAGGCCACAATGACGGAAATTTGTTTCTTTCACTGAAAACCAGTTCCAGTTTAGAATTTTTATTTCATCACTCTACCTTGTCATTTTATATTGTTTGTTTTTAAAAGCCATTATGGCTGCTGCTATAAACAACATACATCAAAATAAAGAAAGTATAAAATGTTCATGAGTAAACTTTAACACCAAATGATAAATTTAAACTGAAAAGGAGAGCACATATCATCACTACATTTAGCACATAACCATTATCACATTCACATCATTCTTAACGGTGTCATGGCAACCAGACAGGAGAGCCTCCACTAAGAGCCACCTGGTGGCGGAATGTTTTTATTCTGACAGCAAGGAGCATCTGGCTCACACAGTTTATGAAGTCCATAAGGAGTACATTTTGACATCATCTGATAGGTAAACAGGATGACATCATTCTTGAAATCAAATATTCTTTGCTCTGGCTTGGTTATGCTATAAAAGAATTTTAAAAGAAGTCAAATCACTAAAGAAAAAGATCTGTAAACAAAGATGGCTGGAATATAACATTTTACCATGAAGAATATTTTTCAACTAACCTTGCATGGCTGTCTCTTGTTCTTTAGATGTTCGCTCTTTTAATAAAACCGTCTCTTTAAAGATGAGCTCCTTTAATTTTTCCTTCGGTAAATCATCCAACTCAGTCTCAAATGTGAATGGTTCTTCAGCTATTGGCTGCAAAAGAGAAATAAATATATCATTTGTTAGAACTGATTAAAAAGACCATGCCCCCACCCCTACTGAATGACAGTTCAAATTACAAAATATAAACAATATGTATTTTTTTTGTGTGGGAGGAGGGGGGATACATGGGCACAAAATGGCCATTTGTGCCAAAAATCTACATTCAATCATTGGAGAGAAAAAAAAACATCTTAAAATAAGTACAACAAAACAAACTAGGTGATATAATATTTATTATTGCTTTTTAGTAAGCTAACCTCATCTGCTGGATCATAGTACTGCTCCAGATAAACATGACTGAGTGCATTTTCAACCGTTATCCTCTTGTTTGGGTTAAATGTCAGCATCTTATCCAGAAGGTCAAGTGCTGGAAGTAGATAAAAAATAATAGCTTCATCACTAAACTGACATTCAAAAGTATATTATTTATCAAAATATCACCACATTGAAATCAAGAACGTTTGTTTACCTTTAGGATCTGCATTTGGGTATAACTGGTTCCAGGGCACTTTAGGTTTATGTGGCAGAGATTGGAGGTATCCACGAGCCTAGGAATATTATAAGTCATTATAGTACAATCATAAGAACGAGTAAAAAGAATGAGATCATAAGTTTATTTATTCTCGCAAAATACTATTTATATCCCAAGACTGGCCTGATGGCTCAGCTGCATTTAACAAATTGAGTTGGTAGAATTTTAGCATAAGCAGGAAAGATGTAGTCTTAATAATACAAACTATACTTCTAGAAATGACGAGAATAGTTATTTTAATCAGATAAGAATAACTTAATGATTGCAAAGGAAGGTTAGCCTGTCTGCACAGGACTCTTGTACCCACACCCAGTTGCCTGCTTATGTAGGGATGATAAAGTGGGGGGTATATATGGGTATCTGACTCAAATGAAACTTTGAAAAAGAGGTAGCTTAGTTTTGAAAAGTTCAAATAAATACCTATGGATATCTGAATGTCTTAATATGGGTTTGGGGCAGCATTAATTATGATGTTGATGACATGGCAAAAATGTCTCTAATATCTACAAAAATTATAATAGTAATAGACTTAAATGAAAATAGTAGAGAAACTAACCGAGTATGTTCTAAATATTATATTAGCCGTACCTTGTCATTTATGATACAGTTAAGATCCTCTTGACTTGGAGAGCCGAGTACACTTAGGATGTGATTTAATTGATCCAGATCTACAATATTCATTAAGATTATATAACCCACAAAACAGGTGATGCATTAAGTCTTGTTTTGTTCTCATGTAATTTAGTGTGTAAGTGTTGGTCCCATAAATAAATGTCACCAAAAACACACTCCAAGAGCAGAATGAGAATTACAAATTATGTTGAGAGAATTTATTTTAACTACTGATAAAAACAAAACAAAGGATACAGTGTTTTCCAGGAAACAATGGCCTGTTTGAGAGCATCTCTGCCAAAATACAACCAACTGACCAAACATCAACTGAAAAAAAACTGAGTCAAGGATCATAAATTATATATGACCTATTATAACAAGTACATAACATATACAAAGATAATCCTAAGGTTTCTACAGTCTTTAGAAATCACTAGTCTTATTAAAAGAATAATACATTACTCTCCTAAAATAAGAATCAGTAAACAACTAACAATCGGCAGATCATGCACTAAATTTATTATTAAAAATGTCAAACATTCATGGCTGATACAAAATTAAATACATATTCTCAAATACTTCCACCCTGAATTCTGAGCTATCTGCTGAACAAATGTTGACACATATTTCTGTTTATTAATTTTATTTGGTTAACTTGAAGTCATAAATGTGCATTTTACACAATATAACTACAGTTTTTTGTTCTGTAATATATAATTAGTTAATGCATCACATTTTGTTTGCACTTGATATAAGAAATATACAAACTTGAGTCATGTATTATAATGGACATCACTAAATGTTACATGATGCTAGTTATTTAAATATATAATTTTCTCTAACAATAACAAAGTCTGAATTCGATCTGTTTCATGTTAGATTACAGTGTTTATATTAAAGTGACCTTTGGAACCACTAAATTAGCTGAGGACTTGACATAATAAATTGACATTTATAGTTTATGATGATTCTCAAGTATTACACTACAAAAGATAATATAATCAATGAACAAACAAATGTAAACGCTGAAGTCATTTTTACTTATGCACAAACACACTTGAGTGTGTGTAATTAAATATCATGATTTAAATTGACTTTTTCAAGAATAACCACATATCTGTCTAATCAGTTGCTAGAATAGATTACGTCCATTAACTTAAATTCCTGTTTTGCCATCATGTTATATTTCCAGAAAAAACTAGTTTCCAGCCTACTTCCAGAAATTACAAAATTCTTTATTAATAATAGTCAAGTTAAACATTCACTAACCACCAAACTCACATGATTCATTTCATGTTATATTTAAAAAAAATTAGTGCTCAAATTTCTTGGTTTATGCAGGTAAACCAGCATGAAAGGTACTGTTTATTAAAGGCAACCATATACAACAGGCAAAATAAAACTCACAGAGACAACTTTTATTACTTTGTAGTCTATCTAATTGGAAAACCAATAGTCTAGAACTGGTTAGTATTTGAAAAGGAGTCAGCATTAATAATCTCCCCATGTTAATTACTGGTCACTGGGTGCTATTCGCTGAACCATAGTTTTGGCCACAATACATACATCATTCCAGTATCACAAATAGGGGAAATTTTATAAGATATTTTAATGTATCAAGCCAAACTGCACAAAATGAAATATAACAAGATACCCACTTACACACACAACCAATGCTCATATTATAACTGACCCACATACTTATTCTCCTGTAAGTTCTGCCAAACTTTCATTCGTATCATGCATTTTTGGCAGTTTAAAGACTGTCCCAACAGGAACAGCTAAATAAAGCACAATAAATTCTGCTGCAATATTGTTAATCTTCTACATATCTAAATTGATAAAATACAACAAACATCATAAGACAGATACCACACATGTAATAACTGGAAACTACTTATTAAATATTTACTCTGTGCTCAGAAATAGTTAGTGAATAATATCTGTTCTTTGGCAACAAGAAAACGAAAAAAACACAGAGCAATAATTGTCTTGATGAAATTGATCATTTAATCCTATATTAAATTCCCACATTATCAAGCAGGGTTGGTTAGTTTCATAAGTTGGCAAGCAATTTTACACAATCCAGTATTGATTGCACCACACCTATCCAAACATAACCATGGATGGACGGATTGTAGACTTGTGGAACATTGCTAGAGGCAAAGACATGAAGCTCAGTAAATCTGGGACAAGATCAGGATTTCTATCCAGTAACAACTCCTGGGCAGAATTGATGTCGTTACCCTTCAGTTTCTTGCCCCTGTAGACGGGATGGAGTAGACTGACTATGAAGTGGCTTGGTGTCACAGCTTGATCAAAGTGCTTGTGTAGTTTGTCATGATATGATTACAGCTTGGGACATCATGTCAGATTTAACCACTGTTCACATGCATCAGCAATGTTAGTAGAGTCTGACTGGAAGGCATCTAATGCCTTGGCAATGGGACTCAGTTGCTGTTGAAGATGCTTGACTTCATTGAACAGACCCACATTGTGAATGAGATTCCTGAAACATTGTTCAATTATGTCTTCATTGGCTATTCCATCTCATTTCAGCTGGTAACTGAGGCTTGACAGAACCAGATATCTCATTGAGGAGGGCACCAAGGACATAGTGATTCCTGAAGTATTTGTTCACTTTAACGACTTGAATTATCAGCTGTGATGGTGCCACATCCTGTCCCAACAGGTTGAGCCAGTGCGAGGAGCAGCCATATACTATCAAAGTGGGATCAGTCTCGTTCAGATTATTCCTGACATCCTGCATCTTCTCATTGTCAGGAACAACACTTGTTGTATTATACTCATATACACGAACTGCTTCGTTTATTGTATCTTGGGAAATAGACGTACAGTAAGCAGCAGTCTTCTTGTTGGTACTATTCTCAACAGTTGAAAGGAAATATGATTTATCTCCACATTGCATAGTGCTGGCTATCATAAGAGTATTCTGGATATTACTCCATCCATCTTGCATCAATGTTACATCCTTCCCCTTCAACTCAGCTTTTACAATCATAATGATGTGATTATCCAAGAGATAAGCTGCCAAATGTTTGCAATTGGGGGGTTGGTAGCCCAGGCACAACATAGTGAAAGCTTTCAGCATCTCAAGGTGCAAGATATAACATTGAATGGAATATTACAGGCATAGAATGCACGTGCAATTTATTCATCTAGCTCATCTTGGAATCAATTGACATGCCATATTTCATCACACTAGGTTGCTGGAGTTTCGGCCATTTTGGTGTGGATTCATTCAATTCATGACTAGTTTGATCATTCTCAAAACAATTAAACGTTCTCTTCTTTGGTGTATTGTGAAGGGCTGGACATTTCAGTCGTAGAACTCTGTTACTAATATCACTTTGACACTCCTCGTATTTAGCAGTAGTCTTGTCATCACCAACATCATAAAAGTTCCATATGGCATCTGTTGGTTTCCCCATGTTGCAGTCAAATATGGCACTTTATAACTGGTTTTAGAATGTATTACATTTTATGATTCAAGTTCTTGTTTCTCCCACCTGTATTGAAGCCACCCATGTGTATCTATGTGTAACTATAATTTCATGTGAAAGATTAGTAGATATCTTGCTACAGTGCAATTAGAAACATCAAAAAGAACTAGAGATGGAGGATTGAGCAAAGCCATTGTCATAGCATGTACATGGTCTGCCACAGATGATTGATGTTTTACTTTTGTGCACAGATATACATCATAAGTATGACTATCATGTGGCACCTACATATAATTGGCTACAGTGCAATTAGAAATGCAAAACACCTAGAGATGGAGTGTTAAGTGAAGCCATTGTCACTGCATATACCTTAAGTATATATCTGTGACTCAACAATCTGGTCAAAAAATATCAGCAACCAAACAGCCAGTAAAAGCCAATCAGCCAGTAAAAGCTGGTTAAAACCTCTGGCCTGGCTAATACTCATATTAGTTTTTTGGCCAACCCTGTTATCAAGAGACTTACAATTCACCTTGATAAACTCATATCATCTTCAGTTTCTCTTTAACAGAATAATATCTTTATATACAGTGTTAAAACTTCATTTGAATTTTGTTGATTTACCATGGAAAAACCAGAAAAAGTTTAATAACTTGTCAATATAATCAACAGAAAAGCCCATTCTTTTATTATATCCATTTCTGCACTATCCTAGACAATGTCCTCAATGACAACTCTACCATATATATATATATATACATATATATATATAACATATATATATATATATAACATATATTAGATAATATTGTCAGTGAATACTCTACTGTTTATATTATTGTACTAGATAAGGATACTGGCTTTACTGTAACCTTTGGAATTGAGCATGATTTCTGGAGCTCTGTACCATCTTGTAGCTACATATTCTGTGAGAAAACCAACATGGTCATGATCTGGATCAGCTACACGTGCCAAACCAAAATCACAGATCTGAAAAAATTATGTACAAAATAATATATTATAAACTATTATTCTAAGTAGTATTCAATCAATTATAAAATGATGGAAGTGATTTAACACAGAAATAAACTTAACAGGAACAGGTTATACAAAAAAAGGGTCATCTTCTTCATATTTGCTAGTTTAGAACTTTGATGACGTATTTGTAGTTTCCATGCAGGCTGTGTGACTAAATTTTTTTTTACACTTTGGTGACATCTCTCAGCAAAAGTATCTGAAGTGCATTCATACTCACTCACCTTTCTTTTTAACAATATTTGCTTTAAACTCTCTAACCCTGGGCTAGTAATAATCTACTAGCCCAACAAAATTTCTTATGAGAGCTGGATACCTTGTCTACCCCCTCCCACAAGCTGGCAAAGTCAACGAAGAGTAAAAGGTTGGTAGCTTCATGTTAAATCTAGATCTATTGAGAATAAACAAACCCAGAGTTTTGAATAATATTCCCAGCCTTCAGCAGGAATTATCTATACCATAAATGAGATGAATTAAACTGATTTATTTGTCACAAAATAATTGTTTTCTGACATATTAAAAGATGAACTTAAAGGATTGGTGAAATCCAATTTCAGAATGGCGTTGACCAGTTCCTAATCAACATAACAGCATATATCAGAATATCATATTAAATACCTAATATGTTAATATTTGTTGATTTTTAGTGGGCATATTTCGCAGAATTATTAGCACATTTTCATAAATTCTTGATGTGATCATGCCATAGAATTTCTGTGGATTTCTTCAACCATGAAGAGCTCCAAACCTGAAACCTGTTGCACCACAAACAAACACAATAGTGTTACATATTTTGCCTCAAAATGGCAGTAGCCCGGTCGGGCTAGTATTTTGGAGCAGTCACTAGTCCGAAGACAAAATCCACAAGTCCCAGGCATCCAGCCCTGTTATAGAATGACTGAATTAACAGTAATATACAAATTCATTTATATATTACTATCCCACAAACATAGACATGAGCCTGGAGGTTTACAGCCCAGTATTCTAACCACTGTATCATCAGAAAACCTATAATCTAACATAAAGGAACCATCCAAATGACAAAAGCTGAAAATGAGAAATCAACACCATATAACTTTATAATTACAGCAAATACCATAAACAATAAGAGTTGATACTGGCTTACCTTAAGGTCGCAAGTGGTGTTGAGTAGAAGGTTGCTAGGCTTCAGGTCACGATGAAGTACATTAGCAGAATGAATGTATTTTAGGCCTCTGAGTATCTGATACAGGAAATAACAAACGTGATCATTACTCAGCTTCTGTGTCTTCAACAGCTTATACATATCCGTCTCCATTAAACACTGGACAATGTAGCTTGAATCATGGTCAAGGATATTTTAAAGAGTTATCAGTATGTAGTATATATGCTAATTACAAATTTAAAATTATTGTCAAGTAATTATATAAATATATGACAAATTTAGGCAAAAGAAACAATCTATAATAGATACAAAATATGATATTAGCTGTGAACTAGCTTTAGCTAGTATGTAACCTTTTGCATCCTCAATGTAGGTCACCAATATAGCTATCACTCTTCAAAACAAACTAATTGTACCAACATATACTAATTAGATAACCTGCTGGATAATAATCATATTCAAGTGTCAGCTATTATTATAACATTCTTTAGAAATATTCCTGTTTTTAACCATTTTTGGTAAACAAGAATAGCAGAACTGGATGAAATAATCTCTGAAGGTAATGAAGGAAAATAAAAGATGAACTTCACTGTGAAATAGCCTAAACAAGTAAAAAGAATTATATATCCAAGATTCAAATTTTACCACAGCACCAACAGCAAGTGCTGTGTTTGCCTTCCTTACTTGCCTCAAACGTTTGACAATGTCCACAACAATAAAACCCCATCGCTGTCCCACCATGTTTACCTCTGTGTCCTTCCCATAAACCGCACTGATTCAGTGACCATGTTCAATAAAAACTATATAAACACACATTTTCTTAACATTTTGCTTTATGTTTTGTGGTAATATACCACTTCTGTCAACAGAACAATTGTTGAGTCCAAGAGGCAGCATTATGGGTAGAGACCTATTGCGTAGTGCCACAGTAGATAAAATAAAAAATGCAGAGCAGGAGTTGGAGGCTGCCAAATGTGTTTTTTAGCTATGAGTGATTCAAATAAACACAGTTTTAATTAGTTAAAGATGGCATTCAACTTGAGTCAAGGTGAAATTATCATAAAGTAACATGATTGGTCTATTTGGAGGGTATGTCTGTGTATGTTTACTTTAATCACCATGCATGTGGGTTTGTTTTCATAATCAGTCACAACTAAATTTACCGAACAGTCAATAGCCCAACAGTACCAAAACCATCAATTGCTTCCATGAAAACGAAGTTGCCTTGATGACTCTACTTTGAAGGAAATGTTTGTGCCTTGGTGGCCTTCCAAATTGCCTTGGTGCCCTAACATTTCTGATTAAACCCAAGGCAACACTCACCCAAAATATAAATTTACAAACAATAACATTTATTTTCCATGCTACTTCACTATGTACACTGCTTCACTGACCCACAAAATATTTTATAGATCAGAGTTCTTTGGTGGAATCCTAAACAATTCTTTATTTTGGACAATAACATCATCATCTAATCATTTTTTTATAACAATTCCCCCAATTAAGGCCATTATTCATTCCTCCCAAAACTCGTTATTATTATTATTAATATCATCTAACACCTGAATCTTTAATTAAGCATCAACATCTGCCTATTCATATGTCTGACTATCTATTATGATAGGATCAAGGACACAAATATGTCAGCTTTTTGGAATTAAACTGCCCCAGATTCACGAGTCATCAACTACACAATACCTGGTTATAAATACAACCAAACCTAGTATAAATCTAGAAGCCTTGACAACATGTTATGACATACCCAGTTTGCACAAAAACATCAACTATAAATTATGTATTTAGTTGCAGATTAGTCGCAATGACATAATCACCAGCAAAAAAACATTAAAGCAGATCCAATAAACCCTATCCCAACAACACTTGTCTAAACTCAAGTAAAATAAAACAATACATTCTTTAGTTGTTTTTTTTTGGCTATAGACAACAAGACCTACTTTAATAGACCACCATTAAGCAGCATTATATACTATCTGATCAAAATAATTGTCAAAGGATACACATCTTTCATCTCCTCAACAGTTGGAGCTCGGATAATATCTTGGATATTAATAATCTGTAAATATATTTTAAAAACAACACCTTATACATATCATATAGGTCTGATGAACAACAAGTAATAACAGTCAACCTCAAGTTACTAATTGTACAACAGCTAACTATTGTTGTATCATTCTAATTCACCAAAAGAACAAATAACCTGACATGCAGATTTTTTATTCATCTGTTATAACTTAAAATGAATTAATCTGCTTTTACAGTAATTAAACTTGGTAAAAGACTGTATTACAATTAATTTATCAAGTGGAAATATATTAACTGGTGAGAATAGCAAATTCATTCAAGAAGGCTACTTCTTCTTGATGAATGCTCTTACAAGACAAATATTTGTCTTCCAGATCAATAATTAACAATAATATTGAATCTAATAACAGCAATACTGATCCTGATAGTTCAATGGGTCTAATGTCGAAAATGTACATATATAGTTTAACAACTTTTATGTCAAAATGAACCTGCCACTATCAGAGTTGTTGAACAACAGAAACATATGTGATACAGTTATAAAACAAATGGTGACTATGAAGTACATACATTTTCATGCCTGAAACGTGTTAATATCTTGATTTCTCTTAGCGTTCTCTGGCAGTACGTCTGATGTTCAAATGGTGAAATCTTTTTAATGGCAACTTTCTGATTAGTGACATAATCCAAAGCCGACCTGTCAAAACAGAGAAATACAAACACATGATGATATCAAGTCACTCAACATTGTTTATTTCTAATAATCTTAATATAATATTAGTTAATGATGGTAATGAATCTTGCAGAACAAATCAGAGTAACACACAATTTCAAAAACATAAACAAAATCCTGACTTGGGTGTTCATTGGAAAGCTAACATGTTGCAGCACCCAAATTATATGGCAGCCAAACTGATTAATATTATACTTTCGTTTGATCAAAAAAACTATTTATAAATGAGTGTTTTAATCTTTCAAGGCAGCCTAAAAAACACATGGATTGACACATCAGAGTCAAAGTTTACCAATTCCAGAATGATGAATGCACTTTTAGGCGATATTACATACACAGCTGACAATTTTCCTGAAGATCAGTACTTTAACTGTTCAGAAAAATTGTGTCCAACTTGATTATATCAGCAAAAATATAGCTTAATGTAGTTGGCCATTTATCAAAAAAAGAAAACACTAATACAGCAGAATTCATTTTTATATGGATTATTATATGGACTGTGATTAGAACAATGGAGAAACAATGGTATATCTGGACCTGATGTATCAACTCTAACATCAAAGCAGAATGCCTGATTCATTCCAAAATCCTTTGACCAGTAGCCTACATTTATCATAGATTACACTACCAACAACAATGAGATTCAGATTAATGGAGATCTCAACTTTCATGATGATACTGAAAACAATTGTGATACTCAATAAATTATGAATATAATCAAAGCATATGGTCTACAACAACATGTATCAGTCACATCATATCTGAAATCACCATCACTGATCCGGGATTCAGTGAGCAACTTGGGAAATTCATACAAGATCACTTCAAAGCAGGCATCACAACAAAACTGATTAAACCTTCTGCTCCTTTTAGGATGTTCTCTGCCATAGACATGAAAGCTTTCATGTATATAGTATATTGTAGCATCATCCATGTTACAAACTTACTGATAAACATGCATCTCTTCATACTAGAATAATCACTCTTGAGTGAAATGGTCTTGTTATTCATAGTATATTGATGACTTACACAAGCTGGAATGAAACCTGGAACAATGATGACAGAACAGTCATCTGACTGTTAATTGGTCAGCTGCATAGAGTCCAACGTATTGTGCTGAACAAACTCATAAAACAAATCAGGATAGCATACTATTTAGAAAAAATCACTGCTTGCACTCTTAATCCAGTCAACTACAAAGTGATTAATACCTTTTCAGTGATAGAGTGTCATAAACCCTTGTCCAGACAAGGTCTCACAGTGAACTAACCAATAGTATTGTCAATAGGGTCTAGATAGATCATAGAATCAGACACCAATCTTAGGACATATGTATTATGTTTCATAATAATCCTGAGATGTTTAGTACTTTTTTCATGGATATTCAAAATATCCAATGTTACCTCCAGACAGATCAAGTGTATGGTGTTGATCAGAACTTTGACATATCATCTGTAACTACATCATTAAAGAGGTTTACCCATGTATCAGGCTTTTGTTGAACAGTCATATCCTGAAGTCACCTAATATATCCTGCAGCTTCAATCCAGCAAGTTACCTCTATTATAAATTTGTATCTGTGTCTGATCCTTTTAAGTGTGCACAGATACAAACACTAACAGTAATACTACTTAAAAACAAACATTCAATACAGACATCCTAAATCAATACATACCTGGATCCAACTTTCGATTCACTTTTAAGGACATCAATATCTGACACTAATTGAAAGGTATCACATCAGTGAATAGTGTTAAAACCTTAGGTATTATTGTCATATACATGGAATAACAGTTGAACAGTGTCTTTTAGTCTGGATATTACCAAATCCATAACACTAGCCATATTAAGCATTATCTAGCAAATGCTGCAACTCAATTACCAGTCAACAGGCTGGTAACATCACATTTGCACTAATAAGTAATGTAACACTATTCAATAGACTGTCACTCCCTCAAATCTCAACTAACAAGTTACAAAGTGTATACAGAAGACTGAAGAATGACTCGAAACCACATCACACTGCATCAGGGTTGGGTTAATGACAGTCATAAACCTGTTTATGACAGGATAGTGTCATAAACCCATCATAAATACCTTCATGATGTTATAAAACCTTGATTCACTATATTTTCACTTTTGATCTATTTTGCTTACAGAATTAATATTTATATATTGCAAACATGAATATAAAATAATATTGTATGTTGGTCCCTCTTACAGTATAACTCACTATCTGTGACTTGGTTATTTGTGTAGCTTAGCATACAAGGACTTGTCATTCTCTCTGCACAGGCTCTTTGTTGACCACATACCTTGCACTTAGCATGAACTTTACCATCCACTGTCACTCTCAGAAAATATTCCCCTGGAACATGACTAGTTATTGTGCTATGCTATAATATGCCAATATTTAATAAATATATATACATACTTTTAACCATTTATGACTGGTCTTAGAATGTAATACTTTATGATTCAAGGCCTTTCCCCCCCCCCCACCTTATATCCCCTTTGGCTGTATTGAAGCCACCCATGAAACAGGGTTGGGTTTATGACAGTCATACGCCTGTTTATGACATGACAGCATCATAAACACCTTTACGGCGTTGTATACCATCATAAATACCTTTTTACTATATTTTGTGATTTTAATTGTTAAACAAATTTCTCTTTTGATCTATTTTGCTTAAAATCAGTTGTGAATTATCATTATATATCAGATTATATATATATATATATATATATATCACAAACATGAATATATCATTATGTTGTATGTTATCTTTTTTTACATTTTACAATTCAGTAAAAACAGAAATAATTAGTAGCTATCTTTTATTCAGTAACCATAACAGACTCATATATGTCACACAATGTACAAGTGAATCAGTTCATTTGTCCAGTCATCAATAATCCAAATCACAAAGTCCTCGGAGGATCCGGTGACAAAATACCAGCTTGGCTATTTTCTCATTACTGAGACATTCCTTATCTTGCTGTGGATGCCACCAAAGCTTGAAAAAATCCTTTCGATGGATGCTGAGGAAACAGGGGCTGACAATAACTGAAGTGCCAGTTCTACAAAATCATCCTGCACACCACATTTCTTTACTGCCTTCCGCCATGTGTTTGGATTCATGCTGGTGGATGCATCCAGAAAGAAAGATGGTGGAAATGGAGCAGCCTCAGCCTGGTAGCTAATCAGTGTAGCTACAAAGCTGGGATCCTTGGCAATGAGATATGCATTGACATCGTTCATCTGCTTCTGTGTAAGGCGCTTACCCTGGTATCGAGGGTGCAGTTTGTATGTGACTATATGCTCTATAGCGAGGGCCTGCTTGCAGCGTTTCTTCACGACATCACAGTGTGGTTCCAATAATGGGTCTTGTTGTAGAGTAAGCCATATGTGACATGAATCGGCCATAGATGGCTGTCACTCTGGGCTTTATCAAGAGCAACAGCTATTGGGCAAAGTTGTATGGTGAGGTCTCGGGCAATACGATATATGCTAACATCCTGAATCTTCCTGACAATCTGCTGATCAAAATCGTCCTCATGCTGGTGGACAATATTCAAGTAGCTACTCCTGTTCTTGATCAATGTATCAATGCATGTAAGTTGACTATTCTACCTGGTCTCAGTGGGAAGCTGACAGTATCTGGATACTCTGTCAGCCAGGCATTAGGTTTGTGATGGTTCTAGAAATACTTCTGATCTCTATGACGTGCTTTATCACAGATGATGGTGTGATATCCTGGCCTAGTAGATTCAGCATGTGTGCTGAACAACCATATACTACTAGTGAGGGATCATTTTCCTTGAGACCATCTCTCAGCTTGTCCATGTTCTTAGCGTTGTCAGTGACAACACTAGTCACAACATAATCAAACTTGTCCTTGGCCATTTTGATAGATTCTTGTGCGAGAGCCTTGCAATTTTCACCAGACTTTGTCATGGAGCCTGTGTCATGGGATTCTAACAGGAATGACTTGTTAACCACCTGAAGATAGCTGGCCACAATCGGCTCATTGTGGATGTTAGACCACCCATCCTGAATCAATGTAGCGGTCTTACTACTGACACTGGTCCTCATATCCTGTGTCAGCTGATCATGCACTTTGTCCAACAGTATTCCATCGATGGCTTCATGACTTGGTGGTGTGCAGCCTGGTCGGAGCAGCGGAATCACTCGGCAAAACTGGGGATGTTCTGTCACGGAGAAGGGATGTTGCATGCGAAGAACATCTTTGCAATCTCAATGTCAAGTGTAGACTTGGCTGTACCTGACGTCTTTGTGATATGGCTACTGATATCTGATTGGGTGGACACAATTTGCTTCTTCTGTGGACGGCTGTCAGGTGATAGTGATCTGGGTCTCTTCTGGGTGATATTGGTAGATACTACAGTATCACTATCTGTGGCTTTGTTATGTAGCTTAGCGCACAGCAAATGGTGACTGTTCATTCTCTCTGCACAGTGGTAGACTTGCCAACAGTGGTAAACCAGTCATGTTTAAAGGTGTAGTACCACACTTAAACATGACTGGTTTATTGCTATGCTACTCCAATAATTAGAAAATATATAGTTTTGGCAGTTGATGACTGGTCATAGAAAGTATAACATAATCATTCAAGATTCCTTTCCCCCATCTTATATCCCCTTTAGCTGTATTGAAGTCATCCATGAACCTAATCATGTGTAACTATAATTTAATGTGAAGATGGATTAATAGAATCAGACTAGCAGATATCTTGAGCTCTTGCCACATGGCGGATTCAGTGAAGCCATTGTCACTGCATACATGGTCAGCCACATATATACATCAAAAACACTAGCCCAAGAGTTCAGTGTCTTGCTTTTCATCCAATTAAAGAATATATCTACCTGTATTGAATTAGAAACAAACCAGTGGACCAATCAGGTCAATTGATTTTGACTACAAACCATATCATGACAGTGTAGTGATAGTGTAGTCTAATAATGAGACCATAATATTAAAACTTATTGCATAATAATTTTAGTTGTATTATTTTTATATATTGTATAAATAATATAATGATAAAGCCATTTTGTAAAACTGCCTTTGAAATAAATCTGGGATAAATATGTTTCACAAATTTGTTGACTAGATCTATGTCATTATTTATTTATTTTTGACAGTTTATGACTCTGTCATGTCGTAAACCGTCATAAACCTGTTAATGACATGACGTCATAAACCCTGGATTAATCCATGGTTTTTGATATTGTATGATAAACTTGCCAAACCCTACCATGAAACAAACCATGTATAACTATTATTTAATGTAAAAGCCATAAGATTAACAGATATCTTGAGCTCTTGCCAGATGGAGGATCATTAAGTGAAGCCACCATCAATGCATGCATAATCAGCCACAGATAATACACCAGCACTAACCCAAGATGGCAGCGTCTTGCTTGTCATCCAATTAATGAATAGTTCTATTGAATTAGTACTGCCCCTAAGCTCTAGAAACAAATAGCAGACCAATCAGATCAATTGGTTTTGGCTACAAACAACACCAGTTTATGATTACCATAGCCTAATAATCAGGCCCTAACTTATTGTATAATATTTTACTTTTAATATTACAATATTACATATTAATAATTTAAGCCATTCTAAAAACTACTTTTCAGGTATAACTACTACTATTGAAGAACCTGCAATGGCTGCCTATTCTTTATTGTATAAATTATGATGCACATAGATAAAGCCCTACATAGATGGGTTTCAGGATATATCGGACATGTTATAGGTGTACCATCCTAGAACACCAGTAGTTCCAAAAGACAAACTGTCTAATATGGTACCATCCCAGATTTTTTAATTACTGACAATGAATACTTTCAAAAAGTTACCAAAAACAGAATTATGATTGATCCATTTGTCTAGTCAATTTTTGTATAATGTATTATGATTTTATTATGTTATACAACAGCATATTAAAAATATATCCTGTGTAGTCTTTCACAATTTTCCCAAGTAATCAATTGTTTTTACCATCCATTATTATTATTTAAATGGTTAATAATTGGTGATGAAGTATGCACTACCAGGTAATATTTTCCCTCTTCTATTGATTGTGTACAGTGATAAGAGGACTTTATGAGTTTGGTATAAAAAATGCCATGTTTCATTAACCTTTAGGTTTATGGCTTACCATATTTAATATAATTTTCCAATATTAATGATAATTGTTGCTATATAATATGTGATACTATAGTGTCAACCACACAGAACAATTAATGTGATACAAAAGAAAACATCTTCATTTTAAGAAAATATTTCTTATTCTGAATTGTAATAATCAAAATGGGTATTTCAGGGGGGACTCGTTTACATGTAATTACCACTTTCTATCAGCTGATGGGTGGACAGAATATACACATCTTATCTGTGCAAATTGTAGGGTTTAAATATGTAATATTGATCCATTCAGCCATCATATCTATAGTATAAAACAACAAGATACTCCCAACATCAAACTACTGGAAGGACAACAACATGCTCATATAGATTCTCACAGAATATTGTAAACAACTCAAGTTAATGTGAATTAAACCCACAGTATCTTATCAGCAGGTGACAATTATGAACTATCAAAACAGATTAAATCTATTCACATTCATAATTTGATATACTATTACAAACTGAAGTATAACATTTTCTTAAAATTTAAGAAAATTCCTGTCAGTATGTGAATCATAGCTGATCATATTACCATGGATATAGTTGATTTATATAATAAACTGATTATTTTGTGACTTACAGAGTGAAATTATACACTTCATCTGAATCTGTTTGTTTTTAAGATTAATTATTTCTTGTCACAAAATTAATCCTAACATAACAGCAATGTCACATCTAGTCTGGAGCAATGATAAACTTCATTCCCCTTTCACTGTGCATGGATAAAAAGGTCTATTATTATGAAATATTTAGACAAAATCTTTGACACTAATCCACATTAGCCAACATATCACTTGCAATCAGGATAAAATAGTTAGCAAACTGTATGGATGAGTGATGTGTGTGTTTATTCACTTCAGTAAATAACAAATAAATGAGGGTGTCTCACTTGATTAAACAACTTCACATTATATGTCTCTAAATTATTGTAATAATCGTGTTCTTGTATAAGGACTGATTATAAAACATTTACTTCAAAAGACAAAAATTCCACATTACTTTATATGAATGCTTCTCTAAATACAATTATATCTGATGAAAGTAAATTTTCTAGCATTTGTATTAATTATACAGCCTGAAGACAAGATAAATATTTAATTATTAGCAACCAAACACAAAGGTCATTCAGGACTGTGTTTCATCAATATGGATAGTACTGAGGATGTCAGGTAACTCTCTGGAATAATGATGAAGATATAGCAACCATATAGGGCCTTCTCTCTCTCTCTCTTTCTATATATATATATATATATATATATATATATATATATATATATAAACACATATCGTGATTGAAATACCAAAAAATATCTAAACCGTCATACTGCTGTCAAGGTAACAGACAGAACAATGGGATAAGAGAACAAAGCAGGGATTGGGTTTCCCAGAAACAATTTCATCAACTGTTCATCTGCCATTAGTAAACAACAACAATGGTCATATATTAACATCAAGAACTAATGTCTGAGAAGAAAACTCCAGTCAGTGTACGAAATAAAAAACAAGCCATCATACACTGATACATACAAGTAATAAGAATGATACAGTGTCTTGATTTCAGACTGGTATATATATATATATATATATATATATATATACACCACTAACATTAATTAAATACATAATTGCTATATAATGGTGGACAAATATCATTCTCAGACTGATAGCTATCATTATGAGTTTATTTCAAACCACACATTAACAAAGCATGATGTAAAATTGAATCACACAACATAATTTACTTACTGATATGAATGAATTATATAGATAATATATGGTGTGTACATCATTTACATGTCACTAAGTATTTATACTTTGAGGTGCTGAATCTACCATATATACTTGCTATAGGACTTGCAATCTCACATCTGGATTACTGAGGTGGGCAAATTACAACGAATCCAGAATATGATGGCCAAGACTATCAGGGGTGCGAGGAAATATGACAGCAGCACCGAAGCCCTCAATACCCTACTTTGGCTACCTATCCACCTACGGATAGAGTTCAAAGGGTTAACCTTTGTCTTCAGGAGTATGCATTGATTAGCCCCAAACTATCTCTCTGGTCTCATCAAGGTGACACGTCCAACAAGATCAGGACCACAGTCGGAGAACATAGAAAATATGCTCCTTCCTTTCATAAAACATAGGACCTTTGCAACTTACCCAATGACTTCAGATATCCAACTGACTATAAACTCTTTAAGAGTTAACTGAAAAAATTTATGTTTCAGAGGTATTAATATGTATCATTATATTATCTTGTGTGTGTATCACGATCAGACATGGGGTCAATTCCACCTCAAATTTATCAATTCAATTCGTTTTTTATACTCTTTGCCTAATATTTTTTACCATGATTAGATAGTCCGAGTACCTACTTGGGATACACACTGACTGTGGCACGCAGATGTGCATTTAACCAATTAAAATGGTTTGGATACCGTGGGCTCCACCCACAACATGGTGACACCACCACATAGCATGCATGTAATCTATATAGAGATATTGATATTTAGGAATTTACCTCGTTCAATGTTTAGAACAGGCAAAATAAAATTAAATCCACAAATTAATTTACCATTTAATTTTTAATTCAGAAATATTTCTTCCATGACAATCCTACTTGGAATATAAACTGCTTGGGTGCATCCCCATGTAAGAGTATATTTTCTAATCATCAATGGTGTGTTTATATTCCACTGCCCAGTAGGAGCCTTGAAAGGAATGTATTTGCTTAGCTCCACCCAGCAGGGGTCAGATCCTGTATTTACTTTCACAACCCTGCTGGGTACTAAACGAATGACATATGGTTAAGTTTACAAAATCTCTCAAATGGTTATTAAACACTAAAACAGTTAGGTCTGGGGACAAGCTATAGTAGTCACAGTTTGAGGAGAGGAGGGGCAATGCTCCAGAGGCCTAGCAGTTAAGCACCCAGCACTTGGTGCCAATGGTCACAGGGTCGAAACTTTTCCAGAGATTCATTTCTCGGCTCACAACATTGTGGGTGGCTGACCATGGTAAATGACACTGCCGTCTCCAATGAATTATTTAAAATAAAGGGGGATGTTAAAAACCCCTAAGTACATAAAACACTCTGGCAGTGACCACCCTCAGGGTATTTTAGCTCCATCTTTCTGTACTGCTCCCCTGTGAGTGGTGGGGGAGGAGATTTCTCAATCACTCCAACTTTGTAGGAAACTTCAATTCCAATTCAAAATTTTTCAATTCCAATTCATTTTTTATTAAATAATCAATTCCAAAATTGATCATCAATTCCAATTCCGGAATTGACCATCAATTCCAATTCCAGAATTGAATTGACCCTATGTCTGGTGTATATATGTGATGGTATGTAAAGCATTCCGCTGATAACCATTGTGTAGGTTGAACAATTTGTAAAATTCATTCTTGTATATAAGACTATCAGTCAATATTGCAAGAAACTACCTAACTTGAAATCGTTGAATATATAAGATGAAGTAGAATTTAAAACTTCCAAAAAAGTTATTTTCTCGTGGTAAAGATATGCAGAGATCAGCGATATTCATACATAAAACTAACTACGAAGACAGCTAAACAACGTGAAATTATTAATTATTGCTAGATAATATAAACACATTCTATTTAAGATTAAAAACTTATAAATATTTATTTAAAAACTTATGCTTATTGAGTTATTCAGCCATCCAAAGTACTGATACCACAAAAAAAGAATGGTTTAACTAACCTCATATATGATCATACTTTTGACACATGACGGGATTGTTAGGAGATAATCCAACAACCCGAATTTATCACATGGATTGACACCTTAACTATGACCATTAGGGTTTCAGTACAGTGCTCTTATGCTATATTGTGTAAGTAATCAAGGAAAAAAGAAGCAAATGATTAAAGGTCACAGGAAAAGATTTCCCAAATTAGTCAAAATATTAGTGTTTAATATATTAAAACATGTTCCATGTTGTCTTCAATAAACATATAAAATGGTGTATTATGCAAAGAAACATACATCAATTACCAATGATTATATCCAACATGTAAGTGCCGTCAAAACCCAGCCTATGGGAGAGCGCATGCATCCACCGGGCTCCTGTGTACAGACAAATACCACTTCATTTTAAAAGAAGCTATTCGACAGGAGGAGGGAAATACTCCCATTAAGGCTGTGTGTTCACTAATCAGTTAAACTTATAGTTATACCAACACACAAAATCCAACTCTTGTTGTGGACTGGGTGTTGGCAGCACAGGCGGCTGCTCTAGGTCCATGTATGCACTTGCTGCAGCTAATTCCTCACAATTAATACCGTCTGTAACCTTTTTGCTAGTGGTTTAAAGCTATATGGCTCACTATCCCTGAGAATGTCAAAACTTTCGTCGGAATCTGACATTTTGTCTGGCAACTGGTCAGAACGATTGTAAACAAGCTGTGGCACTGGATCATGTTTGGCAAAGATGACGTCACAATAACCTCTAGTGAGTTTAGTACACACTAGCAATGGCTTGTGAAAGTTAAGAAATTAAGGAGTTTGGGATCATTTTAATGGAATGTGAAATTTCTTTTCCCATCACCTTTAATGACAAACAAGATTCTGACATTATTCAACCTGTCAGATTACCTAGATTAACAATAACATTCAGAAACTTAGACTTCCCTTCAAAGCAACATAGTATTATTGAAAAGATACCTAGTTAGTGTCAGACATGGGGTCAATTCAATTCCGGAATTGGTGGGCAATTCCAATATTGAAATTGCTTATTTAAAAACAATATGGAATTGATAAACTTAGAATTGAAGTTTACTACAAAAAAATGAAATTGACAAATTAATTTATCATTTAATTCAGAAATATTTCTTCCATGACAAACTTACTTGGAATATAAACTATTCGCAGTACCTACTCATGGTAAAAAGTAGCAGGTAAAAATGAAATTAACAAATTTGATGTGGAATTAACCCCATGTCTGGTGAATATATCCTGAATCTATAATTATTGCCTGAGACTAAGAGTAGCCACCTTTCAATCCATTGAAAATTTAAACAATGCTGTGTGTTAAAAAAGGTAATTTGGGATATTTATCAGTTCTTCCAATTTACAAATATTTATACTTCCATACAAATAGAAAAAAACAGACACTTTAGGGACACACAAATTTTATGTAACTTTCTATATTAAATCACGTTTCATGACTTTGAACAACTCCAGATAATACATGCATATTACCTTTAATACCACATCTGATGTGACACCACCTCTGGCAACCACTGCATTCCAGGGCTTTGCTATTTCTACACACTCCCCTTGTACATATAAGACACAGATTATTCATCTTATAATTTTAACCACAATGCTGTTTTTATTGTGAATAAATCTGAAGCTGTGTTTATATAACTTGAATGCATTATTAACTCTGTTTAGTTTGTGTATATTTTATTGAAACCATTTGATATTTAATGCAACAAGTACATCCAATCAGTTATTGCCCCAGTTGTACCCAGATGAAGTATTGCGACCAATTAAAACAAAAGTACATCCGATTACGAATTACATTTACTCGCGATTATAGGCAATTCATAATTAGGAATGTTTCATCACATATGTCACGTATCTTCATTTATGGAAGTGATAAATGATGATGATTGATGTTTTATGGCAACCTTTGTGCACATGGTAGGCAAAATGGACTCAGCGACCTCCAAAGGTAATGAACCGAAGTCAAAGATGAAACACCCTTCAGATATCTCCATGCCGGAATTCGAACACAGGTGGTAGTGATCTGTGATCCAACACACTACCATTAGACCACAGGTGCTAAAACCCATGAAAAATTATTTAATATAGAAAGTTACATAACTTACATGTTTTCTCATATATCAATATAGTATTATGTGGTAAATATAATATAAAGTCCTGATCAGGTCTTGTCCCAAAATGACCTGTATTCCTCTGGGCCTACTTTTTGTGTAATTTAACATATTTTAAAATTATCTTCCACATATATCAGTAAGCTCATACATAAATTGTTTAAAAGTGTCTTTTGTCAACTTAGCCCATCTTCAACAATTGTGGTAGACTAGTGCAAGGTATAAACTTGGTAGTTGATGATGATGATTGATGTTTTACGGCCACTTTTGTGCACAAGGTAGGCTAAATGGGCCGAGCGACTTCCAAAGGTAATGAGACAAATTGAAAGACGAAACAACAATCAGATTGGTAGTTAATGAATAATTATCAACCCATTATAAATGTAAAGCAAAATTGAAATAAATTAATGTAAAAATATTCAAGAGTATTTAATATCTACAGTAATAAAATGTAAGTGTCTGAGAATCTCTGGCACTTGTTTATAGATACAAGTGTTTATATAACTGAAAGATACTTATTTCAGCCAGTCAGTACCAAATCTATCCTAAATTAACATATTCTCTGACAGTATTCTAGAGGTGCTCAAGATTCAAAATTTGCTAGTTTGTTGGCACAGCACAAAATAGTTTCTGTACTTTAGCGGGTGAAGAACCCAAGAGAGAAGTTTCTATTTAAATGCAAAAGCTTATTATAAATGCATTATTGTATACATATGTTTTAAAGTATATATACTTTAAAACTTGCAATGATCCTTTTCATAGAAATCGGCAATGCTATGTAAATCGGCCGACCAATCAGGAGCTGGCTAGCTTTTTTGAATTCTTCCATAATAACAGTAATCGGGAGCTATGATTTACATTACTTTACCCTATTAAAATCGTCTTTGGTTGCCATACTGAAATGCTATTCAAATAAAATATTATTATCTGTTTTTGACATTTTAAAAGCAGATTAGTTAGTTGTGACTGCAAACAAAACCAAGAGTGAACTACATTGTGACAAAATAATGACTCCCTTTCGAGGGCGAAATCTATAACAGGATTTACTATACACTGAAATAATATTTTGTTCATGGTCCCTTTGCTTCAAATTTGTGGAGCAATGTAAAAGGTATAACCGTATATTCAGGCTTATAATATAAAATATTCAACTCACATCTTATTTCTCACTGTGGCCAAATAAATAGGACAGATTATATTGATCTTTCAGATGAGAAAAAAAAATTAAATACATATGGCATTTCGCATCATCAATCTCACATTAGAAGTAAAATATAAATTTAATTCATTTCTCACATACCTATGGCAGACATCATGACATTCTAGAAAGATGATGATGATGTTTTATGGCCACTGTGCACAAGGTAGGTTAAATGGGCCGAGCGACCTTCAAAGGTAATGAGGCGATGATGATGATTGATGTTTTATGGCCACTTTTGTGAACAAGGTAGGCTAAATGGGCTGAGCGACCTCCAAAGGTAGTGAGGTGAAGCAAAAGACGAAACAACCTTCAGATATGCCCACGCCGGGATTCGAACACGGGTGGTAGTGATCTGTGGTCTGGCATGCTACCGCTAGACCACGGAGGTGCCCCGGGTAATGAGGCAAAGTCAAAACAACCTTCAGATATGCCCACCCCAAGAATTGAACATGGTGGTAGTGATCTGTAGTCCAACACGCTACTGCTAGACTACAGAGGTGCCCACATTCTAGAAAGAGGTTTCACCAGATTAATGTGAAGTACTGTACTATATTTTTAATAACCTTATCTAATTTCATCACTGGAAAAAGACTGTGGTTATATCCAGAGCCAGTGTTTTCTGACCTAGCTGAAAATAGTTCAGCTGGATTCTTGTCACCAGGGGCAGGGTCAAAAGCTAGCCAGCCTCTGATTGGCCAGTACTTCGGAATGAAAAGGACCACTGTATCCAATTATAATTCATAGATAACCATTATTATTATATCTACAAAAGAGGATTAGGGCCTAGACTAGTCTAGGACTAGGCATTAAACTAATCTAATCTTACTTATTAAGTCTGTTAAGTAAACCAAGTGACTTACACGATTAGTTGATATTGATAGATCTACAGTTTACATCCACTGACTGATTGACTCATTGATGATTGAGTGATTCAGTAAATTACATAGAAAATTTATAACCACCTCAATTAGGTTTAATATTTACCTACAGCTGAGGAAATCTAACACAACTGGTATACAAGTTGTTAATAAAAAAACAGCATTACAAAGGTTTGAGTGACAGTTTCACTAACGTTTATTAATAAGTAACTCAATTAGCAAGTAAGTCAACTGTCTCAGTGTATGTCATGGGCAGATCTATAAAATCAATGCCAAACTTGCAGCTTCCTGAAGAAAAATAATCCAAGAAATTCCCTCAAGCACATGACAGGCCACACGCGCATAAAGCTCAAAATTAAACACTTACACTACCATTCCATATGCACCTTCTCCAATGTATGCAAGATTTCTGTAACGAGGACCAACTTCAAAAGCTTGTCCTCGGACCATTTCAGCATTTGGGTTCGAGCTCGCCATTTTGGATAGATTCAGGGATGGTCGAAGCTGATTGGTGAACAGGCAAAAACGTCACAAAACCAAACTAAACCGGAAATTATAATTTTAAATGCCAGTATTTTAATTCATTCGCTAGATGGCAGCAGTTAGTGCGCAACTATATATGTGTGCGTGTGTGTGCGCGTATGTGTGCGCCATACCCACACTACGTCATTAACTGGTTTAAAAAGCCGTTATGTAATCCGAGTTTTGACAGAATGCCTTTCATGTAAATATCAATATGTGTATATAAATTGTTCATGTTTCTAATGTGTTTTATTGTATTTTAAATGGTTTGTATTTAGTTTCTTATGTCTTTTTATTATGACGTAGCTGAGTGAGGTAACATGTGACGTATTGACGTTCGCTGAATTGATATATATATATATATATATATATATATATATATATATATATATATATATGGGGGTGTCATATAACGAAGTAAAACTACTTCAATTCGTTACTCTACTTGAGTATTTTTTTCAAGTAACTGGAAGAAGCTAAGTAAGATTTCAACTAACTATACTTTTACTTGTAATGAAGTAGTTTTATTTGCTATAACGCTACTTTGGTGGTAGTTGTAATGATAATTTGCAGCAAACGTATCAAATGTCTATTAAATCATAGGCTATATTATGGCTAAAAAGTAGCGTTATATATCTTTGATGAATTTATGGTAAAGAAATTTTAATATATGGTGCGGTATTTAAATGAGTTTTGTAAGAATGCTGACTTATTTGGCATACATGTTTCAGCTGAAGCTCACTGATATTCAAGACTCGTCATTATTTTGCTAATATATTTTTTGAAAGCTCACTTTGTTATGTAATGTTTCAGCTGAAGTCGGCTATTTTACAGAACTTTGAGAGTCAGCTTTTGCTAAGGTTGAACAAGGGCTTTGTTCAGTGAACTAAAGATGGGAGCACATCTGACATGTGTGGACGCAATGAACTTAAGGTGGTGGCAGCTCATGTCTGTGGACGTAATGCATTTTGTTTACTCTTGTGCAATATGTTTTTGTTTTTCACATTTTGTGTTATAATACATTTTATCTTTTACTTCAACCTTTACTTCAATTATGTTCAGAATGTAGATTTTTACAAGTTTACCTTTACTCCTACTGAAATAATTTTAAAGAGGCTTAACTTTCCTTGTATCAGTACAAAATAAAAGTAGTTCAATCACTCCTGCTTGTGTGTGTGTGTGTGTGTGTGTGTGTGTGTGTGTTTTGTGTGTGTATGTGAGCTGTGGTCTATGCTATATCTTCAACACACAATAAGTCCATAACTAGCTGGTTCTGGGAGTGGCTTAATTATTACGCATTGCAACTTTGGTAGCGATGTTATATACAATATATTTTATTTTGTAACTTTATTTTGGTTTGTTCGTTCTTTTGTTGGTTTGTTTATTTGTTTGTTTTGCTTATTTACCCCTGAAGAGGTACTTGTATTTGATATCTTGTTCAAATCAAGTCATCAGGATCTCACAGATCTAGATCCCAACAGGGCATGTATCCCTCAAGAAATCCTAGCACCTTAAACTCTACTACCAGTCGTAATAGCCATCTTCCCTATGAATTGTGTTTTCCCGTCAAACCAGAATAAGGCTAATTTGTATATTGATATAGCCAGCTATTTCAGACCCGGTTACACCTCCCCCATAACTGAAATACCGCCCCGACATATGGGCATGGACTACCCTTCTTCCTTAATATATAGTACTGGCTTAATTATGATGTTATAGATATTTTGACTCATAGTATATTCATCAGTCGATAACCAACAAGGTTTTTATTTCAAAAAGTCCAATATTAGATCAAGGTTAAAGAAATCAAATGAATACCACAATGATCTGTAAATGGACCACACATGTTCTGTTTGTACAAATTGATGAAATAGGCTATTAAATTGTCGATTTAATTGTTATGCAGAGGATACCCAAATTTATTTTCTTTAATGCCAAAAGAAACATGATTAGACGTTTTAAAGAAACCATAAGTTTATTTGACTGATATAAGTGATAAACGTATGATTATATATCGATATTTCTGTGACCATGGAGTGACAAGTAAAAGCAATATCAAAGCCTGTTATTACCAAATTCATAATACTGGTCACATCAGGCTGTATATCACAAGGGATATGCTTGCAAAATACTGGGACTTCTTCTGATAACATCACCATTGGATTACTGCAATACTGTTCTATATATAGCCTACCAATCACACCGATGACATGTTTATTAAGAGTACAGAATTTAACTACCCGTACTCATAAACGAGGCAACATAACGCCGGTATTGAACTCCCTTCATTGGCTTCTAGTCACATACAGGTTCCACTACAAGATCTTCGTGTATCGATATAAGTTGTGGGTATAGGACACCGTTGTATTTGTTCAATCTTTGACCTGGTACAGGTATAGGCTTAACTAAAGATGGTAACTTCGATGTGTCAATTTATAAAAAGTTGATTGAGAGCAGCAGCTAGATTCTTGTGAAAGGTCAATTTTGACTTAGTTCCGTCTTCCCGCTGTACAAAAAATAGAGGAATATCTTTATTAAATTTATTTGGTTGTCGAAGGACTGTGTTCACATTTTCTTCTTATCGATCAACAACGGATTTGAGTTTTTCTGAATGTGGAGAAATTTGTAATGAATTCTAAAGCTGGAATGCACACAATTAAATTTAGATGTATACAGTTGAATGGTTTAGGGTAATAATCTTTCATCAATATTTTCTATGCAACATAGCTTAATATATTACCATTCTTATATTTTAACTGGATATGTTCAATGTGGTAGGAACACCTTGCCCGGAATATCTATTGTAAGTTTTGCTTCATCCAAGAAGTTTGGTGTCATGTGTAGACACTCGGTCTTCCTCCTGAATACAACTATCTGGAACAACGCCCTCAGAGAATGTCTGTTCATGGTATTTTATCTGATGTTCAGTTTTTGTTATCTAGTGTACCACAGGTTTCAGTTATTGGTCCTCTGGTTTTCATAATATATACCCGTCCTCTTGGGATCATTGCGCAGAGATACGGGATTAAATATCACTTGTATGCTGCTGTTGACACACATCTTCTAAGACTAAATGATAATAAAACAAATAATATATATTTGACATCACCACATTGTGCTCAATCCCTAAAGACACTAGTATTACAGATGCAGCCCCCCACTTTGTGGAAAACGATACCGGCAAATATAAAGAATGTGTCGTCTTTTGAATTTTTATCTTTTAAATTCTCTTATGGGTTTTTTACAGACATATTATTTGGGGTATTATTATATTACATATTATTTGCACAGTTCCTTTGAATGGCTCCTGCTAGTAATGGCGCTTTATTAAATATACATTATTATTATTATTATTATTATTATTATTATTATTATTATTAACCACAGAGATATTATATTTCAGTATAGTCAGTCTCTTCTCTTCCTTTCTATCTTTATATGTCTTGAACATATCTGTATTATAAATACTACCTATAGCGTATGATTGTTCTTACGTTTAACATGGATTGACATCACCATATGACTCCCTCAATCTTGAGCAATCTTCAATTAGTAATAATGACGGTGAATGTTCACATCGCCGCATCAATAAAGTATCAGTACGTGGATATCTTCCTTTTTTATCCTTGGTTCAGTTACTACAAAATGAGACAGGACTTATACGAAAGTGAATACCAGACAGACAATTAAAACAACATTCTAAATATGGGAATCTTTTGTAATTAGAAACATGTAACTTTCAAACTTGTTAATTTGAGTGTTTGTATTAGGATCAGGGGACCTAGGGTAAACTGACGCTTTACCAAATAAATCAGTCCAAAATATAAAAATAATTAGAGTCCTTGTAGATACGAACAATTTAGCTAAACGGTACGAACTCGTACGATTACGGTACGAATTGCTATCATATCATAACGGTTTTAAATATATTTGTAAAAATATATATTTCTCGTCATTATTATTAACTTTCAGGGTTTACAAAACATTTACAGTTATGTATGAAACAATACATTCTACGATTTTTAAAGATAGAATAAAACATTTCAATTGAATATAAAATTTGGTGCTAACTGGAATAATCTTGGTAGGAAGAGGTGTGGTATGAAGTGATTTGATTATGAAACGACCAAATACCGTTCCAAAGCCCTATAATATTATTGTAATGCGTGTGGAATTAGTCAGCAAACTACAAAGACTTATTCCAGAACATAATGTAATTATCTTGTTAAAATTACGCCCAGTTCCATCTACATGTAAATGTATGCTGAATGGTTTTGTACTAAGCCCATAGTCAGTTTTACAGAATCACTCTAATAATGAAATGATTGCTCCACAAAGATGCGTTCATTTCAACTCCTGGTTAAAGAACATATAAAACAGTCACCAGTAAAATCTTTTATCATATTATTCCAAGAACAGATAACTGTTAAAAAATTGTTAGTGTCATATGTCAGATAGTAAATGCAAAGCATTAATGAGGATGTCCATAAGCATAACATCTAACACAATCTCAACCATATCTAATAAAAACTTTCCTCCATCAGCATTAACGGCTGCAATAACTGTTGTCACTTCCTTATTTCCACTTGATCTACTGTGCAGAGATTTTGTACCACACTTAGCCAGTACCTTAATTGATTTGTGATCAAGCACAATTCCAGTTTCATCCATGTTCCAAATTTTGGCGCCAAATTTATCAAACATATTGTGCTTGATCAAGGTAAGACAAATTGCTTCGAGGTATGACTTCACAATTTCCCGCTCTATACCCTGATGACCAACATCTGCTGTTGGTTCTGGTTTTCTTAACTTCAAATCAGGGTGTCGTTTCAGAATTTCACACCACCACTTATTTCTTGGCTTTCCACATTTAAAATTCTCACCATATTTTTTGCATACTACCCAGCATATATTAAAAACTGTTTCTTGCCGAATCGTACACCTTTCAACCCTATATTAGTTTAATTAAATACGTATATATTATATAGATCTACAACTATATATATATATATATATATATATATATATATATATATATATATATATATATAATGTTGGATAAATTAATATAAAAAATATTGATATTTATACATATAATCATACAGATTAATTACCCCTTCGGGGATATTCTACATTCATAGTAGCAGTTATAAGTTCTGTATAGTTAGAATTATGTAGATATAGAATCATAGATAGAATTATAGATAATGAAATTTGACGATATATTGTGTGACACACTATCAGCTGTTGTTCTAACCTATCCTATCAGTGATCCATGTAGATATCATTGTTAAATGTCGATTTATGCTGCCAGGTCAAGGTCAAAACAGTGGAATTATAAAACCAAAATGTATGTCCTCGAGTTCCATTTTCAATGAAGAGATTTCGTGGAGTCGGTGTAAACCGGCAATTTTACTAATTCTACTAATTTTCTGTCAAAGGAACTATAGTTTAGGCTGCAATTTTTGGCCTCTCTCTCTCTCTCTCTATATATTATATATATATATATATATATATATATATATATATATATATATATATATATATATATATATATATATATAGTTATATATTGTCTTATTATTTAGAGAAATGGTAGTCCTTTATATTCTGAGCAAACTAAGCGAACTCTGAAACACTAGAACAATCAATCACTGTCCAAACAATCTTCTAGAGTATAAGAACAAGGTTAGAAAAAGTCATGGTTGCTCATCTCCTTCTCGAGAACACGTATGAGAACACTAACATCTCAGATATAGTCTAAGGTGATTATCTAGCCGGCCACAAAGGCCTCATGCATCATTTCTCCCCATAGGCTATATCGGCGAATATCTAGTTCGTGTCTCAGCCGAAAGATACCTCATCCGCTCCATTTGTGCGCCCCAAGGCCTCCATCGAACTTTCCAGAGATTTTTCTGTCGAGCTGGCTGGCGCTGGCGTATATGTTTTGCAGCACCGTTGCCGCAGGTACAGTAGCCAGCTTCAGAACAAGCACGATCTTCAACACAGTCTACACACATGTTCAATACATGTCTGGTTATCCAAAGGGAAACCTAGGAATGTATAGTACCGAGAAAATACTGAGCAGACCCATTGCTCCCTGTGTCTGGTGGAATTGCCTGATAACTAGACATATCTGTTGTTCGTACTTGTCTTGGCGTGGAGAGTAGTCGCAACAACTTTGGTCACAGCACCCAAGCCCGGCCGGGACGAACAATTGTGCATCTAAACGCGCGACAGAAAGACCATCGAGACGGCCGTATCTGGAGATCTTTTCTATGTGGTAAAGTCATGTCGATGGAGTCGCACCTGTTGCAATTGTTGTGTATCTTCTGTCCAAGCCTGTATCCACATGAATTTATTCAAGGTAAACAACGGGTGTGTTGTTTTGCCCGCACCTTGGATGTAGCATATATCTTAACTTGCATACTACTGGTCTGACTCCACTTTCGGTGCTAGCCGATATTCTCACCTCCAATAACACAACTACGTTCTTTTGGCATGCTACTATTCTCTATCGATACCAATGTGTTCGGGAAAAATATCTATAGAGGGCTTTGGGGAAATTACTCTTACATATCGATGTGAGAGCGTGTTTGATAAAAATCATCGATGTCTTCCCTACTGGTCTGTATAAAAATTATGATGGGAGTTGGAACTAACAGCAGGGTCCATGGGAACTTTCTTACAGGAACACGCACCCTTTCCATTTTGTGTGTGCAAGTATACTAGTTCGATTCGCGGTCGTCAAATATACATGTTTCCAAGGCGACCAACCATTCTTCTATTCACGATGCACGTACATCCATGGTAGACTCAAAAACACCACAAAACAACTGGTAGCGTTAGAAAATACGTTATAGTATGCAGTGTGTATATAATTTTTCTTGGGTAAGCTACGATTAGTAGCTGAAACTGTGATAGCCTTAGGAACAAAATGTCCTGTAGTATTGTCAATGAACGTTGGAACACTCTTGATGGTGATCAGTGCCGTGTGGACCTTGTGACTGGCTATATTGTTGACTTTGGCTACATCCGGAGCGAGGTTGCTTTATGTGCATTCTCGAGGAGAAGGTGGGCAGATGCTATCTTTCCAGACCATATGTCCATGTTCTAGAGAGTTGCTCAAAATACCTAGGACTACTATTTTTCTAAACGTAAAAACGATAGCCAAAGCTATTGTTGTTCTGACTGAAATTAGGCTGTAGTAACTGAATTTAAACGATACATAATTGTAAACGACTCTATACTGCGATAAACTTCTCTCAAATATAACATTCCTAAATTGTCTTCTCCATTGCCACAAAAATCCATCACACATTAAATAAGAAATTTGTTTTCACAAGCATTATCTTTGGAATACGACAGCTATATTTATATAATTTCTACTAATTATATTTTGATGTTTTGTTTTAGATAATGTTTAGGATATTTTAAGTTTTACTATTTAAGGATGTTATTATTCGTTCAAATTGATTAGTGGAATTGAAGAAATAACTTTTGTCGTAATTTTCAGTTGGTATATAAATGCCAACATTATACGCAGCTTGAGGTATTTTAATAATAGCCGACATGGCAATTATTTTACGTGGCTTAGCTAACTCAAATGAGGGAGAGGCATATGATCTGTAATTCACTGCTTCAGCACCTGGAATAATTCTAAATAAATTTAGAATTTACAATACATGGCATACTCGGCGGAGAAAACTTTGCCAGTTGCCTGAAAAACTCCTACTATAGTGCCACGGCTGGAATTCGAACCTCCGACCTCCCGCACAGCATGACCTTGAGTAAGAAAGTTCCACAATCTTACCCTCTAGGCCTGAGGTGGTTTTGAATGCGAACTGTTCATCAACATCAGTGAAGTATCTGCAGAAGGCGTTTACAAATAGTAATTTTTTTATTTTGTAGTTTAATTTCTGATGAAGTTTCTGAATTTAATATATTTGATACGATATATATCATTAAATGGCTCACCAATTTTTTTGGTATTGATTTTGTTACAATATATTTTGTAATTTTGATGATTTCATTAGACTTTTTATCATCCAAGAGTTTAAAATGTGTTACTTACGCCATACCTTTTTTTAATATGAGTGGAACCATTTGGTTAAATATTTCCGTTATTTAATTTATGATTTCCTTAAATCTTAATTTTCTGCCGATTTTAGAACAATTTATTAAACACAGACTCAGATTGATTTAATGCATTTTCTTTTCACTGAATGAGCTTATTTTATTAAACAAAATTAAGAATATTGAAATATTTTCCATCAGACATTAATACAAAATAATTATACGATGTTGTGCTGGTATAGACATAGACAATTAAACGACTTGCGGTCATTATCTGGTGTTGGATTGCTCGACGTTTTTGACGACTGGATGATTTAACTATATGATGATTAACTGCCAAAATACAAATTAATACTTTTTACCTATATTGGAATTGATTCATATGCCAATATACAATAGTTAACACTATGAATACATGATACAGAAAGAATCAATCATTCAATCAATATAGAATCACAAAGATTTAATTGGCTTATTATACCGCAATTAAAAATTTAGCCAATTATATTCATAACAGTAATTAGTCCTTTCTAATCCTATACCAAACACAACTTATCACCTAACTCAACAACACAATTACAGATTCTCACCTGAACACTGAAATGACACAAAGCTTAATATCATAAAACAAATAACCGATAGCAGACTCGAACACCAAACTTCCTTATTTCCCATCTGACTTTACCCCTGATCCTGTGTCAGAGCCATACATAACTTATCAGTCATACTCATGACATAAGGCTCAATATCTAACTAATAAAGCAACAAGGTGGGCAAATCTACATGACAATCCAATTAAAAGTACTCAACTTCTAAATTGTCTAAAATATACATCAAAATATCAAATTATTGGTACTGAAATCATATTACCAAACTTGAGTTTCATAAATTGGGACGCCATCCAAAAACACGTGTTTAGTTGCTACCGGAAACTACATCGAAATCATAACCGACACAATGAATAATGTTCGTGGTCAGAATGTATGACTGACTATTATAGATGTGTCATTGACTAGGATACCAGACTATCGTGATAATGTTTGATGTTTTACCGCAACTTTTGTGCACATGGTATGCTAAATGGACAGAGCGACCTCCAAAGGTAATGAAGCGAAGTCAAAGATGAAACACCATTCAGATATGGCCTCGCCGAGATTAAAACTCAGGTGATCCAACGCGATACCAACTAGACAACGGATACTCCCTGACTAGGATGCCAAAAAAGTGTTCCATATGATATCTATTATTCCTATAAATGTTACCAGTAATTGTTAACTATAATAACCTAGTTATATAATAATTTATCATACTGCTCTACTCAGGTAGCTTCAGTGTTAGAACATAATAATTTCCCCCCACAATAATGACTTTATTATCAACTACTGCTTTGATAATAAATTATTCAAATTCTTCATGTCTGTGTGTGTGCGTGTGCGTGCACGTGTGTGTGTGTTTTGTTATACACAGTGACCTTTGTCATCTGGATTGGTTTCATATTACATGTTGACATATTCACAGAAGTTGATTTTTTGAAATTGGATTAATATTTAGTTTCACTTAAATTGTTCAGCATGGTGTTTCAAAGTGATATGTAGATGATACCATTTTGGGACACTGAAATAGGTACATCGTTGTTGATTCATACACAAACTACAGCAATAAAGTTGAGTTTGATATTACGTTATCAAAGAGCAGAAATATAGGTCGAAATATAACTGACTTTTGTCATCTGGATTGGTTTCATATTACATGTTGACATATTCACAGAAGTTGATTTTTTGAAATTGGATTAATATTTAGTTTCACTTAAATTGTTCAGCATGGTGTTTCAAAGTGATATGTAGATGATACCATTTTGGGACACTGAAATAGGTACATCGTTGTTGATTCATACACAAACTACAGCAATAAAGTTGAGTTTGATATTACGTTATCAAAGAGCAGAAATATAGGTCGAAATATAACTGACTTTAAGTGAATTAAATCATAAAACATTCTAAAATACATATATCGTAGAAAACGTGTATTGTAAATCCTGCATAATTAGTCCAGTAATAATTTATTCAATAAAATTGCTAATTATGTCAATACTAATACTATAAAAGATGTTAATTTCTGCCTACTGTACCAATTCTTTAACTCCAAACTGTTTTCTTCTGTGATTATCGAGCATTAGGCCAAATATTTCAAGCTATTTACCCATCTAACATAAATAAGTGGCATAATAAGCCCATTAAAACCATATACACAAGAAAAAATGTGTGTTTTTTAATAAATTAAAATAAAGTATTAACGATATTACTAGATAAACACAGTGTTACTACAGTGTACTTCTAATCAGCGATCATTGGATGGTTATAGAATTGCAAAATTTGCTTGTACCCGGAATGTTTTGATGTTTCATCAATACAGATCAAAATGTGATAAAGTTAACACTGATATGGTTGTATTACAACATATAATTTATGCGTTTTTATCTGGATCTTTTATAAAATATAATTTATTGAGATGAAGCCACACCATTAGCTGAGAACATGTTCTTACTATAGGTTGACTTGATTCAATATTATTGAGATGAACCGATATCTCTCCTGAGAATATGTTCCTACTGTAGATTGACTTGGTTCAATATTTGGTTGATTAAGGGAATGAATCATGTTGTAGATGATGCCAAATGTAGTTGTGGTTTTCCACAGTAAGATCCATACCACTTCTTCTTCTCTTGTCCAAAAGTACACACAACAAAGAAAAACTCTATGCCAGACTTAATGATCACAGGAAAAGGTTTCCCAAATTAGCCAAAATATGGAGGGGGGGGGTTGGTTGGTTATATGGTAAAATCAATTTCAATCAGAGATATATTTTATTTTATTCCTAGAAATAAATTTACAGTGGTTTTAAACTTGATCGAGAATCTTCGTAAAACTTCGGAATGTGACGTCATCTTTCCAAAACAGTGACCCCAAACACTCCATCGTGACCTTGCTTAACCTGTGTTACGTTTTCCATATTGTCTTCATTAAATGTATAAAAAAGTGTATTGTGTCTCATACAATTGTGCAAAGAAACATACATCAAATACCAATGATTATATCCGACGTGTAAGTGGCGTCAAAACCCAGCACCGAGTGCGGCACATCCCTGTATAGACTAGAGTAGGCCACATATGGGAGAGCTCAATGCATCCATCGGGTTCCTGTGCACCGACAAATACCACTTTGTTGTAAATGAGGTTATGCGACAGGTGGAGGGAAATACTCGCATTCAGGCCCAGTGTGTTGACTTGTCAATTAAACTTACACCAACACAAACAAATACAAGCCAATCCAACTCGTTGTGGACCTAGGCCGGGTGTCAGCGGCACAGGTGGCTGATCTGGGTCCACGTATGCATACACTTGCTACAGCTAATTCCTCATAATTAATACCATATCTGAGCCTTTTTGCTAGTGGTTTAAAGCTATATTGCTTGATATCCATGAGAATGTAAAAATGTTCGTCGGAATCTGCATTTATGTCTATCAACTGGTCAGAAGGATTGTAAACAAGCTGTGGCCCTACGTGATGTTTGACAAAGATAACGTCACACAATAACCCCTAGCTAGTGTAGCACACACTAGCAATGGCTCGTGAAAGTTAGGAAATTAAGGATTTTGGGATCATTTTAATGGAACTATGATAGCTGGTGATTATAATCGTTTTGAGTATGTTAGTGCATCTGATAGGGAATAAAATATTTTTTTGTTATGTTATATTTACATCGAAATGTAAAATTTCTTTTTCCGTCACCTTTAACAACTATTACTATACAGGATATCATCTTTGCCACTGGTATATTTTCACGTGAAAGAAACAAAAATAATTTGGATGCTATTTACCAATATATTCGTGACAGTGGACGATTAAAGCACCGATAGACCTCAGGTACCCTAATCGATCGATACTGCCACATTAGATGTGATTTCACCAATTCGACACATTGCTACATCGCTATACCGTTTCTTCTTATAATGTAAATGTTAGTTAAGATCCATTTGTATACGTTTAACGTGTTTGGGGATTAATAAATAATGCCTAAACTGAATCCAACTACATTTAGCAGATTTGGGTGTCTTCCTGTATCCTGAACATCTCTATACACATTTACGAATACAACACTTTAACATTAAATAAAGGGACAAAAAAGATGTGAAAGCTATTACCAATCATACCAGCTTATTAATATGATGATGTTTACTGACACATTAAGAATTTTATGATAAAAATTTATAAAAAAAACACCATTTATGTCCAAATTCAAATTACAGAATAAATTCCATCATGTTTCACTTCTAGAATCTATAATTAGTCAGGATAAAGTAGAGTAAGTTTGTCTTACCTAGGATATATGATCAAAAAGTGACTACTTGGTGAAATATCTCAGAAATACAGGTATGAGCCAGCTTGGAATACATAACCTGAAGTTTTGCAGCGTAATGCTCAGGTATATGATATTGAAGAGACTCTAATACGTAAATTTATAATTACATCTTTATTAGTCGATTGTCATTAATATTTGTCCAGATATTTATATTTACATAATCTTTAAAAATATATACTTGAAATGTGCATGAAAGTATTCACAACCTGATTACATTTAAAAATATTCGAATGCGAATAATGATTCAATTAGTATTCGAATACATTCGGATAAGAATATTGAATATCAATTTCCATGTCTAGAACCTTTATGTGTCACTTGAATAAGACTGAATTTGTATTTCTGCACCAGCAGATTCACTTAGTTGAACTTTTCAAACAATTCTCATATATTTCATGTTTTCTTTCACATAATCATAATGAAAATAAAATATCTGATACCCTCTGATAGCCAAATAATTTGGATTCAAAATATAAAGTAGACATTCAAAGATAAACCAAGAGATAGTGGAAATAATCGTTGTACGGAGTTATTTTCTATTTGTAGCAGTAATATGTGAGTCTGATGACTTGTTAAAGTGATCACTAAACTATTAGTAGTAAGTGGTAAAGGTAGTTATTACTATCTTCCCAATAAACACAACACTGCATGATGATCAGAGATTGAATTAATCATTAAGGAAGATAAACACGTGCTTAGGGCATCAGGGGGGGGGGCACCACACAAATGATAAATAGTATACGGCACAAAAGAAATAGCTTTAAACTTGCTAAAGTAATATTCGAAGTGTTTTATATGATTGGAAATATAATTTCGTAGTGTTCATGGTGTCATAGAGACGTCATATAAAATTGACTTTAAAGCTGGCTGATTTCTTCACACAAGTTCCACAGAAATATACCAGTTTGATCATGATGACTTTGGAATCATCGAGGTGTCATAAGCAAGTTCATTAAGTACATGTCTCACTAATGAAAGTTTGTTAAGCCACGGTGATGATGATGATGAAATGATTCAGTCTGCATAACATGAAGTAAATGTAGCAAACGATCCAGGTTTGTAACTTGATTTCTCTGTTGATGAGATGACTTATTGGACTGCTCGTGGACCAAGTGACTGTCAAGACCACAAGGGGCTCATACTCTGGTAAGAGTAACACTTTTTAAATATTTCATTAACATTTTAGAAGCTTTAGATCGTATAAACGAAGACCAGTCACAAAAGTGAGACACTAGAAAAGAAGCAAATAATATTGCAAATAAGAAACAAGAGCTAGAATTCCTTTTTATATTGAATTATTCACAGAGACAATCCAAGTTCTACAGAATGTCAAGTTAAAAGCATGTGCATATCTATATGGGTTGAATTTGAAAGATATGATACGTAAGATGGATTTTGATGATCTGATCAAAGATGCTGCAATTAAAAAAAAGTAGGAGAAAACTTTTCAAACATAAATAAACTGGAAGTATACAAAAATAAACATAATTTTCCATCTTACAGTTAGTTTTGTTTCATTTTGAATTTTTTTATGGTTTATTATTATTTATATTTTGAATTACATATATATGGCGCACCAAAAGTGTGTAGGGACTTAATAGGTCTTAATCCGGCCCTGCTGATGATATAGGCACTTGTAACTGATGGGGCTCTATTAATTGCCGAATTATCTTCGTTCTTCAACAACAACAGATATAAACTGTTCATTAATAGCTGTTTATAACTGTCTCACGAATGACTACCTTGGAATTACCCATCTCCATTATATATTCCGTTGGTGATACCTAACTATAATTGGCGAAGAAGTAATATTTTGGAGCCAAGTGTGGGCCATATTATAGAGTAAGTTCAATGACAGACATGGGTTAATCTTCTTCACCTTCATCCCTCCTGGGACATAGGTCATTGAAAAGAGTCTTCCAAAGTCTTCTGCTCTGGTCTTTCTTTTCAAGCTAACTCCAGCTGTAACCTGTCCTCTTTATGTCTATCAGGAGTACCCTTCTCTACGTATTTCTTGGGCGTCCTGTTTTTCTCTTTCCTTGTGGGTTCCATGTTAGGGCCTGTCTAGTGATAATTGATGCTGGTTTCCGGAGTGTGCGACCAATCCACCCCCATCGTCTCCTTCTGATCTAATCTCCAGCATTCGGTTGGTGTGTTTTCTCCCACAAGGCGCTGTTACTGATGGTGTTTGGCCAGCGAATCTGGAGGATTCTTCTCAGACAGTTATTAATACAAGTCTTGGAGTTCCTTCGTAGCTGTTCTTAACCAAGCTTAACGCCTTGGCTGGTATACCTTAATGTCTTAGCAATTTCCATAGTGTATCCCTGTTTATGATGTCTAACGCCTTTTCGTAGTGAACAAAATTGATGTAAAGTGGGGCGTTCCATTCCAAGGATTTTTCTACTATGATGCGTAGTGTAACAATCTGACCAATGCATGATCTTTTTTGGGGGAATCCAACTTTTTAATCTCTCAGCTATGGGTACATTTCACCTGTAAATCTTTCCAAGATTATTCTGTTGAAGACTTTCCCAAGTACTGATAGAAGTGTGATTCCTCTGTAGTTGGAACAGTTGTTGAAGTCTCCTTTCTTGGGGAGTTTTGTGAGGTATCCCTCTCTCCAGTCTGATAGCACTTTTATCAGTAAAAATACGGTACAATAGTTCCACAGGCGTGTCGATGTCTGTCTTGAGTACTTGTGTTGGGATGTCTTCCGGTCTTGAGTGTTTTATTGTTCTTCCTTGGTTGGCTTGTCACATTTGATGGGTATATTCACTATTGCTGGTTGTATGTCTGGGGGGTTCAATGTGGCAGGTCTATTCAGCAGTTCTTCAAAATGGTCAGCCCATCTGTTGAGGTGTTGCTCAGTTCCCGTGATGTTCCTTCCTTGCTTGTCTTTAACGGGTCGTTCTGGCTTGCTATATTTGCCTGCTAGTTCCTTGGTAGTGTCATACAGCTGTCTTATGTTTCCGCGATCTGCAGCTTGTTCTGCTTCTTTTGCCAGACTGTTATCGTTTGTCCATTTTTACACTTTTCTTTACCTCTCTGTTGGCCTTTGTGTGCTCTTCCTCTGCCTGTGCCTTTGTTGCTCGTGTTCGACTGTTGTTTATTGCTGATTTCTTCTCCTTCCGCAGCTGAATCCTGAATTTCTGCTGTGATTCAATCTTTCTGTTGCATCTTCTTCAGGCCAACGACGTCTTGGCAATTTGATGTCAGTATCTCTTTGATGTTCTGCCACAGGCTATTCAAGACTGGTTCTTTTTCTTCATACTGCTCTTGTAACTCTTGAAATTTATTAGCAATGTTCAGCTTGTATTCCGCTCTTGTTTGTAGATCTTTCAGAAGGCCGAAATTGTACTTTCGTCTGTAGTAGTAGATAGTAGATATATTGATTTCCATGTGCATACATAGTTACATAAACAATACAGTAATATTTACAAAGGAAATGTAGGGAGTTACATAACCTACAAAGGTTGTCTATCTGCTACCCCCTATGAATAAACGTATTCCTTATCCAAACTAATATAGGAATTATTATCAGAAAGTATTAATTTCTCAACTGCAGGGCCCCTATTTTCTCCAATACTATAGAATATCAGTTAAATTCTAAAGAACTATAATTGGATGCATGTCAATAGCACAGCTCATTCAGGTCGTTTATATTATTGTTGTCATAAACTCATTGTATGGCTTCAATAACCATGCAGGTGTTTCATAAGCAAATAGACATACGGGAAGCCCGGACCTATATATAAATAAACAAATGATGCCGACACTAAAAGACTAAACTTGAAGATGGTGAATGAAGCTAACTATCAGGTAAGATTTTATTGGATTAATTATTAAAGATTATAACTGGTAAATGTTAGATGATGATGATAAATAACAATAGACCGATCCAGGCGAAATGCGTTGCATCGGTTACCAACTGCGGTATTGGGTTAGAAACAGCTATAACGCCCGCTGTTGACCGGGAGATGGCACCTTTTCACTAACGGTAAATACTAAAACCCTTTCAGCAAATTATTTCTGGGACTGGGACTAGTATTTCAGCTGAACGATTGTGTCTTTCCAAAGGATTTAACACAATAGTTATTAGGATATAGCCAAATGATTGAGTGGACCGATATTTCCAGATGAATGACACAACTAAGGCTTCGTTATTCATGCTGACTCGTAGGGGATTTTTAACATGGGTTTATTTAAATATTTAATATAAATATAAAGGGCAATATTTAAGTTTTGGAAACATTATTTTTACTTGTACCTGGGAACCAATCATATATGTATCGCATGTATGTTATTAAATACAAATATTTTATTACATTAGAGTATTTACACACTTGACATTTACAGGTAGTAAACAGTGCGCGAATGGCTGATTCAGAAAATAAACAGCCCACTTTCAAACCAAGATATCCTGCATAAATACCAATGTTACAGTAATAGGAATTATAATCTATTTGATCATTGATTTTATCTATTCACATTATCATGTCAGATGGCAAAGGTTCTGCAAAAAATAAAATTTAGAATGGAAGTTTGAACTAGACAGGCCAGACCATGCACATCGCGCTGAACGTTACTTATTTTAGTGGCAAATATCTATTGAATGAAGTCTATGACATTCCTATTAAAAACAAAATTGTGATATGAATATCACATACCTTTAAAGGACTATAAATAAAATCAAAATATAGCTGGTAGATATATAAAGCTTTCAATAACACATTTATCGGCGACTACACGCGTTAATCTCCATGCAACACAATGATTCTTAGAGAGCGCGCGCAAGAGAAATATCCTGCTACCAGCCAAATAAGTAACAACGTCACGAAAGGTCCACGGGCTGACTACATGCATGCTAACAGTCCCTAACCCTCTAATCCGAGCATGCGCAGTTGACCAATAAGTAACAAACTCACGAAAGGTCTGTTCCATGGGCTCATTACATGCATGTTAACAGTCCCTAATCCTAGCTCTCTAATCCGAGCATGCGCAGTTGACCAATATACAGATTTGGGTGGTAGCAGGATTATTCCCATGATCTCTCTCTTGGCGTTTAATAAATATGCAGTGCTGCCGCCTTGCCGTAGACATGGTAGATTACCAACAAATTTGATAGTATCATTCATAGCGCGAAAATGAACAGATCTAAACAATTGAAGACAGATGATTATTGTGCGGCCCATCATTCCCACAACAGTCGAGGAAAATGTCCAGGACTATCATTTTTCAAATTTACAAGAGGAAAAAAGAGGTAGGTATAAAATGCCATAAAAAAGTGAGAAATTAGCCGAGCGAAATAATCGTAATACCTATATTATCATCTGCTCAGGGCAGTCAGGCTGCTAACTACTAATCAATAATCCTGGAATTTCTATGTAAAATTCTGAAATAGTCCTTTGATGCTAAAGAAATGGCTATGATTGTGATTATCACGAGTTTGGTCAACTGAATAAATAATCCATGTTATTTGACACTGAGAGTCACTTAGTCTTAGAAGTTAATCATAATTAAATCACATGCTTTTTATATACAGTTGGCCCAATATGGTCACTATCTACTGAACTAACCCCGAGGAAAAAGAAACTCAAATCATGTAGACTCTACATCCAGGCTATGAGTACAAATTATCAGGCTGAAATTAAATGTGCTCAAGGCCACTGAACTCAAAGTAACAGCTACAGATGACATGGTCTGTAGCTCAGTTGATGAACGAACTTCCTAAACATATGTCTGGTCCAGCTCTTGATTTAGTTTCATCTCAACTTCAACATTCCAGGCCACAAACATAAAAGCTCCTTGCCAAAGTCTTCCTGTTACCATCAGTGAAAACACTCCATAGAAGTGTCACGAAACTCCAGATTTATTGGACACTTTCAAACTTAAAGTTAATGTAATGGCAGACCAGTTGAAATTATGCTCTGTTGTTCTTGATGAACTGGCAATAAAAGAAAATGTGTCATATAACCCTGAGCATGATGAGGTGGAAGATTTTGGAGATGCTGGAGATTTTTTAATTTTGCCAGTCATTGTGTTTATCTTTAAATGTTTAGCTTGTAAGTGGAAGCAACCAGTTGGCTATTTTGTAATAAGCAGTACTCCAAGTGCTGATTTGCTGAAAAATCTTCTTTTGAAGTGTATTAAAATTGTGGTAAAAGTGAACATGTTGCCTTATTGTCGAAGCTATAATATGTGATCAAGGGTCAAATAATCAGTCAAAACTAGGAGCATCTGTTAGCAAGCCATATTTTATGCACAACAATAATCATGTCATTATCTTCTATGATCCACCACATTTATTGAAGAATATACACAATAATCTTAAAAAGTGGAGAACATTGTTGCTTCATTTTATTGTAACGATTCAGTGTTACCCATCAGAGTGGCTCCCAAATTAACACAAAAATATGTCGATTTGACGATGTTTTCAAGGAGGGTGAAAGGGTGGATACAGTGACAACCTTGGTGCCACACAATTCCATATTGCCTTCTAACAAGTGATTTGTCTAACTGTCAGCAGGATGTTGATACATTTCTATTTAATTTGAAATGTATTGCTCCAGTCCAACACAATGAGCCCCTATACCCACCAGTTCCTTCTTCTTCCAAGATACCTGATGCCGTCAGATGTCTCATAGTTATTTTTAGTCCTCAAACTCTGCTTACAGTAGAGGAAGACAATATCATAATTTATATAGTGGGATACATTTCTCACAAAATTACAAAAATGGTGTGTAGTAATTAAATGGGCTGCAGGTTTAGTTGGTATTTTAAATAAAGCAAACTCTTCCCAAATGTTTATTGCTGCTAAGCAGTATCAATATCTTCCCAGTGGTGGTCTTCTTGTACCCATTTCAGATGTAATGGAAGTGTGTATATTGATAGAAGCAGAATTCCGTAATAAGATTGAATAGATCCTCCACAGTAAAGTTAATTCTATACTAGTATCACTCATGCTGTCAAAGATACAAGGAAAGTTAGAATGTGATTCTTGTAAAACATTACAGTTTGTCATACACTTGTATATTAATATCCATCTACACCATGTTTTACGTGTGAATATTAGAGAATTCAATAGTTGCAAGGATAAAAAAGTTAATTATTTTAATTAAGGCATTGTTCATTGATCAGTGTCATTAATTATTATTTCTTGTGTCTTTATGTACACTTGTAAAAAATTGTAATTATTAATTTTAAATTCAAAATACATATTCTGGACTTATATATCAATAAATAATATAAAGCAGAACATATCATTTATTGAATATTTAAGAGTTACATTCAAAGCTTTCTAATTGTGGATCTTGTTTATGATGTGTGTTATTTTCATTTCATATTACATTCATGTCATGTGATAACATTTACATATAATAAAGTTCACCGATTTAACTCACTGCTTTGTTTTATTTCCAGAATATATTTGCTCACTGGTCAATATATTTTTAGCATGGTGATTATGTGAAAGAAACATAACATGGTGTCTGAAATACATGATCAGCAATAATAATGGTCATTTAGACACATATCTATCATAACACACCTTGCATCATAAAATAAATCATGCAAAAACTAATTCTACGCTAGTGACTAGGCCTACTTATTACACTTTTCAAATGCTGCACCAAATGAGTGGCAAATCCAACTTTCTAATTCAGTTCATAGTCCCAGCCCACTCATTATCTATACTATAGATACCACTGTTATCCCTTTCCCCATTTATTTAACTTTTATCCTTGATATATCCAGTTAGATTGTCTAATGCCTGTTTAAAGCCGACTTCTCATTCGAAAATTAAAAAAATAGTCTACCATATTTTCCGCAAGGCGGCGCTGCTAACAGTTTATTTCACAATGCCGTAAGCTATCGTTCGCTGCCCCGTCTTATTCTATATTGTGGTCTTTGGGATCGGTCAATAGATCTTGCCAATTCAGATAGTGACATCTGTCGGCAGGATTTAGAACTACTATAATCGGGTCGTAAACACGACCCGTTAATCGCAGAGTCTGGATCACCGTTCCTTTTTAGTGTGTACGCGAGATTTGTTTGTATATTTTAACGATCATTGCCAGTGATAATATTCCACGATTCTAAAAGTCAGTAAAGGAAAATGATAGATAAGGTGATATTTAGTATATTTCTATTCAAAGAAGACTGATTTAGTAAACAAAGTAGATTAAATAGATTAAGTTCTATGTGGTAGTTCGCAGAACACATTTCCTGTGTACAAGCAGATTGCCGTTATTCGTAGCGAAAGTTTACGAATAGGAAGTAGCCATCACATTGTGTTTCTTCAATACACATCTTTGGCCATTTATAATAATATCGAAAATGGACAACGCAGTTGTAATACTATCATTTTATCAGGACAATTCAGAGATATCTTCAACGATTTGTTTTATTTGTGGTCATTTTCCGCGTAGAACGTTCGCCATCAGTGATAATGCGCCGGCATAGGTGGCATAATTCTAATAAACAAACGGGTATGCTATCTGGATCGAAAATACTCATGTAAACGAACCCCGTTATTATTTCAGTGTGAAAGTGTTTCATCCAAACTTGGTGCAGAAATAGAATTGTTAAAATGTTTGAATATTCATATTATTGTGACTATTCATACTCGAAACACATTTCAGACATTTCTTACTTCTCATGTTCCCAAGGAATATTTTTAAAAGAATATATATTAGGTTGTACCTTGTATTTAACACCACTCTACTATTATGATGAAGCTATTAACCCCAGGACCACCTTCTGATTCACTTTGTGTACCTTCATCATCATGCATACCTCTATGAATAAAACAGAAATGTTTGTTACTGAAGCTAAACATATAGCACTATAACATATATGTACATAAAATATATTTCTATTGACATATATTTAGTCTAATAATCTATCTAGGTATAAATAGCAAGACGCCAATATTGAAACTTTCCAAACATCCATTTCATAAATCATGGACAGTTTAATCAGTTCACAGATATACAAGGCATAGAGATACACACTTATAAAAACATAAGCAAGTGGAACATTGTTACTGATATAGCATTTGTTGCTTAAGGATAGAATATAACTTAGCTATACATTATCATATTCATGTACCTGTTGGGGAAGGGGGGAACAATGATTAATGTTAATGCCAGGATTGGCAGTTAACACCTCCACTCCGCAGCCCCCGGTTTTAGCCAGTGGTTTTAACCGGTTAAAACCGCTCCGGTCAATACTAAAAACAGATTTTTGTTATATGATAGATTCTGAACAACAAATATAATTAAAAATACATAAAACACACCCTACTGAATGTGTTGTTCGTGTCTTTTTTATCTTAATTAAGCTATACTATTGAAACAAAGACAGTTTTGTCAATATTGTTATTACATTAAAATTTGTTGACATTGAGCCTAAGTTTATTGTTTGTCATCCAGCCAGAGATATCACTGAAACAGTCACCAAGTTGGTAAAGGGAAAGATCAGCGTCTGCTGTAGATAAAGATATGTATACTTGGGTGTCATCTCCATATAAATGATGGTCTAATTTGTGCCTGTGAATAAGTGAGCTTAGTGGTGTTGTATACAGAGTAAACAGTAGTGGTCCAAGAACAGAGCCTTGGTGAACACCGCAAAACAAAAGCACTGACACGCTGAACATGTGTAATATTCTCATTTATTCAACAATCGGTTCACATTGCAATTTATAATAACATAATCACTCGTTTAAAACTCATTCGTCCCTGACATTGTCCCTGTCAGAGGCACTGATAATAGCGATCAGTAATCCTCTTTTGTTCAGCCATGTTTGAGAACATTAGTTTGTCAAGTAGCGAAATCGAATGCATGAAATAACCAACCTGCGTGTAGAGGTTTTAGTCTAGTGATCTTAAGCCTGAATTGAGTGTATGCAATTTTGCGATTGGATGTCAACGCGTCACTGACTTGATCACTATACCAGGCATTGATTTTGCATGCGAGATTTTCTATAATTTATAATCGTTTGCTGTGAATAGAAAAATAATATGTTTGATGTAACCTTCTGATCATGTTAATTGCAATTTGTATTTAGTTTGCATATCAGTTACTTTTGTTTTCATTGAAAGTTATTGCTCGTCGATAAATCTTTCCTGACCACGTGTCCGTTGCGTAAAACGATTGTCTGACGTCATGCATGAAAAATACGGGGCTTATACGGACACGTGTTGTGGTTAAAGCAATTCTTTGGTGGCCAATATCATTTTCATATTTATCTAACAGGAAGGTACGTCGGAGTTTACTAAGAGACAAAGGATAGTACCGAATATATATGATGATGGATAAGGTCATTAAATGCCACCAGGAGACAAACTCCGCGAACGCGCGAACGTGTACCCGCCATTTCATTGAATCATTGTCAGTTACAATTATGCTATTTAAAAGGTTTTTACATTTTTAAATCAATGTATTTCACATAAAGAAAACAATCTGTTAAAGCTATTGGATAAATCTGGTTCGAGAATTATCTTTCAAATAGATCTCAGTACGTTGATATTGAAATATTTAGTTCCTCTCGTAAACATATAGCTTGTTGTGTCCCTCAAGGATCAATCCTGGGTCGCCTACTTTTTTCTAGTCTACGCAAATGACATAAGCAGCTTATGTGGAAGTAATATCTTTTGTAGACGACACAACATAATACGCATCCAATTCTGATTTAGGTACTCTATGATATCAGTAATATTGAGATTGACAAACTTTATATGTGGTTTTGTGCTAACAAGTTATCTCTTAACGCAAAGAAAACTAAACATGGTGTCTGAAATACATGATCAGCAATAATAATGGTCATTTAGACACATATCTATCATAACACACCTTGCATCATAAAATAAATCATGCAAAAACTAATTCTACGCTAGTGACTAGGCCTACTTATTACACTTTTCAAATGCTGCACCAAATGAGTGGCAAATCCAACTTTCTAATTCAGTTCATAGTCCCAGCCCACTCATTATCTATACTATAGATACCACTGTTATCCCTTTCCCCATTTATTTAACTTTTATCCTTGATATATCCAGTTAGATTGTCTAATGCCTGTTTAAAGCCGACTTCTCATTCGAAAATTAAAAAAATAGTCTACCATATTTTCCGCAAGGCGGCGCTGCTAACAGTTTATTTCACAATGCCGTAAGCTATCGTTCGCTGCCCCGTCTTATTCTATATTGTGGTCTTTGGGATCGGTCAATAGATCTTGCCAATTCAGATAGTGACATCTGTCGGCAGGATTTAGAACTACTATAATCGGGTCGCAAACACGACCCGTTAATCGCAGAGTCTGGATCACCGTTCCTTTTTAGTGTGTACGCGAGATTTGTTTGTATATTTTAACGATCATTGCCAGTGATAATATTCCACGATTCTAAAAGTCAGTAAAGGAAAATGATAGATAAGGTGATATTTAGTATATTTCTATTCAAAGAAGACTGATTTAGTAAACAAAGTAGATTAAATAGATTAAGTTCTATGTGGTAGTTCGCAGAACACATTTCCTGTGTACAAGCAGATTGCCGTTATTCGTAGCGAAAGTTTACGAATAGGAAGTGGCCATCACATTGTGTTTCTTCAATACACATCTTTGGCCATTTATAATAATATCGAAAATGGACAACGCAGTTGTAATACTATCATTTTATCAGGACAATTCAGAGATATCTTCAACGATTTGTTTTATTTGTGGTCATTTTCCGCGTAGAACGTTCGCCATCAGTGATAATGCGCCGGCATAGGTGGCATAATTCTAATAAACAAACGGGTATGCTATCTGGATCGAAAATACTCATGTAAACGAACCCCGTTATTATTTCAGTGTGAAAGTGTTTCATCCAAACTTGGTGCAGAAATAGAATTGTTAAAATGTTTGAATATTCATATTATTGTGACTATTCATACTCGAAACACATTTCAGACATTTCTTACTTCTCATGTTCCCAAGGAATATTTTTAAAAGAATATATATTAGGTTGTACCTTGTATTTAACACCACTCTACTATTATGATGAAGCTATTAACCCCAGGACCACCTTCTGATTCACTTTGTGTACCTTCATCATCATGCATACCTCTATGAATAAAACAGAAATGTTTGTTACTGAAGCTAAACATATAGCACTATAACATATATGTACATAAAATATATTTCCATTGACATATATTTAGTCTAATAATCTATCTAGGTATAAATAGCAAGACACCAATATTGAAACTTTCCAAACATCCATTTCATAAATCATGGACAGTTTAATCAGTTCACAGATATACAAGGCATAGAGATACACACTTATAAAAACATAAGCAAGTGGAACATTGTTACTGATATAGCATTTGTTGCTTAAGGATAGAATATAACTTAGCTATACATTATCATATTCATGTACCTGTTGGGGAAGGGGGGAACAATGATTAATGTTAATGCCAGGATTGGCAGTTAACACCTCCACTCCGCAGCCCCCGGTTTTAGCCAGTGGTTTTAACCGGTTAAAACCGCTCCGGTCAATACTAAAAACAGATTTTTGTTATATGATAGATTCTGAACAACAAATATAATTAAAAATACATAAAACACACCCTACTGAATGTGTTGTTCGTGTCTTTTTTATCTTAATTAAGCTATACTATTGAAACAAAGACAGTTTTGTCAATATTGTTATTACATTAAAATTGAGCTTGCTGATATTGCACAATATAATAAGAATAAAAATGAGTCTGATAATAGATAGTCCTATCCCATTGATAAATGTTTATGTTCACCAATCTATCTCTTTTTTCCCACCGAGAAATCGGTAGCACATAACCAGTTAGCAGTTTTCTGCAATCCCAGCCTTTTCCGGAGTTTTGTTTAAATGACTCCAAAGTTTGAGAATATCCGTTCAGTAGCAGCTGAACTGGCTGGACATGAAATGAGATTCTGTCCTATAGTAGTCATATCAGAACTGACAGTGCCTGATCTACTAACACATGACCACCACACTGTAGGCTTTGTCTTCGTTGTAGCAGATTCATAGAGTAATGCTCTAGGTACTGTCAAAAGATCAGGACTTGTTTCAAGTAGTAATTCATGGGCAGTATTGACTTGGTCAGGTAGTAACTTACTGCCACGATGCCAGGAAGTGATGTGGGGTCATGGCCTGCTTGAAACGAAGTTTGAGCTTCTCGTGTGGCTTTAAATCTGGATACTGAAGAATGGCGAGCAATTGCTCGCAGGCATCAGCAATGGTGAATGCGTCTGATTGAAGTTTACCCAATGTCTTGGAAATAGGGGATAGCTGCTGCAGAAGATTCTTGACCTCATTGAACAAACCGACATTGTGGATCAGAAATCTGTCCTAAATTCCTGAGTGAGGAGTTTTGATATAACGTTATTAAAACGTTGTAATAATGTTATTCTAGTAAATTTAGTACAATGTTTTATTTCAAAAGACAGTTAATTCATATGATGCATTGACTAAATAGCTGGTCAATTGATATCCATGGGATAAACAAGTCCTAACATATATAATTAAGTTTGACCACCAAGTACGTTGTTATAACGTTGTACTTACGTAATTGAATAACTTGCCAAGTTGTGCTTGCATATGTTTCATATAATGTATTTATTGAGCTCACCAACTAGAGTTATGCATTTCCATTCACCCACCTAGCTGCATTCACTACTGATAAGCATATATAATCTGATTCCCAATTACGTAAATATTACGTTATTATTACGTTATTACTTCCATAACCAAAATACAACCAAATAATTACGTTGTTGTTACGTTATGTGTTAGCTGGGAAATAACAAAACGCACAATCTGTTTAATAACTTGTAAATGTCAAAGAACAGACACACAAATAACTTCATTTGGGATATCCCATCAAATATTGGACGCATGCCTTCCGGCTTTGAATCAAATTAACGTAACCTGTCAATGTTACAAGCAACCCTCGCAGCTTCCCAATTGACCAGTGTAATGATTGTTCTAGAATTTACCTGAATACTGTAGATCAGTTTAATTTGGCGAATATGAAATACTGGCGAAAGTGGCGAGTGACATAATATCTCCAATTTTTCCTATAGCCAAAACATTATTTTCTACAGAATTTCATATGATGCTCTGAAAGCACTATTGATGATGATGATAATAATAATAATAATAATTATCAAAACTTCTATTGCGCCAATATCCTCGAAAAGAATCATGCTCAGTGACGCAAATATTACGAGGTTAGGCAAACTCATAGTCCAGATACAATACAAAGTTCATCAACAAATGATCAGATGGAGTAGACAGTTAGGAAGGATGAGCGAGTGTGAAAAAGTGAGTTTTCAAATGGTGACGGAAAGAAACTATATATGCTATTTGATGATTTAACATGTTCAGGGAGTGAATTCCAAAGAATAGGGACAACAACTGAAAATTATTTTAACCCTGGGAACAAACAACAAGTGAAAACCAGATGAACGGAGCTCTCTGGGCTTGGGTTCCTAAGAAAGCATGTAAAATAGATGTGAAGGTTCTCCAGAAGAAAGAGTTTGATAGGCAATGGTGCAGAGTTTGAAAATGATGCGAGATGGAACAGGGAGCCGGTGAAGAGATTTCAGAAGTTTTATAATATCTTTAGATGCAATGTTATAAAGAAGAGAGTTGCAGTAATCAAGCCTACTAGTAATGAGTGCTGTAGTAATGGTTTTGGCGACTGAAAGAGAAATATAGCGCCGAATACAGCGAAGATCATGAATATTATAGACCCAGGAGTGACATGTCAGAGAAATATGTTTCCTGAAATTAAAATCGCTATCAAATGTAACAACAAGATTACGTACAGTGTCTGATGGTGTGATGCTATGACTAAGGATGTTCTTAGGATGAATAAGTTTGCTGCATTGTCTGGATGTACCTATAATGATTAAATCTGTTTTGTTGACATTGAGCCTAAGTTTATTGTTTGTCATCCAGCCAGAGATATCACTGAAACAGTCACCAAGTTGGTAAAGGGAAAGATCAGCATCTGCTGTAGATAAAGATATGTATACTTGGGTGTCATCTCCATATAAATGATGGTCTAATTTGTGCCTGTGAATAAGTGAGCTTAGTGGTGTTGTATACAGAGTAAACAGTAGTGGTCCAAGAACAGAGCCTTGGTGAACACCGCAAAACAAAAGCACTGACACGCTGAACATGTGTAATATTCTCATTTATTCAACAATCGGTTCACATTGCAATTTATAATAACATAATCACTCGTTTAAAACTCATTCGTCCCTGACATTGTCCCTGTCAGAGGCACTGATAATAGCGATCAGTAATCCTCTTTTGTTCAGCCATGTTTGAGAACATTAGTTTGTCAAGTAGCGAAATCGAATGCATGAAATAACCAACCTGCGTGTAGAGGTTTTAGTCTAGTGATCTTAAGCCTGAATTGAGTGTATGCAATTTTGCGATTGGATGTCAACGCGTCACTGACTTGATCACTATACCAGGCATTGATTTTGCATGCGAGATTTTCTATAATTTATAATCGTTTGCTGTGAATAGAAAAATAATATGTTTGATGTAACCTTCTGATCATGTTAATTGCAATTTGTATTTAGTTTGCATATCAGTTACTTTTGTTTTCATTGAAAGTTATTGCTCGTCGATAAATCTTTCCTGACCACGTGTCCGTTGCGTAAAACGATTGTCTGACGTCATGCATGAAACATACGGGGCTTATACGGACACGTGTTGTGGTTAAAGCAATTCTTTGGTGGCCAATATCATTTTCATATTTATCTAACAGGAAGGTACGTCGGAGTTTACTTAGAGACAAAGGATAGTACCGAATATATATGATGATGGATAAGGTCATTAAATGCCACCAGGAGACAAACTCCGCGAACGTGTACCCGCCATTTCATTGAATCATTGTCAGTTACAATTATGCTATTTAAAAGGTTTTTACATTTTTAAATCAATGTATTTCACATAAAGAAAACAATCTGTTAAAGCTATTGGATAAATCTGGTTCGAGAATTATCTTTCAAATAGATCTCAGTACGTTGATATTGAAATATTTAGTTCCTCTCGTAAACATATAGCTTGTTGTGTCCCTCAAGGATCAATCCTGGGTCGCCTACTTTTTTCTAGTCTACGCAAATGACATAAGCAGCTTATGTGGAAGTAATATCTTTTGTAGACGACACAACATAATACGCATCCAATTCTGATTTAGGTACTCTATGATATCAGTAATATTGAGATTGACAAACTTTATATGTGGTTTTGTGCTAACAAGTTATCTCTTAACGCAAAGAAAACTAAATATATAGTTACCAGACCAAAATATAAATCTAGTACTTTTGTAAATAAAGATACACTAATAAATGGAATTTCATTGAATAGGATTGGTAATGATTGTGTTGAATTATCTATTAAGTTTCTGGGAATCTCAATAGATGAACATTTCTCGTGACAGAAATATTTATCTCAAGTAAACAGTAAAATAGCTCAAGTTAAACACATATTATCTCATACCATACTAAGGAATCTTTACTTCGCTCTAATTCACCCTTATTTTTCTTATGGGATATTGGTATGGCGAAATGCCAAGCAAATTATACTCAGGAAAACTAAAATACTCCAGAAACGTCCAATCCGCATCATAAATGAAGCTGCTTTTAAGTCATACTGACTCAGTATTTCGTTCTTCTCAAATATTGAAACTGACAATTTATATCAGTACATATCCTCTGTGTTCATGTTTGATTACATTAAAGAAAAAAATTCAAATTAACGTCAATCAAATCTAATGTATGTTCAGCGATGTTCGTCATGTTTCAGTAGTAACCTTCCATTATATGCCTTACCCAAATATGGAACAAATGGTCAAACTTAACTTCGAGGGGTTACCGCCCGTAGCCCATTCAAAAGACTCGTCAAATCATCACTTGTACTTTCCTACTGAAATATCCTGTCTAAATTAATGATGTCCTGATGTCACTGTGAATTATATCTAACTATCTAATGAAACAGGAATATGCCTAGCCCTGGATCCGGCAATTACGCTACAGTCTGTTTAAGAAATTATTTATGAGGAATTGATTTTACAATTGACCGAGTAGTTTGTTATTAGTTAACTGATAAAGATTGACTTAAATGACTATTTTGTCATATTATATAATACTAATGTTTCCTTGTTGTTTCATAGTCTCAGCTGTTATTCGTTTAAAATCCCCACGCCAAGTGAAATTTATTTGTCATTTACCACCAAGGAACTATAGTTTACTACGCATGCTTGAATTCTATAATTAGCTAAATTGTATATTAATGTGTTACACTGTTACTTGGGATCAGACCAAAGGAGGAGAATCACAATATGTACTGCTGTATTTTGAGACTTCGATAATTTACTCAAAAGTATATTTCTATGTGTAAAGAGAAGTAACGTGACAAATCAATTATGATTTGTTTTGGTGTTTATCCAGATAAATAACATCGAATATAGGTGATAGCGTGGAGTTGAACAAATGATCTTCTACCAATGTTCATAACCTTCTGATCCATGTATATCTTAACATACAACGTTACAAAGAAGTTTCTTACCTTGATAACAGGTGTAAATTGACTTCTGGAACTTAGCAGTATATTATGGAAAGATCTTATATCTTTATAACTGGGATGGATTTTTGTTGTTGTCCTTGTTGTCCATCTGCTTTTCGTCAACATAGAAATGTATCATACATTATGACTGTAGATAAAATCGTCGAAGGGTTTCATATAGATGTATCATATGTTATGTCGCACTTAAGAGCACTGAACCATTGAGAAAATTGACTGTTGTTGACAGTTTACAAAAGATGTTTAGTGTCTGGAATCAAACGAATAAGTAGGATGACAGGCATTTCACAACACAACCAAAGATACAAAACGGATCCCTTAGAGTTCCAACGAACTTAGGACTGTTCACTTTGTCAAAGGCATCCGACAGATCTAACAGAATTAGAACATATTAATCGACTTTACTCAAATCAGCAGGAATATTAGGTGTGACTTTCGTTAAGTTATCTCGATTGAATTTAGGTCGGCTGGTGGTGTATCTGTAGATCAAATGATATGAAATACTCTTCCAGATAGTCAACTACCCTTTTCAGTATTTTAATTAAGAAGAGGATAAGTTGGACATAAGTCTTTAATATTTCGATATTGTAAACATCCGCCTTCGTCAATCTTAGTTATATCTGAACAAATTTAAAGTAATTTAGTACAACGAAAACGGCGACAACAATAGTACTGTTGATGATGAAAAAGATTATGTTGTTGTTGTTGATGAGATAATTATTTTTTCTTTTTTCTTCAAATTATAACAATTGTTGTAATAATCATCGTCATATAATTATTGTAATTACTTTAAACTAAATCATTAATTTACGTTGCTTTCACTACTACTACTACTGCTACTATTAATATTAATACTACTATCACTATTGATATATACTAATACTACTAACCCTATTGATATATACTAGTACTACTAACACTATTGATATTACTAAGGTTGTTCTATAAATAGCAAAATCTTGAAAAACACGAGCTAGATGTCTCTGATGATGAAGACTGGACTTCAAGAAATGATGACGAGATACGCTTTCCTGTCGCAGTTATTGGCATTGGTAAGGATGACATTGTAATAGGTTCTTAACTCGAGTCAGGTTCCTAACCTTTGTTGAAATCGACCTTGGTATTAAATACTCGGTGGTGCATCTGTTATATTGTTAATGAACATGTGAATAATAATAATAATAATATTATAATAATAACAATAGCTTGCACAAAGGGAAGATGATAACGAGAATGCCTATTTGAAGTAGAGAGATACACAAAGTTCGCAAGCAAAGCTTCGGCATGGCATTTTAGAAACTAACTTAACTGTCAAGTTTTCTTCAAGGTCATCCATAGTTTTTTGATATGTTAAAGCTTTTATTTATTTTAATAGGATGTCAGTTTCCGGGAGCACACGACATACAAGAATATCGAAAAGTGTTATTAGATAAGCTCCACACTTATAAACAAATCCCTGCTGATAAATGGAGCCGAGATGAATGGCACAGTGAGCCAAATAGAAACAAAAGAGGATATATAAACAGTGATGTAATTGGTAATAAAATATGATTTATAGAAATTACATATACAGTATTATGTTGACAAAGCTTATATTACATTTATATCTTAATATTCGGTTCCAGGTTCTATTGGTAATATTTATTCATTTGACAATGCTTTCTTCAACATATCACCAAAAGAAATGTCTAATATGGATAAACATCATTTTCGCTTGATGGAGGTAGGATATATACTATAAATATCTAATAATATAGTATTTGTATTACCGTGCATAGTTCATTTGAACATTTAATTATCATAGAAATTTGCCGCCATAGATCTATCAAATAAACACTATTTTATTATCACATCTCAGATAACGCAGCTTGCTTTAGATGATGCTGGAATTACAGAAGAAACGCTTCCCTCAAATACGGCCGTCTTTATGTCTACAGGTACAGGTAAATCTCCATTACTAGCCTGGGAGAACGATCACGTCTTCTGTCAACATTCTATGACTGGCGGTTCGCATGCGGTGGCCGCAAACCGCATAAACTTCTTTTATGATACCATGGGACCAAGTTTAGCAATTGAATCAGGATCTGTATCTGCCGTTAACAATATTCACATTGGCATTCTTTCCCTCTGGAACAATGAATGTAAAATGGTCATAGCAGGAGGAGCTAACGTTATCTGGGTTCCACATTTCCACATTAGCCGGTGTCAAACTGGTAATGTGTCACAAAATGGTCAGGCTAGACCATTTGATAAGGATTCAGACGGTACAGTTCAATCAGAGGGTTGTGGTGTTGTGATAATGAAGTCATTACACGATGCTATCAGGGATGGTGATCACATACATTGCATCATTCGTGGGACGGTGAGAGGTTATCACGGCGAAAGCCCTGACATGACCGTAAACACGGTAGAACCAATTTATGAACTAATGACCAAGTTGTACAAGCCTACTGGCATATCTCTAGATAAAGTAGATTACGTTGAAACTAGCGCTTCCGGAAAACCGAAAGAAGACATTCTAGAAGCGGAAGTTATATCTAGAATGTTCCGGGCCAGAAAGAATGCCATGAAGATTGGTTCTTGCATAGCAAATATAGGTCATACAGAACATGCGTCGGGAATGGCATCTCTCATCAAATGTTCTCTGATGCTTAGCAATCGGGAATATTATCCTCAAGCTAATTTCAATCATATTAACTCAGGTATTCCAGCCACGAAATGGAAGCTAGAAATTCAGGAGAAATATGAAAAATACGACCAAGTCAAACCAATGTTGATTGGTCTTAATTCTATTTCTACTACAGGTCACGTGATTCACATGCTTCTTGAAGAATATAAAAAGTCAAAATTATCAGACGTTATTCCAGAACATCTTTCTAGTTGGTATTTTGGCAACTCTGATGAGAAAGGAAAAGATATCGTGATCGTATTGTCTTCGAAAGATAAAGCAGCTACGATGGACATGGCCCGTCGATGGCTTCTGTATAAAAACATAAATCAAGATGCACAAATAGTAGCCTCTTGGTTAGCTTTAAAGAGGAATCATTATAATAACAGATTGGTTGTAATAGCGAATTCTGGTGAGGATTTTAGAGATAAGATACGGGATTTCATTGATGGTAAAGCGAACAAGGCAGTTTTTGTGGGTAATGCCCCTCGTAATTTTCGTCGTCCAAAAATTTGTTTTGTTTTCCCTGGTCACGGTCAGCAGTGGCAAGACATGGGCCGATCGCTTTATGCCAATGAACCTATATATAGAAATACCATTAATAAATGTGATGAAATATGGAAAATTGAAAGTGGATATTCATTCGTTGACAAGTTCAACGTATTCGTACCTCTGGCTAAGAAAAAAAAAACTAATGTAACTGTTGACGATATTATTGTATGTCAACCTGCAATTGTAGCTCACCAGTTGGCGTTGTCTAGTTTATTAAAACACTGGGGTATTGAGCCGGATATGGTAATTGGTCATAGTTTAGGGGAGGTCTCTGCTGCTTGTATTGCGGGAACTCTAACTGTTGAAGAATGCATTATCGGCACCTTTCATCGAGCGACATCCGTAACTAGAATGTCTGGAAAAGGTACAATGGCTGCAGGTCGCTTTACTCCAGAAGAAGGTCATCGATTCTGTGAGCGATATGATAAAGTATACCTCGCTTGTTACAATTCTCCTGATAGTGTGACGTTATCTGGTGATAAAGAGACAATTGTTAGACTGACAGAAGAGAATCCAAAGTTGCTTAAAATTCTCCGTGTCACTGCTCCTTACCATACTATCATGATGAAGGCAATACGAGATGATTATATAAAAAGGATGGAAGGCAAATATGTTCCAAAAATTAGTAATAATGTAAAAATATATTCAACTTTAACAAAGGGTGTGTATCTTGGTCCTCACGGAGCAGATTATTGGTGGAATAATATAGCGAGTCCAGTTTTCTTTCTTCAGGCGAACGAAGCGATTTTTAACGAATACGGCAACGATGTGATCTTTGTTGAAATAGCAGCAGCTCCAATTTTACTGTCGTGTATCAGACAAACTGCCAAGAAACTCGACATGAGTCCTGCTGGCTATATATCATTTGGTACTAAATGTGGTGATGACTGGGCAGCAGTCATCAGGGGTCTGGTGCAGCTGTATGTCATCGGCTTCCCTATCAACTGGAGAAATTTTACTCATGATTGTGCCCAGTACGTGGACCTACCCATATATCCATTCCAGCGAAAGATCTTTAGTTTAGAGACTGAGCAATTTAAAGATCGTTTGTTAGGATTAGAAGATAAATCTTATATCGGAAGGTATGGACAGATTGATGTTCAAATGCATCCATTTCTTGCTGATTGCAGATTTAACAAAAATATTGTTATGCCCGTCTCAGGTTGGGTTGAATACTTCACCGAACTAGCGAATGTGAAACGACCTTGTTTAAGAGACATAATTATTATCAATACACCGAAGATTCCCGAAATGAACATTTTAGGTCAGTATGAAAAGCTGCACGTAGAGGCTGTAGTCAAAGGTGACAAATTCCACCTGCAGGCAAATACGCAAAATTGGAATTTAAGTTCAGACCAACCACGTGGTATCTATGCAACTGCCACTCTCTCTGCACCGAACCCTGCAGTTTTACCTATGAAGATTTGTATCAATCCAATTAATAATCGATGCACTGAACAAATAAGCAGACGCAGAATCTATGAGAAGTTATCACATGTTGGATGGGAGTATGGTGATTCCTTCAGGACGGTGAAGGAAATTAGAGTCAATGAGAAGGAAGCGATAGGAATTCTGACTCCTGAAGTAAACAGATATGAACGAATTAAGACCATATCTTTGGATGGAGCATTTCAAGTTGCTCAGGTTAGTTTCGCTGAACCAGGTGTACCACATAAGATAGCCAGGATAGGACGAGTACAGCTATGTGTTGATGCTCTGCCTCTGAAAGAATCATTTTACGTCTATGCCAAAATAACAGCTAGATCACTATATGGCTTTAGTGTGAACATCTACATTACAGACATAATAGGCAATGTTCTCGCTATCTTGCTGGGATGTTACTTTGAATCACAGAAGTACGAATGCCAAAAATCTCTTTCTCCAAATATTTATTATTTAAATACTGAAGAAATTGTTCAGCATTATCCTGCCAACCGCAAGAATTGGATGAACCGGAATCACGCTGACAGACATTTGGGTTTAATACGCCTGAGAGATCTAAATTACGTTAAAGTAAAAGGATGGAAATATGATATCCGTGACCTGTTATTCGTGGGTACAAAGCACATTTTAAAGTTTAATGAGGTTCAAGTAATGCTGAAAGCTGTTACCGAAGCCGGTAACATCATTCACTGTTGCGGGATTGTGTCTCAGGTGGGCAGGGATGTTTCTACCTGGAAGACCGGTGATAGAGTGTTATCTCTTCTTCCATCAACAATCCATTCACAACAGATCTTTCTTGAAGACGACTTAGTATCAATCAAATCTTTGTCCTGGAAAGAAGGCAGTGGGGTGTGCTTAACATATTGCATAGCATTCCACGTGGTAAATAATCTATTGATGGTGAAAGCTAATGACAACGTGTACATAAATGATTGCACATCAATAACCGGTAAAGCTTGTGCTTGGATGGCTCACGTGGTCGGTGCTAGAATAATGTCAAAAAGAAGTGGAAACATCCCATTCGTAAAAACAATTGATGATAAATTTATGTCGAGGAATAATGGTGGGAATCTAGATGTCATCATATCTCCAGGAGTCTGGAAGTCGAATGATAAATATTTTCAATATTTATCTGATCAAAGCAGAATCTGTTTTATCAGTTACGGTTCAGATTCTGCAAACGACACTTTTACTAATGAGAATATCATAATCCACAATTTTGAGGTAAGAAACTTCCTTAGTCGCCGCCCGAATTTTCTAAGGAACGACACCATGAAGATAATTAACTTAATCGAGACTGGAAGATTACCAAAACTAATGACCATTTCTAATGTGTCCGACATTGACCAATTAGATATGCCACTACATGTTTACGCAACTGAACTTCCTGACGATTCCAGTCTTGACGTCATTGATAAACTTGAGTTAACCCTGGATTCATTGGGTACATATCTAGTCAGTGGAGATTATAACAGCATAACATTTTCACTGATCAGTTGGTTAATACGACATGGAGCTAAGCACATATATCTTGTATGTAGACCCAAGAAAAAAGAGAAATGTCAAGTTGACGAAGTAAAGACTTTGCAAGAAAACGGCATTTGTTTATATCAACTGGAAGTTGACTTGAGTTGTGAAGGACAACTTCAAAAACTTTGCGATCAGCTCGAGACCATGGGCGCGCCTGTCATTCGAGGTTTATGGCATATTGCAAACGTTGGTTTTAATCCGAATCCCCAAAACAGAGAGCGTTTGTCGCAATTGATTCATTCTGATGTAATCTTTGCTCGTACATTACTCAAACAATGCAATTCGTTACATTTAGATTTTTTAGTTATGCTTTCTACGGCTGGTTTCCTTCGTGGAAAACTGATACTAGATCAAGCTGCAGTAGCCAAGGAGCACGCTTCCTTAGCTGAAGAGCGTAAATTATCAAGATTACCAGCTTTATCAATTACTGTCTACCCAGTTAAGGAGGATACCGAATCATATACATTTGACGACATCCAGAAGTGTGACATACTAGCAAAGAATAATTGTATGGAAGTGATGGAGATGCTACTGCTTGATGATGATCCTCCAGCTGCAGTAGCTATTGTAGATCAGGTAAGCTGGAAGTTACACTCTTATCATTCATATATTACATCCTTGAAACCCTTTATAAACTGTTAAATTCTGAACAAGATAAAATGTTGTATCCTGTCAGAACTTCAAGTATTTATCATGGAAAGTGGTCGTAAATATAGAGTACAAAAATAATCATATCGTACTAAGTAAACATTTCTCGTCTTATATGATGATTCACTTTGTTTAGAACTCGTTTGAATCTCTAATACCGATTTAATTTCCGTAAACTGATGTGTTATATGAAACTCGAACTGCTTTTAAGAACATTTTACACCTTTGTGGGAAGTATTGTAAAGAAACTTTCGAGTTCAATGAAAATGAAATATTGGATTGAAATGTCTATGAATCTTTCTTTTTAGAATGAAGAAGATATACAGAGGAATCATTTATCTGGTAAATAGAACTAGTTTCTAAAAGTTATGAATGTAAATCAAAGTCTATTATTTGAAATGGTGCATGTAAATAGACACAGAGAACACCCTGGCTAAAAAATAAATATTAACTAATATTTACAGATGAGACTCGAAAAATTCAGGCAACGGAAAAGATAATTCGCTATCTATCTGATCATCTTCTGCTTCCAAGTGGTCACTTCGATGACCACATCCCATTGAAACATTACGGTGTTGACTATCTGATTGGTAGGGATTTAATCATCTGGCTTCAAGATAATTTTCATCTAACTATAACATTGGAAAACTTGATTGAAAATAATATAACTTTAGCTCTACTAATGGCCAAGTTGGACAGATAATCGCTTATTTACTTCCATAATCGATATTCTATATTTATAGTGTCAATTAACATTGTTCTGTATTACACCCTCCTTATACAGCTTGTCTTTAAAATAGAGAAAATAGATAGATCCGTATATTGTTTATGTTAATAAATTATTGCGTGTGCGAAGTTAAATAGTTCTTTATTATCTGTGATTGTGATAAGCTTGTAAGATCGTAATATTATCAATAACATAATGTCGGCCATGATATTGAAGTTGGTGAGGGATACATGAATCCATTCCAAGTAATTAAATGTATCAGTTGTCAGCATAAGTATATTGTTATTGATATTTTCTAATTGTCTTATTGCGAATAATAAAAAATGTTAAAGTTTCAATATACCTTTTCAACCTTAGTGCATACAAAAATGTTTGTTAAAATAAAATCACTTATTTAACCCGAATTCCTTAATTTATTTATTAGTATATAGTCTGGTATATATATATATATATATATATATATATATATATATATATATATATATATATATATATTAACATCAATGTAGATTACCTATTATCACTGATGTTTTTCAATAAATAAATAAAAAATAATAATAATAATAATAATAATAATAAAATAATAATAATAATAATAATAATAATAATAATAATAATAATAATAAATATTTAGTTAGTGTCGCCTTCATCAATATGCGTTGCTTTAAGTAAGGTATTTGTCACTGGAAACATAACCAAAACAAGTTCTGGCTCGCATAGCACAAACGCATTTTATATATACTTGAATCCAGGTGTTTATATTAATTATTGATAATGAGATAATTTAAATAAGTGATTTTTAAGTGCTTGGACTAAAGTCTTGAATGTCTAATCATTTATATATGTACTTAGGAAATATCCCCTTGTTTCTTATTTGATAATAGCGGGACTTACACATAAAATTCATCCAGCTGCTGCGAATATTATTCAATATAAGAACTAGCTTTCTAACAGACATAGACGAATTTATATAAGCCGTCCTACCTTAATACGAATATTCTCAATTTTCTTCGCATGTTGCTTGGATGAGAAAACAATGAATTTGGTTTTATTCTTTTTCAACTTCAGCATATTTCTGTTCATCAAAATACTTATGTCCGCAATACAGGTAGTACTTGTTTGATCCGAAACCGAAACCTTTTGGTGACGTTCTTTCGCTAACCGAAACACATTGTCGCTTAGATACGACTTTACTTTGATGTTGATGAAACCATTGTTATGGCCATCATCTGCATCATCAATCTCAGTGTAATATATAATTTGTAAGTATACTGTCATGTTTGATGTGTAAATGAGAAGTATGTATGTTTAATATTATGTTCATTGTATTGTAGCCATCATGTTCGTGTCATCAATTACCTCATTCCTCAATAAAGAACAACAGTGTAAAACATATGTACTTGTTATAACTTACCATGGTGACATATCTTACATTTTCCTCTTCAATAGTCTTTATAGTGGATTATATGTGGGTCCTTCTTTATAATTTCAGAGTTTTTATTAATATTTGGAAGATAAGATACTAGTTTTAAAAAATCTAAAATAAATACAATATCCGTGATATATTGTTTATAAAAATAACACAAAACCTATATCTAATTGACACTTGTCTACGGCTACTTTGTGGTGGTACTGCAGAGCATATATATATATGACAATATCAAGTGAAATATTATTGAATTTGCGATCAAAATAACATGTGTTGGTACTGTAATCAAACATGTTACTATTGCCATGCTTACAACATATTACTATGTTAAGCCTTAACTCAGAGTAGTTTCATATGTGGTGTTGGGTTTTAAATAAGTGATAATTTCAATAAACGTTATTTGTTTCAATAATGACCTATATTCTCTTGATCGTGATTAATAAATCTTCCAATTTATGTGATTATGTCAGAAGCACCCACATATGGTAGATAAGCTGCATAGGAAACTGGAGGAAATAAATCATATACATAGCATGATAGCGTGAAAATGATCCAGGATCTCTACCAATCTTAACAATCCAGGGTTTTCTTATCATTTTATTCCCAGGTAGCCGATGAAAGTGTATGCCTAGTGTTGTTCGTGAATCATTTAGACATTGTGGAACACAACAGTGTCTGTGTGTGCCACCTGATGAAACCATAGTAGCTGGCATTATAGGATACATACATAGATGTGCTCTGGATTACTAGTCATGCAATGTATACCGCGGCCGTTACTATAGCCGCTTTGGCCATTTATAATAATATCGAAAATAGACATGACAGTTTTAATATTATCATTTTACCAGGACCAATCATAGATATCTTCAACGATTTGGCTAATTTTCCGTGTAGAACATTCGCCATGACATAATCTAGCAGTGGATTTCGTGGATTTCGCCAGTGATAATGCGCGGGCATATAGAGGGCATAATTCTAATTTTAAAAACGAGTGTGCTATTTGAATTGAAAATACTCATCAAATCGGATGTACCAGGGGACACAAGGACAATTTACTCGTGCGTCACGGTAGGCTTGAAGTTCGTAAGAACGTGTTCATCCAAAGAATAGTCCAAGACTGGAATTCACTCTCCGGAGGAACTGTTGCGGCCACTACCCTCAATATGTTTAAAACTATAGGCTTCATAAACAGTGACAGGCAATGAGATATGTAGCACCATAGGCGTATAGAGCGGAATACCAGACAGGCTCAACCTTATATTCCATATGTTGGTATCCTGGTATGATATGCAGACTGATAAGTATTTATGTTTAAAGTGGGTACCTCGTCTACTACTACAACTGAAATCCAAGATTTTCAATATAGAGTTTAGCAGTTACAGTGTCTATCCAAACACTAATTCCAGTAAATATAATGTTCTTAGCATCGACCATTTAATGGGTTTGAATGTGACTAGTGGATTGAAATAAATCTTGAAGATTCTAACTCGATTAATGAATAAACAAGCTCATTTGCAGTTAAATATAAAATTGTTAATATATATTAAGCTATGTTTAAGTTTAATTGTGTGCATTCCAGCTTTAAAATCATTACACATTTCTCAGGTGCTAAGAAAACGTAATATACAGGTCCAAGCCGATTCGTACTTTTACCTGACGTCCTGTGAAATCACCCGATATTTCCAAATGTCTGGTAAAAATACAGGACAAATCTACCTATTCGACAACGAATGTGCAGGGGTATTATAAAGTTGTAAGGCTACAATTAGTCAATCTATCAACGTGATTGGTTGGTAGTGGGATAGTATGTCCAATGACAAAGCTTCTTACTAAAACTAAAATTGGTCGCAACATGCCTGCATGAGATCGATGAGAGCTGATTGAAAAGGACACTTTTGATTTTCTTTTGCAATTTTCTTGCTAAATTAATCTTATAAATAGATTGTTTGTTGCTTAAGTCATCAAAAAAGTTTAAATATTAGATGGATGTGTATTTGACCTGTTGTATGTCAAAAATTATGCTCCTATGTACGCATTTGACACAATGTTAATTTTCTTTGGCTAACCCTCGACATTTTCTCACCAAACGCATGTAATTGTCTTGCCGTAATGCATTATTCATACGCGATCCATGTAATTTGGGGTGAAATTAATTATACTGAAGTTCACTGAAACACTATATGTGTATATTATGCATTATCGGCAGTTATACATGTATATTTGGTCTTCGTAAATGCTAGAAATTTATTTAGGGACCATTTCAAAATATTTCTACAGACGTTACTTTTACATGACGTCCTATCCTTTTACCGGACATTAATTTTTCACTAAGAATTAAATGGTATTCTTTGTTAATTCCCTAGGTATATGGGTGTTAACCAACACTCTCCAGCTTGTTCAGTGTGATTGTAAATGTTTGTAAATGACTAATGAGTTTAACTAAATAAGTTCTTGGTGTACAAAAAAATATGAATCTGATCTAGGCGTTGAATGTTTGCTATCTAGATTAATTTCTTAATTTAAAGTTTATTGGCAGTGTTACATACAAACACATGCATGCATGCAAACAAGTCGCACACAATCACAGAAATCAAGGCAATGATAACAGACCAAATTGAATGTATTTCGGCTGTTGATGTATGAGCGGTATTCACTGAAGCTTATGAACAAGAATTCATACACCAAAAAGGCGTACTGAAGCAAGATTATCTTGAGTTTCTAATGGAATTAAATGACCATCTTGAAAATGAATCAATATATATGCAAGACTTAGGTACTTCAAATGAATCTGATGATGACGAGACATAGGAGCACTTAAAATAAAACATTTGGGTTTGTTGACAGCAAGATGCTTTAAATGGGTTAGAAATATAGTTTCTTGCTATTTAGTTAGAAAATGTAGTAAATAAATATGTGACTCCTCCTACCTTGTCTTTTCCCCTAATAACATATGGTTCTGTAATTTGTTAGATGTTGCAGAAATGTTTGCAAATTGTTGTTAAGATTTTAATTTCGCTTATTTGATCTTTATTGTAATGATTATTTTGTTTCTCATATAATTCAATATATTGAACATTTTGTCTCCGACACGTGTTATGCTTGTTTATCGATACTGGTGTGCACATGACATATTTGTACACTAACATAATGCTATATTGACAGATTATTGTGGAGTATTCAAGGCAAAACCTTATGTATCTTATATATATTTGCAGCTTTACAAGTTAATTAGTTACTAAAACAATGAAAATTGTTTGCCAATTTATGATTTAGGCACTTACTGGCTACAAAATATATCTACAATATGTCTCCATTACATGTATGTGATTGAGCCATGAAGAACATAAATAAAAGTGATATGCTTCCAAATTTATTATGGTAAAACAATACATTTTATCATATGAAATGTCAAATAAAAAATCCAATGAGGGGAAAAACGAAATAATTATTGTTACAAATGAAATGCTATCAAAATTCCTTAATGGTTGTTATTATGAAAAATTACATAATTCAATTTTACTGGGTTAAACAAAAATCTTAATCATTAGCACAGATTGGACAAATGTGCTTCTTACCAAACACATCACTAACTACCAATGCAATCTGTTTATCTTCTACTGATCTAATTTCTCGAAACATCTTTGTGTCATCTGCAAACATCATTTAACATGAATACCTAGGAGACCATATGTTATCAGGGAGATCGTTTATGCTAGTGCTAAGGAAATAATTACCATTTTCCAGGACAAATATACAAGATTTAAAGGTAACAAATCAACAGATCAATCATCAAACCTTGGTTTCCAATTATTTTGGTATATCGATATCCGTTTCTCTTGTAAATACGCTGCTAAAAAGTTGGATAGAACTTTTTCCGGCTGTGTTTTGGTTAGTATCTGCAATAAAATCTTGTAATAATCTCTATTATTATAAACAGCTTAACTAAAATTGTATTTATTATACGACCCCTTAAAAGTTAAAGAATGTGATGCACGTGCATGAAACAAAACAATCTGGTTTGATAATAATAAAACATCATTTCATACAAATACCCCTTCAATACTACGACGATTGGTAAATGATTAGTAGAATACAAAATTATAAAGTTAACACATTACCTTTTAGGTCCAGTTTTTTATTTTATCTGCTCATCCATGTGTACGTCGATCGGAGCTGCCGCTATTAAACGTAAATATGTACTGCGCATGCGCAACTAGTCCAATGTCCTGTTCTTTTACTGGGTGTCGGGTGAATCCACAGGACGTCAGGTAAAACTACGAATCGGCCTGGACCTGATATAGACCATTAAAATATAGCTTAAACGGTTCAGAGTTTGGGCCATAAAATATAATATTGAGGTACGAACTGATATGATTTTTTACGAACCGCTATGATATTGGTACGAACTGATATGGTACGAATTGATTTGGGTACGAAATAACTCGGAAGCGTAGGCACGATGTTACGAGAACATATGTAACTCTTAGTAGACCAAGGAACTACCGAAACGTTAACTAACAAAAGTCACCAAAAATAAAGTGGCGGAGTTTAATTACTGAATGATCAAGGAACTCATGCACTGACTAAATATAAAATAGGCTGTTGCTATTGGTCCGGACCCGGACCCACACTAAAATAGCTATAGTTCCGGCACTTCAACTGCGCACGCGCAGCTTCATGAATATCCGGTAGACTATCACAAACCGGACCCCTTATGAATATACTAAAGCTACGGCACTGGCTGCCCGACACCACATATTTCTATTATAGCTCCGGCCTACCGGACATCGTACTAAACTACTATATTTCCAGCGTCTGTGTATCCCGTAGTGTCAGTTGCACATTGTTAACACGTTCGTACCTACGTATATGTATAGCCAAATCCGTGTAATTACTAAAAGCGCCTCTAACTGTAAACGACATGATCAGCGTTTCGAAAAGTTAAATGGCGTGGATTAAAGATAAACCTTGCTTGCTTTGTTTTTCGGGAAGAATCCCCAGGCTGTCGCTTATTCGGCACAGCCTATATGTTGGAATGGTTGAGAAACATTCTCCCCCACCACTCACAGGGGAGCAGTACGGAAAGGTGGAGCCGAAATACCCTGAGGGTTGTCACTGTCAGAGTGTTTTACGTCCTCAGAGGGTCCTTAACGTCCCCCTTTATTTTTAATAAATCAGTGGAGACGGCAGCGCCATTTATAACGTGGTCAGCCACCAACGATGTTATAAGCCGAGAAATTAATCTCTGGAAAGGTTTCGACCTCTTGCTAGGATCGAAACTGTGACACTTGGCATACTTGTTTCTGCTTTGTTTTCGAGGAGAATCCTCAGACTGTCGTTTATTCAGCACAGCTTTCTTTCTTGCTTGTAGTTCGGGGAGCTTTCTTGCTAGCCACATGCGCATTATATACCCCACGGAAACCGGAAATTATATACCAACTGGAAACCGGAAATGTGCCGGACCAATAGCTATAAAATTGCACATCCGAGTCCGGACCTATCCATGTTCCACTATCTATATATGATAATATATATATATATATATATATATATATATATATATATATATATATATATATATTATAATTTTTATGTTATGATAAACAACTAGATAATCACGCAAGTATAAACTTAACACAATATATAATATATGATTATATATATATATATATATATATATATATATATATATATATATATATATATATATATATATATATATATGGAACTCCGCTATGAATTACTTCACTTGATCCACCAAGAGACCTGCTTAGTGGATGTGCACAGTTAATTGCCTACGAAAATATGAAGCTGGTGCATGCAACTTGTAAAATATAAAAATTAGCAGACAAAGATATTTGCATTGTGGGATGATTATGTTGTGAACAAACTGGATGGAAATGAGCTACTCCGTGAGATCAGCAAGAGTTACAATTAAACCATGCACACACATTAAAACTGCTATATGTACTTAATTTATATTGGTATATATTTTGCTGCTCTTGTCTGTCTATGGCTGTTTTTGATTTGGTAATAAAATATACCAGACACCTTACGAATTTACTAAAGCTCCGACACTGCCTGCCTAGAATCCAGGACATATAATCCCCTCGGACATAATCCCCTCAGGACATATATAATCCCCTCAGGGAATAAAACCCTAAGGACATAATTAACCGTGCAGAATATACAAATTTTAAGATTTTACTTCACCAATTTGTTTTTAATTTTCTCCCACTAATAAATAAGTGCTTTAAATATTAAAATACTTTTCTTATCTAAATACATTTTCATTGAAATGAATTTATTAGTGTTCATTTATGTATAATAAATTGAATGTAATTAATACTTGATAGATGACAATTTAGTTTAATTGCAATTTACAGTCAAAGCTAGTCTATTGGACTTTAGATATCAACTTGTAAACAACTTAATTAAGCCTGACATTTATTAATCTACTTGGTATCATTGGAAGTCACATACTTGTCACATTCCAGCCGTCAGGTGGGAAATGTTCAAACCATGTTGCGTTATCGTGCAAGGCTGCCACCAGCACTGAACTTGAGGTGACGACTGTGATAAGTTCTACCTCATACATGATCCACATGATCCACATGGTACTGCTATCTCAGTTACCAAGCTACATAATATCGCGAGGGAATTAACGTACATGGTAATTCCCGTGGAACTCTCACACAGCTTCTCACTAACATGACCTCTGGTGCCCCCATAGAAGTCCGTGCGGAACTCGGCAACCCGGAGGCTATCAAGAGGTCACTGCGTCTGGAGCGGGACAAACATCTACCGAATAATTCAAACTCAGTCGGAGATATGTTAGAAGATGAGTGGACCAAGTATAGCGATTGAGATAAATGTTTGATCTATGACAATGATGTGACTCATCCTAGTCTTTGGCATAGATAATGGACTAATACACTTTGCGAGTTCTACTATACCTGGTTCCTTGGATGGGACATTCAGCTTTGTTCAGACAGGAGCCAGGATATCAAGAGGTTTTAACTTTGATGTGTTTTGCACATAGCTAGACTTGTAAGAAATATCTGTTTTTATATTTTTGTTCTTCACATTATTTTATTTCGTATTTTGAAACAAAGAAGAACGATAGAATAAACGAGGCATACTTCGGACAGGTTTGGTGATAACGACTTCCGGGCAATTTCTCAATGCACCTATGAGAAGGCTATGGAACAGTTCATCCCAAAATCTGTGCCAACAAAGGATCGCCGGAACAAGTTGTGGGTGATTCGTACAGCTCTATCACTACATAAAAAGAAACGCCAGGCATGGATGAAATATAAACAAAGTCATATGCAGACCACGTAAGAGCTACACAACTGAAGAATGAATTGTCACAACTAACACGCTCGCTGTGTAGGGAATTTGAAAGGGACCTAGCTCACAATGTTAAAACCAACCCAATGGCATTCTGGTGGTACTGCAATAGCAAACTGAATAACAGTGAAGGAGCAGTAGTCCAGGGAGATAAGGAGAAAGCGGATCTGCGCAATAAGTACTTTGCTAATGTTTACACACAGGAAAATATTGAGAATCTGCCATCACTCGATACCAAGTATGATGGTCCTCCACTCAGCAAGATGAACATCACAGCTGATACAATAAGAATGTGAACAAAGCAAAGGGACCAGATGGACTTCACTCACGTGTTCTGAGAGAAACAGCTGCTTTAATCTCAAAACCACTATGTGTCATCTTCCAGAAGTCACTAGACAACAGCTGCTTGCCCATGAGCTGGTAGACCAGCAACATAACGCCAATACACAAGAAGGGCAGCAGAACAGCAGTAGGCAACTATAGACCAGTCAGTCTAACATCAGTAGTAGTCAAAGTAACCATCTGGTAGATCACATGATGAAGAACTAATTATTTTGTGATGCCCAACATGGATTTGTTCCAGGAAGATCTTGTATGACTCAGCTACTAGTTGTCATAGAACTGTGGACAGAGATATTGGATTCTGGTGACCCAGTTGATGCCATCTATCTCTATTTCAGCAAAGCATTTGACACTGTACCGCACCAAAGATTGTTGAACAAACTGAAGGCGTATGGTATAGTCGGAGACACAGCATTTTTGACTGGGCGTACCCATCGAGTCGTCGTCAACAGTAGTCTGTCATCGTGGCTGGAAGTGCTCAGTGGCATCCCACAGGGCAGCGTCCTGGGACCAATATTGTTTGTACTGTTCATAAACAATCTCCCTGACATGGTCCGAAGCACAGTACATATCTTTGCTGACGACACTAAAATATATCGACGTGTCGTCACCGAACAAGACTGTATAGAGCTGCAAGCAAATCAAGTAAACAAGGCCATGCAGTATACTACTGGGGCTCATCAGAACGACCTTCTCTTGTATTGATGAAGATACCGCGACTATTCACGACTCTTGTCAAACCCCACCTGGAGTATGGGAATATCATACGGCACCCCAGATATCGGATTGATAAGTTAGAAATCGAGAAAATCCAGAGGCGAGCGACTAAGTTAATACCTCACCCGAGACATCTATCATATGAGGAAAGGCTACAAGCCCTTAAATTACCATCACTGGATTTCAGACGTCGCCGTGGAGATATGAAGGAAGATGTACCAGAGGGCACAAGGACAAGTTACTCATGCGTCACAGTAGGCTTGAAATTCGCAAGAACGTGTTCAGTCAAAGAATAGTCTAACTGGAATTCACTCTCCGAATGAACTGTAGCGGCCACTACCCGCAATATGTTTAAATCTAGGCTTGATAAACAGTGGCAGGCACTAAAATATGGGACACCATGGGCGTGAAAAGCGGAATACCTGACAGGCTCAGCCTTATATTCCGTAGTTTGATATCCAGATAATGGTTCATTTGGTATCAAACAAAAAATTTGAATGTTGACGTTATGATACAGCATGTTTCAGGGACTAGTCCGGGCACTAGTCCGAACGGTAGTCGTGTAATTTCGGGCAGCCAATAATTCAGCTAAAATCACCTTATTTAAGTACAATTTATTTTTACATTGTTATATTGAAGCATTATTAATTAATACATTCACACTTAGTAAAGATTCAAACATCTACTTACGTGATAGAAACAGGTAAGAAAAATGAAGGGACGATTTGGGTTTTTTTCGCGTGTTTTAACTAACGAGACGATGGACAAACTTCGTCAAACTCTAGTGTGTCTTGAAATATTGTACGTAAACAAGAAAACGTACTTCATTATACGAAGTGAAAAAGGGTATTATTTTTATTGATGCAAGATATACGTAGCTGCGAGTCAGTTCTGAAGCGTGAATGAAGTCAAAACAAGGTTGCCCAAAGTTCCCCGCCTGCCCGAGGTTTTTCCTCCTTTACTCTATCTGCCTACAAAATACACGTCTTCTGATATTGATCTCGTTGTTTTCAATAACTCGTTGATAAATCCTCCATATAGTTTGATTTATTCGTCCTCGTCTTAGTACATTCACCCCGCCAGAAATATACTGTGAAGCCGTGAACCTGCTAATACACGTAATAGACTAAATAGTCCAAAATAAACGTTTGTAATAAATTGTGTTATGTTGTATTTCATTAGATATTAATGTGAATTCTTAAGATAAATACACGATGTGAAGGAATATAAGCTTTTCATGATATGCTACAAAAATACGCCAGGCTCCAATTTTGGTTCATTCGCCCCGGTCTTGGGGCATTCTCCAAAATAAACTTTTGCAATAAAGTACGCCCAGTAATGGGAAGATTATTCAAACGGCGAGAGAACAGTCAAGTCATATATATATATATTTGTATTATACTAAACTCATAAAATGAATTTTTTTTCATAATAAACTTGAAATGGCCCATGACATGCACTCGTTTAATCACTGAACTACAACTTTATGTAAACAAATCCAATATATGGACTTAAAATGTAGCCCATAAACTGTCTCACTCTGAAAGAATCTCTTTGGTAAAACACTAAACAGTTTCAAACACTAAAATTAATATGATGCGAATGAACCTAAGATAGAGAGGCGAATGAACTAAGACCGGGTCGAATGAACCAAACATATTGAAGCGAATCAACTGAAACCGGGACGAATAGACTTGAGGCGAATGTCCTGTGGGGCGAATTAACCGGGAACCGGTTACGTTATAGGCCGAGATGGCATGGACCGAGTTAATGGTGAGCCGAACTTGAAATGGGCTTGTTACTCTATTTCAGTATCATCGCCTGATATTTGTTTTGGACAAACTCCAAGAAGGAAATTTAACTCGCCTACAGACTATTCATAATATTGGTATACTTGAGTAGTTGTTAAAACTACGTATCATCAAGGACTTGAGGGAGGAAAAGGGATGTCATCAAGGAGGAAGCATATGATGATATTGATAGGGGTCTGTATGATAGATCTATATCATGTAGATCTATAATTATAATAATATTATATTTAATATTAGATCTATAATTAGTATAAATGAAGTTAATTTCCGTGATGTTATCTCGCTATAGACTTATAGTCTAAAGTTTAGATCTAATTCAACAAATGATCAATCTGGTTTTATGAGTTTGTAAGTGTAACAAACTAGATCTAAGTTAGTATGTATGCGAGCGAGATTTCTAGTACTCAAGAATTATTAATTGCATAATTAATAAGACAGAGTACAGCTATTCAAGGCTATTACTTGGTCTTGTAGTTCTACAACGAAATAAGTTTTCTATATTCGTTTATTGACTAGACAGTAGAGTATCAGTTTAAGTCTAGATAATCTAGATCTAGAAAATTGTGCTCAACATAGCTTTTCAACCCTTTTGTATATATGTTAATTACGTTATGCTTATAGGTACCATGAAACGTTTAAGCCAATTAAAGAAGACAGTGATATTGTCGAATATGAACTTCAACATGCTGTGTATTGTTACAGCCTTTGTGTTAATCATCGGATGTACCAATGCCATACCATTTGGAATCAACAATTCTACAGTCCAAAAGATTGAGTCAGATATTATTACTTCTACAGGATCCAACAATATATATAAATCCAGTTCCAAAAACTTTAAATGCCATGTGTGCATGATTGTGACTTGGATACTCCAACAAACATTACATCTGAGAGAGCCACAGTTTGCTTCAGAAGTGGATAAAGTTTGTAAAGTGCTACACATTGAAGCAGCTGATATCTGTGATGGAATTGTTAAAGTATTCAAAGTATGTTATTAGGGTTCTTTTTATCTCTTCATTATAGAAATCCAAGTGAGTGTATCTGTCACAGACTAGGCTAATAGCCCGTAGTTGTAATTAATTTTAGTTTGAAAAAGCTTTTCTATCCTGAAGTAGACTATTGGCGTGTCACTTCAAGAAAATTATATAATGTATTTGAAGACACATTCAGTTAATTATTATCATCTACATCAGATATGTGTCATCAAATACTAATTGTTTATTTACAATATTATCAATACAAATTCACAAACCTTAAGGGTATTTAATCCAGTTTCATAATTCATGAGTCAATAACATTCTACCTCTTATGTCCATGCTTTTTATCAATGGCCAGGTTAGTAATTATTAACCACTAAATATTAGGTGTAAGTTAAACAAATTAATCATGTAGTAAGTGTATTAAATGTTCATGTAATCTTAATCTATAACAGTTACTTCATTCATAATTATTTACTGCTATCAGACACATAGGTATAGATTTTTTTAATTTAATCATTTTGTATTTTTCCAAGAAGTGCCAAACAAAAATAGCAAACTTAAGTTTCAATATCAATACTGGTATGTAAATACATTTAGTAAATAAAAAATATCTTGCTCCATTTTTCCCTAAAAAACATAAAAACAAAATGTTGAACAAATGATATGATATTATCACCAAACAAGTCTTAAAGTAACACAAGGTCACAATTCTTAACATTGAACATAAAAACATGCTAAACAAACTGATGCAAACAAATATGTTGGCAGATAGTCCAGTTACCAATGTCGGGTATACCGTAGGTCCCGGCCATTAAGCCGAGGACAGTTTTTAGGCCTAAAATATCATGATTTATGGTGTTACCATCCAATAAGCCGACCTAAAAATATTAACTTTCCCTGTAGTATTTCCAGCCCATGTGACGTTTTGAACACAGAAAATAATTTTTATTAATCATCACACACATATGTATGTATATCAGACATGGGGTCAATTCCACATCAAATTTATCAATTCAATCCCAAATTTATTGTGTTTTTTTTACTCTTTTTTTGCCTAGTACTTTTTACCATGAGTAGGTACTATGAGTACTTGGAATACCTACTCCGAGTAATTTATATTCCAAGTAGGATTGTCATGGAAGAAATATTTTTGAATTAAAAAATTAATTTGTGGATTAAATTATTTTGGAGCAAATTCTACTTATTCTATTTCCATTTTTTTAAATAAGCAATTTTGGAATTGCCCATCAATTCTGGATTTGAATTGACCCCATGTCTGATAACAATGATATAGTTTCTTGTCTGTTAGCACAATGTCTAAGAGTTTTCAGATCTCGCATTGAATCCAGTAGGACTCACATTCAATGTAGTTCAGGAGCTAAGTTCAGTCCTATACACTCAGCAAGTGAAGTCATGGGTATTAACATACCAATAAACACCAACTTCAGGAGGTGTTCAAACACAAACTGAAATCCTATAACCATTTGTTGCAATCACAGAGGGGATACAATTAGGGGTATCCCATTGGATCTGAACTTGCAAGCAAAGGACCTCACAATTGATATAAAAGGAACATGAATGCCAACATTTCTTGTCAAAGCTCAAAAGATGCCCATCATAGAGAATCTACCAATATTATCATTGGCAATGTTAATCATTGTCATCTGAAGGCTGTAGTACTCAGGGTTCAAATGAACAAAGCTACATCAGCAAGTAGCGTATGCAATCACGTGTTTATTACATAATAACATAATGATAATGCATGTTTATATAACGCCAGAACCAGATAACCCTGTTCTGAGGCACTGTACAGTATTATTATCCCTGACTCAGACCTTTTTCAACCCAGCACACATCTCAACTCCCAAGGGAGCATACAATGCATGCTATCATTAAAGGCGCAAAGCATTACTCAAGCACATAGCCGTCACGTCCTTTCAGGTTCTCATTTTTATGGATAAGTGAACCAGTCACTATATGACAGCACTGCAGCTTCCAGAGCATTGAACCCGCAACGCTTTGACTACGAGTCCTATGCTCTAACTAACTGCGCTATCACACCTAACACGCTTGCTGCTGAGATGTACCTCATCATAACTAGGGTTGGGTTTCTTCCTGGTAAAAAAGGGTTTTACAGAGAAGAAAAGATTGGGAAGAAACTCCAAATGGATAGAGTAACCTGATGATCCAAACTGATATGATATTTACAACTGAACTCTATAAACAATTCAATAACTAATAACAATATCATACAAATAACAAATCACATACTAATGTTGGGTAAAAACTGAGGAATACCTTGTCACTTGTTAAAATTTGGGGATAGCAATTATTTGTCTTCATTTGCTCACATATTAATTGTCAAATGATTCAAGCAAATTAATCAATCAGCAGATTAGCAATTATCTGTCTTCATGGTAAAACAACTTCCTGATCTCAATAGTAGAGTTTAATGGTGAATTGTAATCAATATCAATAATAAGTACAAGTATTAACAATATGTTGTACAAAACTAATTAATTTTAGTTTCAAACCAACATATATGAGGACTATATCCTAATCTAATTTCAAATATATCATATGTGTATGAATTGCATGAAAAGTATATTATTATGTTTAATATTTGTCAAATTTAAAATGACTCTAAATTTGGATGATAATTTTGTACTATTTTTAGTTCCTTCCATTTCTTCCCAAAATGGAATGGAAGAAATTATTTCTTCCATATTGAAAAAAAACCCAGTTTTTACCATGGTTATTACCATCCATGGAAGAAACATGCCAATCCTGATCATACTACACTGAGAATAAGTTCTTTTAACTGTAATAACCTCAAGACATCAGTATTAGAAATCTAAATGTTATCTGCATCAAGTGATATTATTTTCTGGAGGAAACATGGTTAACGGATTATGATACTCAATTTTTAACCAATATTAGTGATGAATTTTATGGTAAATAAGTAAGTTTATTTCGAACTATACACATATATCGAACACTATACAATTAACAAGTTCAGATATTCTATGTATGTCTGAGGCAAACACCAAGACATGCCTCTGTCATATCAGCATATTTTAATATACTCTACATCAATAATCATAATATATAGTTACTGAGATCAGTGTTAGCCTAATATCCCACCCCTCTTAACATTTAATTCAACAATTAATTTAATCTTATTAATCAATCAACTACATTAAAATAATAATATTTCTAGTTCATGCTAATACCCTATTATCTTTACCCATGCCAACCCAACCCAGTTAGGCTCAACCTTATGCTGATAGGACTATGATGAGTTGATTATTGAATTATAATATTTAACAACTTGAATGCCATAATACATACAGTAAAACCTGGAGGGTTGAGGTTCATAAAGATTATGCCACCTTTGGACCAACTGTTTATGGAGTAAACCTTATTTAATTTGCATACACATTTATATACATCTTTTTTTAATTGTCGCTTAAATGATGGAACATATTTCCTTTCTTTTATGTTTGATGGAAGTGCACTCTATAAGTATAACTCAGTTCCTTGACAAATAAAGATTTTTGTCATTGTGTACTATGCACTATGACGCCAGGATCATTGCAACGTCTAATATCCATGGATCTCACAGTTCCTGGTAAACAATGAACATAGAGGCGATGCCAAATATATTTAGTTGTAATTTTACATGAATATCAATAGCTGAAATTTGTATAATTCTTTAATTTTTTATATTTTACTGATTTGAAATAATGGCATTGTGTGCTCATTGTACCTACTAACCTAGTCTTGTGTAGACTTTGAATGGCTTTTTGTTGTATAAAACTTCAATCTTTTGCATGTGTCGTTTACATGCTGAACCCCAAAGCATTATTCTGTAAGATAGATAAGGGTGTATCATGCTATAATACTGTATATGTTTGGGTTTTTTGTAAATTGATATATTCTTTCCATTCTAGATCTTCGTCAACTATAATACCTAGGAATTTCGTTTTTAAGATCAGTAATTTTAAAAATGTTTTTGTTTCTAAATAATATATAGTTTGTTTTACTAGCATTCAATGATAATTTGTTTACCTGAAACAAATCTTCCAATATTTTTAATTCTTCATTCATGTTTTGGTATTATTTGATGACTGAACTATTGTTGTGTCATCGGTTTTCAAATTTCTAGGTATATAACGAATAAAAGGGGTCCTAGTACTGAACCCTGGGGCACTCCATATGTTATTGTATCAATCTGTGATTGGCTATCGTTGACCTATATGTATTTACTTCAGTTTGTTAGATAGCTTTTGAACCACTCCCCTGATGTTATAGTGTGCCAGTACGGTGTATTATGTCTAGTTTGTTTCACTATCATTCTAACTCTTATGCTAGAAGGATGAAGATATTCAATTTCTATTTTTTTTTATACATGCATTATCTACTTCACTGTATCATATTAATTGAGTAGTTCATTAATAACAACAAACAACTAATCTTTTAGTGTTTGTGTAGAAAGAAAGGACTTTCTTTCTGTTATACAACAAAACATTGTTTATAAGATGGCTATAATAACTGCTGTAATTCTTCAACAATAAATTAGTAACTGTGAATTGGGCCATCTTCATTGGCTAAATATTAAGTTGTCATTCATATCTGCTCTAATTGGTGGAAAGTCATGGATTTATTTTGCTCATTGGCCAATTTTCAGCTTCTAATAAAAATAAGCAGGTCTCCCTCTTTCCACAGTGCAAACTGTGTTTAAACAAACTCTGCAAAACAAATTAGTGTTTGTCTTATTCATGAATGGGACTCTGTTGATTTCACTGGTGTTTGAACATTACAATCATAAATATTATTTAATATTTTGGTTGGTTTTTAATAAAAAGTAATTAAAATTTTCACAAAATATGTGGTATCTGAATCATTACAGTTATTATGGTAATATTGGGTTTATGTTGAGAATAAATAAAGTGCTTAGTTATCATGAATACTACATAGAAATGATGTTTTACTTCCTACAAACTAGTTGATGTAATGACTAAAATGGATGTTTATGGTGAGAGAATCATTCTTCTATGATATGAGCCAGTTTATTTAGTTTATATACCAAATACTGAGTTAAGAAATGAGTATGTATATTTACCTTTTCATTTAGTGTCTTTTTTAGCATCTTTATCTGTAAATCAAATGTATATAAATAGAAAACTTATCAGTAATTACAGCATTGTGATATAGTAATCAGAGTAGTAACTTATTTAGTTGGTAATTATTTGTTTTTAGCAACATTTTAATGTCTGTGTTTGATCTAACCTTGCTCTCTCTTTTGTTGTTGTGTAAACAGAATGAGGTACTTACTGTCATTGATGGTATGTTCCTTGATCCTGATGAAGTGTGCAGCTTTTTGCTAGGACCTAGCTGTGGTCAATTTTATGATCCGTTCAACATGTGGAATATATCATTACCCAATCGACCGAGGTACAACAATAAACAAGAGACAAAACACAACAGAAAGGTAACTTATAATTGTTCTAAGCCAATTAAAAACATTATCTCAAATAAATTGGTTTGGTTATCACTTTAATTACGGATACTAATTAAATAACTGCTGTAAGTTTAGACACAGATTAAAATGTTTGTTGCATTATCTTATATAGAGTTTTAATGTCTGTTTATCATTTAAGGGTTCTACTTTACGAGTATTACATCTTGCTGATGTCCATATTGATTCAAAGTATAAAGTGAATTCAAGAATGAATTGTGACAGACCTCTTTGTTGTAGGAACGCTTCTGGACCAAATACAAGGATATCAGGTAAATTGCTTAAAATAGGCCTTTGTTGATACTTTTAAATGGCCTTAATACATTTTCTCTTTTTTCCAAAGAATCGTTTCTTGTCTTCTGGAGACCCGCCTATGAAGAATCACAATCATTTTGCCTTCAAGGTAGATTGATACCAGTAATGATGATGTTCCAGTGTTGGTAGAGTGCATGTTCTGGTTGGTCAGTACATTATGAGATTGAATATCAAAATAATATGCTCCTAAAAAGTAAGATTGAAGTTTCCCAAAATATTAAGGTGTTTTAATTTTCAGTGAAGTCTGTTTGATAAAAAAACTGTTTGGTCAGCCAGCGTCTTGACCTCAAATTATTTCAGCTGTTCTGGTGTTGTCTCTTGGTTAATAATGGTACTTTCTATTTTTAATGAAACTAATAATTTATAAAACAAAATTCAAAATTATACAAGAAGATTAAATAATAGCCCGGATACTAATAACATAATTGGTTTGCAGCAGCACATAGCAGATTAGTTGTCCATTAGAATAAAATAGCTGAAGTGTAATTATTCCTTGCCAATCAGGTTTCAAAAGTTAAACTTGCCAATAGTTTCATGAATCATAGGATCCATAGAAGTAGCAGGATATTTATAAATTATGTGTATAACTAATAAAATGTAACATCGTAACTAAAAACATTTATTATATAATGGATTATAGTGAAAGAAGAGCAAGCTACTGAAAACAAATATATGTGATGTTAACTTGACTTAGATTTGTAGATTTCATAATTGTTTTAATTGCTCTTACCTGTTTAGATGATGCTAATTGATAGAAATAATGTAATTATATCAGGGTTGTTTAATTTAACTGAAGCAATTGAAATCACTCTTTATAAAATCAACTGGTCTTGATTGTTTTAAATCTGGATTTTATTCCTGATTTTTTTAAATAATTTGTTGTTATTTAATACACAATAATGATAAATTGTGATTTTGATATATTTCTAAATTAATTTTTACAAATTGTATCTGATGCTAGTCATTTGTTAAATAATAATTAGCTATTGGCAGATTTCACACCTGAACACCCAGTGATGCAATCCAATGACAATACAGCCCCATACTATAAAGATTTATACTATAGGATGTATAGTAGACCTTCATGACCACAACATATCCAACTGGTTTGACACATCCCCCAAATTAAATTGGATAGGCACCCATCCAAATGGAAAGATGGTATTTATATATAAACTACTGAACAAGAAATGAAACTAATCTAAATTTAATATTAGATTATGTTTATTTCAGTCTTATCCGTTGTTTTATGTAATTGTCTGATGTTTAAACTCTGATGTTTGAACTTTTTCTTTTCTTCATTTTGATGAACTTGTTTATATGAACACCATTGGCATAAGCCATATTAGTCATCTCTGACTGCTTTTCTTGTGATAATATGGTAACTATAGTAGCTAGTTAAAAAAGAAAAATACTGCAGCCATGTCTCAAGATCTAAATAACAAATTACTGTCATTGATGTGTCATTATTAACCCTGAACACTGCTTTAGTGAAATTGCTTGTATCTGAATAATGTTTGAAAAGTTGCCACTACCAAAGAGCTTTATTTATTGGAATACTTTGATTAAATGTTCTTGTTTTTGTTGTGGAAGGGTATACTTTAATGCTAAATTTAAGTTTATCAATAATTATCTTTATCCAGTTATGTTTTGTTACTCACATATGTTTTTTTTTCTTTATTCAGCAAGAGCAGGTTATTGGGGATCTTATGGTCAATGTGATTTACCTATACATACCTTGGAACATCTATTTAAGTCATTAAATCAGAGTGATAAGGTTGGTGTTTGTGTTATCCTTGTTTAGTTAATAGATCAATCCCATCTCATGCTCACAATTTGGTGAGACCTAGAAGAATTATAGGGTTTTGGGTAGAAAAATACCAACAGACATTACTTGGCTGATAAAACAATACAATCAATGGTATACTCAGAACATTTGTAATATTGCTTTAATGATAAGTCTAACTAAAAATTGTTAGCAACAATGATATGATTTTTTAGGATATTAATCTTAAACCTGAGATAATCAACAGATGCTAATTAGAAACTCAATCCTTCTATATTTTATCATCAACAAAAATACATATCAGTAGAAGTGTTTACATCTTTAAATTTTAGAACTGTCATAAAATGCTTGTATTATATATAATGGTGTATGGAAGCATACAACCCATGTTTATAACACAATATCTGCCACCGATTATAAATAATGCTCATTTACATATGATATGTATTAATTAGGGTATTACAAATAATAACAATAGCAATATGAAACAAAGAGTACACTTATGTGTGCTGACTTTCACACATATACATTCGCCTATATTTATTATATAAGCATAATTTCAGCTAAAATAGTTGATGTTGTTGTCACTATATTACGAAGGTTAGGTTAGTATTAATAATAGTAATAATGCAGTAGATATCTATAGATCTGTAGATAAGTTTTTAGAGTGAAACACTCAAGTGACAGAGTCATAATATTGTTTAAGCACCTTTACAAACACACACGCACATATATATATATAAACACACACTCAGACTTATTTTGGGGCTTTTTACAAACTATATATTACATTTTGTTCTTCTGAAATATTGCAAGAACAAACAAAGTAGGGGGATGACTGTTTAAGGAGCTGTTTCGTAGCATTTAAATATTATGTATATTTCAGTAAATTAGTGTTTTATTTCTGTACAAATGATTATTTTTGCTAAAATAATATTCCAGACATTGATTTGGTTGTTTAAATTTTTTTCTTTTAATATTATTGGTTTGTTTTTGGATAAATATTTACAGTTGTGTAAAAATTGTAGCTAGCTTTCACAATTAATAAAGCTGTTTCACTCATTTAACTTTTATCACAAACACATTTCCAATAATTAGTATGAGAGATATCATCAAAATGTAATTTTTGTGCTGTTACAGTTATGTAATATTTGCATCCAACATAATAATCTTCTGTATATATGTCTACTTGAAAGTTGAATACAACACAAATATGTAGATGACAGATGTTCTTTGTAGCTACTGATATATCTCAGTAATTGACTTCATTTGATCGTTCATATATCCCCAAGATTATTCCCATTTTATATATCAGTCAATTGTGTTTACTAAAGTATATAGGTAAAAGTAACTAGGTTGATACAGATATAATATAATAATGCATATTTATAAAGTACTAAAACCAAGTAAATTGCAACTGATATAATTCTAAATAAGTTTGACTACCATTTTAACTTTCAGTTTGATTACATCCTTTGGACGGGTGATTTAATCAGTCATGATGACTGGGATCAGACACGTGAAGAACAACTTCATCTGATTGATTATTTAGCTGATTTATTCATCAGTTACTTTCCTAATACTCCAGTATATTGGTCGCTCGGTAACCATGAAAGTGTCCCAGTCAACAGGTAATTCTTATAATATTTTATTGTTCATCATAACTAGAGTAACAATAATTAACTGGAAACTTTTAATTCGGGATGGAGATATCTATTAAATAAAACAATTTTGAAGTCAATAAGTACAGTTTACCATTTGCTAATTTTTCAATGCTCATTAATTCAAATCTAGTCACAACTCAACTTACTAAATACACTTGGGATTGAGCTTTTTTTCACATACTGGCCATTCTTCGATTACTACACTTGTATGTGCAAGATACATTACTTGTATTAGTTAAGTGTTTATTTTTACATCAGATTCAAGATTGTTATATTGTGTAATCAATTTAAAAATTGTGTTGAATTTTAAAGAGACCAATCATTATTATGTCTCTCACTTAAGTGGTCATCAAGTTATTTCCACCTTTGTTGACAGTTCATCCATATTTTTAATTGTTATCATTAACATTATCTCTGACATTTAACAAAATCATTTTAAGGAGAAAAACAGGTTCTTGCGTCTGATAACTATCTTGGTGTCTGATTTCTGTTGTGCCAACTTTATATTAAAAATAGCAATAAATTCTTGCCAAAGACAGATATCTAAACAAGATTGACAGTTTATTTACAATGGCATTGTTTACTTTACCCCATTTATGTAGTTATGGGCTTCGTCAATTTGTTTCATGAAATCATAGGTCTCCAAACATTGTCCAGGTTGCTGTAGCAATATTTTAGTAAATATTAAAGATACTGGAGCATAGTGAGATGTAATTTGTTTTGTATCTATTGCAACCTGAACAGACATGATTTATTTGGTTGAGTATTGACCAAATACTAGTATTTATTTAATAAATATAAGCAAGTATAAATACTTTGAGGAAAATTCAAGTAAATATTTAAAATGGGGTTGATGTTTGATAAAAAAAAGTAGCATTATTACACTTTTATTCATTATTTATGCAGTATTGGCATCATAACATTGACAAAATATATAACATATACTGATATAGATTAATGGTAATAATTAGTAATGTATATTCAGTTCCATATAACCATGTAACATTTTATAATCCAACTTCTGATATAAATATCTCTAACCAATGATTATTACTTCCTTCAATAAAACTAACCCTGAAGCTGTAGTGTATTATAGTGATAATGATTGTTAAGTCATAATTAATGTTCCAGTAATTTTCCCAGCATGTACTGTTAACAAACAAAAAAGATTGTCATTTCCTGTTCATATTATTACTTATTTGTTCAATCTAAATGTTAATTTGTTTAAATGCTTTAACCAAAACATCAACAAATATTTTTATTGGCTAAACATATATCTGATGTGTTGGAATGATTGATATCAACTTGTGGCTCTTCTATTAACAAACAGTCAAACAAAAACTGTAGATATCGTATGGTACTTGCAGTATTCAGTCTATGACTATGGTGATCATATATTTTGCATTGTGAATGTTTTGCAATTCATTATTTTGTTTTCTGTAGCTTCCCTCCAGCATACATAACTGGAGAAGAATCCATGTCTTGGCTGTATCCACATTTAGCAAAAGTCTGGTCTCACTGGCTACCAAATACAACATCATATGACATAAGAAGGTAATCTGGCCTGTTTTTAGATAATTGTTGACCAAAAATAATTCAGAATTAGACTTTTAGGTGCAATTTTGGTTTATAGAATTTACTACATTTTAATGGGAAATGTCTACGTATTAAATCACATTTTACTTAATTTTACAGTTGCATATTGTAGACAGTAGAGTGAACTGACAATAATAAATACTGCTTTTATATATCATGACAAAAGTCCATTGACATTTCATACAGAATGCAGTGCTATTTATTACTACTGGTTATTGTTGTAAGCAGCATGTCTGTATTTTCTAAAACTTTTAATTACCAGTATTTGTATTATAAAAGTATATTACTAAATAACACACATTTCATAGAGAAACAATTTATTATATATAGACACAGAATTGTTAATAGTTATAGAGCAGATCATGAGGTTTTATACAAAAACAATTTTGCAATATTTACCTCATTCATAAAAATAATGTTTTTTTAGGATGTCTTCCAATTAATGAATTTTATCATAAACATTTCAACTTTTCCACATCTTTGACATATTGTTTTCTGTGATCAACATTTTATTTTCAGTCATTCGGTTTCTGAATATGTGAGAAATTGTGAATCCTAATTTTTAAATAAATATAAACAAGATGCCTCCAAACAGAAATGGATGACATTTATCAATATGTATATAAATACTGATTGACAGGCAGAAGTGTGTGTGTGTTTGTGTGTGTGTAAACCAATTTCTTCCCTTCCCATGGTATAAAGGTGACTCCATTGCCTAGCTGGTAGTGGAGTTGGCCACAGATTTATAGCACCTGGGTTCAAACCCCGGCTGGGCTATGTCAGAAGGGTGTTTCTTCTTTCACTTCGTGTCATTACCTTTGGATGTTGCTCGGCCCATTTAGCCTACCTTATGCACAAAAGTGGCCGTAAAACAGCAAAAAAAATCCTTGTGGGAAGAAATGAGGTTTTACCAGGAAGAAAACCTTTCTTCCACAAAGAAATTGAGAAGAAACTCCCAATGGATAGAGTAACCTCATAATACTAACTGATATGACATTCACCACCTCCACTCTATAAACAATTCAATAATTGATGACAATAGCATACTAATGTTGGGTTAAAAACTAAGGAATACCTTCTACTAGTTTAAATTTGGGGGTAGAGACCTCTGGCTGTCGCCTATTGGGCAAAGCCATTGAGGAATACCAAAGTTGAGGCTCTTTTTAAAGAGTCTTACTTTGTGCGATTAACAAATCAACAAGTGGCTTCCAATGATCTAAGAAGATTAATCAATTAGCAGATTAGCAATTATCTGTCTTCAATGTCAAATAATCAAATCAACAGATGTGAGGACTATATCCTAATCTAATTTCAAATATATCATATTGTAAAGTTCACAAGCCTCCAAGATCTTCGGCTTAACTGGTGACAATATCGGCCATCATCTTTAGGTGTTTGATTGACCATGTGTATCCAGTTTTTGTAACAACACGTAACTGTTTAGTCATCCATGATGGAAGCGTGACTACAGAAATAACTACACGACAATTATAATTCCTACATAATTGCTAAGATTAACCAACCAGGCTGTCTGCCACGCTAACTAGTCTCAGTCACTCTATGTTTTAGAATTTCGCAAACAATTTTGTGTTGAGTTGTTGCTCATTCGCAGTCTAAAGATGTAATCGTCACTAAAATGGATATTTTACACACGTAGTGAGTAGCATGGCATGAGCCTGTTGTCAAGTAATAATTTATCGGTAACGTAGTCAGAGTTAGACTTTTGCTGGTACCAAGGCCATCTGGGAATGATTTATTATCTAGAGGTTTCAAATGATCCGGATCGCAATTAATCTGTTTGATGCACAGGAATCCAGAAAAGTATGACAGCCTGATCCTACTATATGTGTATGAATTGCATGAAAAGTATATTATTATGTTTAATATTTGTCAAATTTAAAATGGCATATCTAAATTTAAATGGTGATTTTGTACTATCTTTTAGTTTCTTTCATTTCTTCCCAAAATGGAAGGGAAGAAATTATTTCTTCCATATTGGAAAAACCCAGTTTTTACCATGATTATTACCATCCATGGAAGAAACATGCAAACCCTGCTTTAATTAGAGTAGAACTTTTGGACCAAATGCTGTAACGTTTTCACTTGATATGAGTACACTTAATCAGTGAAATAAGTTCACTGTATAATGTTTGGTGTTTTCAAATTTTGTTTAAAGCCTTAAATTAGTAAATTTTATTTACGTATCATCTGTTTGATTAAGTTTTGGAGATTACTGCATCCTTTGTTTTATATTGTTTTTGTTAATTATTTATATATGTCATTAAACACTTAATGTGTTGTCATGGTAACTGTTACATTATATAACTTTTTATTATGAACTTTGTTGTGGATGGAAATATTAATATTATAACCTTTCTCTCATAACAGAGGTGGATTCTATACTGTGAAGCTTCAGCCTGGTTACAGACTAGTGTCTCTGAACATGAACTACTGTAACACACAAAACTGGTATGTTTATATGGATAATTCTAGAGATGAAGTGTAATATCAGTGTTTCTTTAGTGTTGTTATACACATAATTGAACTAATTCAATTGATATCTTTTTAGGTGGATGTTAATTAATACAACTGACCCGACAGGTGAATTAGAATGGCTGGTGTCAGTGTTATACGAGGCAGAGACAACTAATGATAAAGTGCACATAATAGGCCATATAGCACCTGGATCTGGAGATTGTATGAAGGCTTGGAGCTGGAACTATTACAAAATAATTAACAGGTTAGACACATCCAAACCTTAACTAATATTGCTTAATGTTAAACACTATAATTGAGATGTAAGAACTGATAAGTAAACTGTACTGAATCAGGGAAAGGTTGATTTCAATCTACTTCCTATATCTATTAACTGTTCATCCTTTCTGTGATTCTGTTGTAAATGGAAACTTTGTTGGATGAGTTAGTCTGTTACAGTTTATGTGACTGTAATGGAAAACTTCATTACAGAAACCCTTTGCACTTGTTATCCACTAAATGGCAGGTTATGTTGAACCTGTACACTACTTCCACATTCAAGATCGAGCTAAATCTTTGGGCAAACTTCTAAGTGGATTAACATTCAACTTTTTTTAAGTTGTTGGTACTTGTTTAGGATTCAGTCTACAACCCTCAAAACAATTATGGGAGCAAATTATTTTTTTAATAGTCAGCTAATTTGGCATTTCTCAATTAGATATTCCATTAATATAGGTTTTGTATGATTTCACAATATTAACTTAATCATGCTGTTTACATCATTAATCATGATATTTGATAATAGAGGAAGACAACTCTATTTTCTAAACAGATTTTAACTTTTTAGCCAATCATAAACTAATACCAATCACATACCTGGAACTTTTATGACTTTCATGTTCATTCATCAGAAGGATTTGATATGTTTCTGATCAGTTGGAATCATTCCTTGACAAGAGCTGTCCTGATGTCAATAACTGTCCTTTGAGGGTGGTCAGTGGTTGAACATGCCTCTCAACTATAGTCTAGCAATGTTTTATCAAATTCAAGTCTGAATCAGCTGGCCAGTCCATATGATCAATGTCTATCTCCTCAAGCCCATCTCCTGCCATAATCCATTGCAGCAGCAGATGGCTGTATCATGGGTTTCAGTACTTCATCAAGGTATCTCAAACTGGTTAAGACTCCCATAACAGATTCCAGCCCACACCATCACTGAGTGAGAACCAAATCCATCCACTTTGACCACACCCTCATTTGATCATTATTATGGGATACAATGAAACAACTCTTATCTGAGAACAATACAGTTGCCCAGTCATCAATCTGCCAATTCTGCTGTTCTAGTATACAACCTGACTTAATGATGATACGCTGTCAAGATAATGTGTCTGGTTGGTATTTTAACTCTGATATGTTGGAGTCTGTTCCTAACTGTCTGGCTACTAACTTGTGTGTTATTGGCATGTCACAGGTCATTATGCAGTTGTCTGGCTGGAGGGCATAGCTCACTATGTAATGTTCATTCCTGACCATTGTACACCTTTCACAGCCTTGGCCTTGTCTTCTCACTTACCCAGCCATTTCTTGGTATCATGTCCACAACCAATCAATCACACTTCTGGACATACCTAGTCTCTGGGTGGATCCATCTTCTAGTATTTGGACTGCTCTGTCAACTTCAGTGGACTCAGAAAGCATCTAGCAGTATCTACCATCATCAACACAACATGCACAACAAATAACAATAACAACCAGATATACATACTCCTCATTTTGCTTTTGTGGACAATAACATTTTTGTCCAGAATTAACCTTCATTCCCCTTACATAAGTTATTGGCTGTGATGTGCACTCAGAGTGAGCCACGTTGTATTTGACTGACTTTCAACTGACAGTAACTCTGTGGCAGGTATGTGCCTCATAAAAATAAAGTTATTAATCTAATTTAGTACAAACTACTTTGCTACATTAATAGTTTTGAGTATTTAGGATCTTGTGGTTAATAAATTACTGTTGATGATACAACAGAAAATGACACCTTGGAGTATAAAAATAACAAACAATAAAACCTACCATACAACAAATTTAATTTATTATTGTTATATTTTTTCATATAGAAATTGATACATCTAGATCTAAATTATATTATTTTCAAAAGCATTTGAGCATAAAAATAGTTTATTCCATAATTTAATTATATTTATGTTAATACACAATGATTTAAGTTTGGATTTAACAAGAGCTTGACATTATAATCTATTTTTAAGAAAATTATTATAAGTTGTAGAGTGAATAACGTAGAGTTTACAATAAATTATATATATATAGATATTTTGATGTTTTTGTCAATTCTTATTGGATCTATTTCAAGCAAAATTGGATAATTATCACTGATATGAAAATTAAAATAAATTATTATTGTATTTAAAGCTTATGCTAGATGTTTATATTGAGGAATTTCATATCTTGATGAGGATAAATATTTCTATTTTGATTCCAATTTTGCAAAATGAGCTAAAGCAAAGTGAAAATAAAAAAAAACATTCAGACAACCTGGTGAGGGTTTGAATCCAATTGGTGGAGGTTTGTGACCAGCAGTACTACCAATTAGACAATAAAAATCCACTAACTCTTCACTGTGTATCGCTATAATAACTAACTTTGATTACATAATTGAGCAACTGATAAGTTTAATTAATTTTTCAACTCCCAAACCAGAACAGTAATATTTCATACTTTTTGAGCTACTACTGGTGCTGCACTTTAGTAGATGCTGTAGTTGAAGAATATATAACATAACTTCAGCTCATTTGTGTTATGTGTGATAAAATTAATTGTAAACATTTGTGATTTCTCAAATAAAAGACTTATAACTTTAAATAATTTTTTTTTAAAATAAATAAAGGTAAATACATGTTTCTTTTCTTCATTGTTTTGTACTTTTTTGCATGAGTCTCATACAGTTTGTGGGTTAATGTATTATTTTCATCATTTTTGGATGCATTCAAACTAATTCAGTTCAATTGTCTTCCTTTTCTTCTAATTCAATAACTCTTTGTTACAGTTTACTTTGTGGACACAGTCTGGCATGTTGTATGTAGTTTTGATTTAAAGAAGCAATTACAAAAATAAAGATCCTAGAAAATATATTCATGATCTTTTCTGGTCTAAACTAATCTAATAATGCTGATAATAATATTTTATATAATGCCATAATCAACTTGATTTGTTTTAAGGCATATACTGAAAACAGTGAAAACAGAATTAAAACATGTTCTTGGCTCATGCAGCACAAACTCATTTGATACATAAATAAAGTGGCAGTCACAAGCCGATATCTAATAGACAATTAAATCATATCAATAAGAAAGAAAACATTTATTGTTGCATACCCGGTAATGTTCACATGATTTATCTGTGTCATTTATATAAAAACAAATCTCCAGCTCTTTAGTTAGGTTTTTACCATTAATTAAGTGCTACCCAATGCTGTTAAATCCTCATTATGATGACTTTATTATATGGAAAATATTTACATTAATAGTAAAATTATTTGTTAAACGATATATTTACATAAGTTTATGTTTCAGAAGGTCGGTAACAAAGTTCAATTGATTTATTTAGCTTAAGTGCTGGTCATATTTATAACATATAGTCTGCATATGGAATAATTTCATAAATATGGACAGATTTACAATACAATAATCTAACTACTGAGTTATCTAACCACCCTCAAAGTCAATAACAGAAACAAATTATAAGATAACTGAACAGTGAAATAATAGTTTTAAAAAATGACATGAGTACTGGTGATAATTTGAGCAGATAAAAAATTATATTTGCTGTTAGGATAAAACTGCTTATTTAAGCTAATATGTTATAACGCTTTGTACAACATAACAATGACTGATTATTGTCTAGTATATAGATAATTGTATTATGCTAATCCTTTTGTTTCTGTATGTCATCATCTACCAACCTTGTGTTTATCACAAATTATGTTAACTCAAGTGACACCTGATACTGTCTGGCAGCTAGAAGTAATATGTTCTCAGGGAAGTTACTAATGATGTGATTTGTAGTTTCATAAACTGGGAAGACGAAGTATAAAGTACTGAATCTATTTGATTAAAATCTTTACTAAATTACTTACTGATGTTATTTTATGTTTCTCTTTCTTTGTGTATGTGTGTGGGGGTGATTGTGTAACTAGTTCACATTGAAGATAAATAATGCTCAATCGTAATTAGTTGGGATGAATATTAACTAAGCATTATTATGTTTAACACTTGGTTGACTTTTTTTGTATCTAGGTTTTCTAGTACAATAACTGGACAGTTCTTTGGCCATTCCCATACAGACAGCTTTGAGATATTTTATGATATTAGTCATCTAAGGAAACCTTTGTCTGTGGCATATGTAGCACCTTCTGTTACAACATTTATTGGGATGAATCCAGCATATCGTGTTTATACTGTTGATGGATTTCATAAAGGATCATCTTGGGTATGTTTTTTGCAGGAAGTCTAGATATTTTAATATTACAATATTATTCTAGTCTGCAGGATTAAAGTTGAATATGGTTCGAGCTAATGATTTGATTATTTCTTCAGTCTGTCTTGGATCATGAAACTTACATTATGAATTTGACTGAAGCTAATGATTTTGGTAGACCAACATGGAGCACCGAATACAGTGCCAAGGTAAACAAGTTATTTATTAAATTAACAGATTTACTTTTGTATAATTTGCTTTAAAATTTTACTTCAATCTTCAAACAAACAGCTTTTTGTCAACAGTTTATTTTAGAGGAGAGTTTTTTTTTTGTTTCAGGCTGCTTATAACTTGAAAGATTTAACCCCAAAATCTTGGCATCAGCTAACTGAAGAGTTTTTGCATAATGAAGAGAAAATCGAGAAATATTACAGGTCAGTAAACTTACTTTAGCTGTGTGATATAAATGGAGATTGAATGTGATTAAGAGTATAAACAGCTCCACACAGTACATTATCAACAATGTTAAGGACTAAGTTTATTTTGTGTAATCAATTGAATGAATTCCTGTTGCATAATTCCTGCTTGAAACATTTTAATTTGATAATTTTTGTTAATACTTGTGTCTTGGCAGGAGCTCTACCATTTTTATATTTAATGTGTATTCTGTTTTAGGTATTTTTACAAGAGTTCACCTCGTCATAAACAATGTGACAAGCAGTGTATAAGGAATCTTGTGTGTGACATGCGTTCTGGAAGATCACATGATAATATGTTCTGTCAGGATTTTGGTGTTCAGGAGATTGATTACAGACAGTGGTTGATTAAAAACAAAATGTGTTAATTTGCCATATGATGCAATATTTTGATGTGTAGCCAGAACATAAGTTGATTGAATAGACCTTTCCTAGCCTTGAGCATTTTTAGTTAAGAGTGTGATCGATGTAGAGGAATGTCCATCATTACAAACCTTTAGTGAATTCTATCCCATGATTGAGTATAGTATTACTAGTTTGTAACCAAATAAGAACTTTTAGCAAGCTCCTGAATTGCACAAGATCACCGTGAATATCCCAGCATGTTTAAAAAAAATTAATGTAATTAGCATGGTGTAAAAACAAGACTCACCTGGCTATTTTGCATTTTATACTCTTGAATTACTCATGATAAAACATGATCTTATTGATGTCCCTAATTAGGTTCTCATGTATCAGGATGTTCTTACTGTGTGTAAAGAGAACTTTGCTTTAACATCAGAAGGTGCATGGTGTTGAAAGCATTACAAATAAATTTTGTTCATTGTAATTCAGCACTGTATATTATGTGCAGGCTGTCACAAATATTATCATTTCAGCTTATTTATTTAAATAAGTTGGTTAAGTAAACAAAATCTCCTCATAATTATATGAGGAGAACAATCAAATCCAGACCAAAAAAATCACACATTCACTTCAGTGTAAACAACTCTACGTTACTTTAAACATAAATTTTGAATGACTAGTTGGTTGAGAAATGTATCATATTAAAAGCTCTGATTCATCTTTTGATCACTGGGTATCCAAAATATATTGGAAGAATTGTAAAAAATATGGGAATGAAGTGTTCTACAAATAAATCTCATTTACTCCAGTACTCACTATAGGCAGACTATTTTTCTTATGCAGTATCTCTGAGCTGAGCATAATACTTACTTCTGTGTTAATCATAAAACCTTTCCAATTCACAACCAACGTAACTGTTATAGATTGAATTATTCAGTTATAAGACTATTTACAAACAGTAGCAGCTTAAACCCAAGTGTTGGTATGTAGACTGAACTTATATATTTTTTTATCTAAGATGTTTTTAATCCAGTTGTAAAAAATAATGAAGTATATGCAACTAAATAAATATGTCACATTCTCCCTGACACAGCTATACATTTAAGACATTCCTGAATACAAAAAAAAATCAGATAAAATATATATTTAATTCTTCAAGTATATCTTTGGATGACACATTTCTAGTTACATTTTAATGTTTGTCATAAATACTGTTTATTTAGATACATCAACCTGAAATCACATGGGAACAAGAATCTAAATAACCACCATCAGTTTTACAAAACAAATCTTCAATGAGTTTGTTAGCCAGCTGTGTTTTATGTCTTTGGTACCATTCACTGAATATAAGGAAAAAAACAGTTGATACGAAAACAGCAAAATTCTCCGACGCAAAATAAAATGGACAGATCAGCAATAGTCTTTGGCTCTTTTTGTTCAGGTAAAGAAGACTGGAAGTAAGCGATTGAAATATTTACAATTACAGGACAAAATGGGTACGTTCTACCACATTAATGGTACCAGTCAAATGGAAATCCTGCCAGAAGTATACTGAGTTTAAGTTAACTGCGAAGAAACATCTTATTTTCTGACCATCATCATGGTACAATGATTTAAAAACTAAAGGTAATGGCTGGAATATATCCCTCTTGGTGGAAAGCTATCACATTTGATAAAGAAATGCTTTTCTTAAAAAATAGTGAGGAATGTTGGATGAAATGCTTCTACCTGAAGCTTCATTTCTGAATGTGGCATTTGCCACAGAACCAAAATAATTGTAAATAACAAAAGAAATATTAAGTAACTGGAACAGTACATATTGACCATGATCTCATCTACTGCATCATTTATTATGCAGTGCACCTATCCATCATCTTTTAACAATTAATGATGGCTTGGGAAAAGTAAACTGCAAGATTTTCAATTATACTTAAAATATAACACAACATGGATACAGAAGCTGTTGCCAAAAAATAAATGAAGACCATAATGTGTAGGATGATAACAAGCAGAAATATGGATCAGATAAATAAGTGTTTATTCCAACAGACTGATTCTTTGACCCAAAATATATTAACACCCAAAATAGTCCCAATAAAAATGTACCATCATATATATATATATATATATATATATGGAGTGGATAATCAAATCTATAATTAAGTTTTCACACAGGTGTTTCATACTGGATTTAAAGATTAGTATGAGTATTCCCAAATATTGACAAAGTGAAAGAAATTCAAGCCTTTGCTCTTTCTCATTAGACAGAAACTCTATTTAATAAATTAAAAAAATTCTTGAATTCATATCGACACATCTCTAAACATCTCTTGTTGAGACCTAATGCAGAATAAATAGTTCGGAAAAATTAAACTGGAAGTTAGAAAAGGAAACTGCAGATTGATCTGGTAAAAATAGATTTAATCATGAGTGTGACTCGGATGTTTAAACCAGATGGTCCAGTTTGTTTATAATTTGTTGCCCTTTACAAATGTGTAACCTGGAGAGCTCTTGACGCTGACATGAATCTGTCTTGGCTCTTCAATGTGTCTGTGTATACTTTGCATGCAGTTCGGTTTCTTACACATACACATGTTAGCAAATCTTTGTCTCAGTGTCTCCCGCAGCTCCAGCCTTTTTGAATTAAGGATTGTCTGGTTAGCTTTGAAGCGTTGGATTTCCTCTTCTGATATGAAATCTTCATCATCACCTGAGCAACATGAAGCCTATAACAAACATGTTTCACATTTTTTTAAGAACTGACTTAATTAGCGCAGTTTATAACAATAACCAAATGATAAAATTATCACCAAAATATCATAAACCAAAGATTAGACATGGCAAATAATGTTAACTGTGCTTTACCTCTAACATATCCTGTAGACTTGGTGCAGTTCCGTATCTGGCACCATTTATCATGGAGATACTCTGTTCACGACAACTACATATACACTGAATCAACATAGAAAACATTATCTTAGTAAGATAGCAACAATAATCCAAGGGTTAGGTATATACTTACTTAAATGACAAAAATTCACATATTAAAAAAGTTAGAACAAAACCAGTAGACTCTCTCTCTCTCTCTCTATATATATATGAGTGTCTGTGTGTGTGCATGCACACATTAACATTTATATACCATGTATTATTAACAAAACTTAAATGTTCACAGTACCTCACTATAGGACTGGGAATGATGTTTATGAGGCAGGTCCAAGTTTGAATCACAGCAGTTTTTACAGACCTCTGTAAGCTCATTGCGATGACATAATGCACTATCACCTGACAAAAATACAACCAATTAAATATAATAATTATTTTAAAAGTATATAATGTCATTTAGCAGGCCAACTACAAAGAAAAATATATGGATATTGAGGAAATTACAGAATTGAATGTGGAAAAAGCGAAGGCCAGTAATGTACCTTCATGATTACACATGCCTTCCAGACAGGCAACATCTGATCCATCATTAGAACTTGGTACACTACATGAATCACAGCCTTCATGCCCTGATGAATATCCACAGTCACTCCGACATAACACAGTCTCTTTAATCTCTTGCCTCTGTGAATCACAAGTACAAGATTCGCAAATCTTGTGCTGGCCTCTTCTTGCTCTAATAATAAATGGTGAATCACCAGCACCGATAGCAGCATGACTCTTCTTACAGCCTTTGGTCAAGGGTACATCCTTATCACAGCTGGCACATGTAGCGGAAGTCAAGTTCTCATCACACTTCAATAAAGCAATCAAATTTACAACAAATCATTAATACTAGCAATCAAATGTGTTATTAATGAGATTTGCAGTAGAACATTATTGAAACAAACACCTTAATATGAACTGATATATGCATAAGGAAATATGACAAACTTATATAATATGAGAACATTGTTGATGTAAGAAAATACTGAGTTTGATCTGTTCACTGGTTAATATAATAATTTTATACAAAGCAATATAGTGGTTTGACTCGTCATCAATGAAACTGCTGAATATATAAAACATTTCTTTTTCTGACAACCAGATTTTGAAGTACTAATAATATATCATCACTAATGTCATGAACAACGTACATGTATAAGGCAATCTCTTGTTATTTGTAATTAGCTACATTTAGCTCTAAATAACCCATTAGTTATAGGTAATGCTCAACCACTTGGCTTTATTATTTATTTATGTCACTTGTTGTTTATTACATAAAAATTATATGTGTATGATGATTTGTGTTACACAAACAAAAGTCTCACTTATATGATAGAGATAAGGTTGACTCAATGAAATTTATTCTACACAGAACTCATCGCACAGCTTTGTTTATTCCTAAGAAAATTAATACCCATGATTTGTCTAAGATCTGTACCACCATACCTGTAATCTACAACACTACTCATTAGCTAATCTTTAATTGTGACTAATTTATGCATTTGTGAACATCAAGAAGGCATTCGATAGAGTGCCATGATGATGAATGTTCTGTTGGATATTAAGGCAACCGAGATTTGAAGAATGGCTGAAGAAAGGGTTAATGACATGTATTATAATACAAAGACAAATGTGTAATAGAAAGTTGATGGTGACTGGAGGAAGATGAGTATGTTACATGAGGTTGATGGTGACTGGATGAAGATGAGTATGTTGTATGATGTTGATGGTGACTGGATGAAGATGAGTCTGTTGTATGAGGTTGATGGTGTGAGAGGTAGAGGAAGGCTGAGGATGACATAGAATCAGGATATGGAGAAGGATACAAGAGTGTGGACTGAATAAGGTAGATGGAGAAGAATAGATAAAATGGAGAAGACTTGTGTAGGCTAATCCCCTCTAAAGAGGAGAACAGTCTTAGAACAAATTGTTGTACTTGAGCATATTTAGTAAATTGGAAATATAAATAAATAAAATTTATGTTTTGAGTACTGCAGACATCCAGGTTCGAATTCAACTCATACTTGGGTTTGTGGGATGTTATACTGACTTTACTTTGATAGTGTGATAAACATTATATATAAATGTTATCAAATGAAACACTTTACCTGACAGTTCTCTTTTTCTTTATCAAATTCTGGATCATTCTGAACATCAGAACCCTCTAATTTGTTCCTGTTTTTCTTTTTCTTGCGTTTTTGCCTTTTCTGCTCTCTCCTCTGTTCTTGTTCTTGCTCCTCCTCTAACAGCTGCAGACACACAAGCTCTAACTGCGAGATACCTTGCTTGCGTTCCAGCTCCATCTAAATAAATATATACAACATTGATATCACACTGACAGCTTCCAAACAATAATAAATATAAGGCACATTTTAAGCCATAAAAAACAAGATATATTATACCTCAAAATTTTTTCTGAGTGCATCAACTCCAAGATAAAAGAGAATCTGCCATGTTTGTTCCTCTGCCCGAACTTTCTGCCAAATGCGATGTAATCTCTCATAAAGATGTATACCAAGACATGTCAGCACCTCTTCTTGAGCAATATCTAGTGTCTTCGCATGTCGTTCCCTACGGCTTAATAATAAAAAGTGGAGAATTACATGCAAGGTATAATAAATAAAATAATTATGTGTTTATAAATGTATGATAACAAGTTATACTATGATTGAAATAACAACAAATTAAAACTATTTCACATGGGCTATAATCAGTATGAATTATATTAAAAAAGTGTATTCAGAGTTGCCACCAGAAATCTAAAAAATTCCCTTGCAATTTCCAATATTTTATTGTATTTGGGTAAATATTTATATGTCCCACCAGACAGAGACATTGGTGCATTTGTCAGCAAAATTAGTTCACTTAAATAAATTAAACCATATGCATGTTTTATTGGAAGTAACGTATTTTAATGAACAATTTCCTCACTAATAGGATAGCTATTATATGGCTGAGGAACAATGATCCAAGATACTGTGTGATTACTTCATCATCTCTGTTGATGTATCTCATTATGAAACCCATTTGGTTTTTCTTCGTGATCTAATGACAATGCCCTGATGTCCATAATCAGTCATTCCAAGAAATAGCATATAAGTGACCCCAGTGGAACACGTGACAAAATCCATAGCAACTTAACTGTCTGAAAAAATAGCTCTGAATAGATCATTTATTTTAGTGAACTTATTCTAAAAAAGTGTATAATGTATAAAAGCTGAAATAGATGACTGCCTCAAACCACTGTCACTGCCAGATGAAGTGAATACACTCAGCTTCTGGAAGTTTCAAGGTGAGAAGTACCAATCATTGCTCCTAATTTTTTATATATTCACATCGTTTGCACCAATAGAGAGACCTTTCAGTGTAGGTGGGAAGATTGTGTTTGCACAGAAAGATGTTGTTTAACAATGACAATCAACAACAAATCACTTATAGTTCCCCAACATTTTGGAAATAAAAATTCCAAGACATTTCCCTGATATGTCATTTTCACTGTTCTCCCTATCAAGTGGGAAGCCTTGTATTATATTAAATTATATGCAAAGGAACACATCAAACTCAGAAAGCTTGACATCTTTCCAAATTATTCACAAATAAAAATCATTTAGAATTTACCTGCCAATCAATTCTGGTTCAGCTCTGCTCATCAGTTTCCCAATAAATCCAGTCTCACTAGTAACATGGATATGTCTTTTGTCATGTTTCTCACCAGGACAGAAGCTTAATCCATCATAGAGTGCTTTACAGTAACCCTTCTCCATGCTAGTCTCCAGTTCACCAACCAATAAACTATACGCACGAAGTACTTTGGCCTTACACTCTGAACAGAACCTACAACAGTGAAGCATAATCTAAGCTTAACATAACCTTGTGAGTAACCTTTAACCTAGTTATATTATCAATTATTTGATGAGTCACACCGAAATAACTACAATCAATATTAAGATTCGACGAAGCATATTAGCAGAGATGAAAATATATTAGTTATATGATACAGAGTTGCTTCAAGGATTGAGCTAACATGAGGAAGGTGAGAAAGTTCAGGGTGTTAGTGCTAAAAAGCAGAACAATCAAAACACTCAGATATAATTAGGCTATTATAGAAGTCTATTGTCAAATTCAAGTAAATTTCCCCTATGTTCATGATTATAAACTGCTATCTCTACAACTTTAGATCATTGTGATCATAGGCCAACTGATAATAATAAAATATCTCAGGATATAGATTAGCATCTCCTTTAAAGGTTTCAAATACCCAATATGACTCACTAAACACTCATCAGTAATGCCAGTTATTTCCCAGATTGAATCTTATTATTAACTGATAATTGACAGTCAAAAGTGTTTATCAATACTTTTTTCTATTTGAGTATTACTCAGATCAGTAATTGACTTCTTAAGTTTATGTATTCGTAAATCCTGAGACTAACATAGAACGAGACAGGAGGTTTCTTCATTCATTATTTCATTTGTTACAACCTGGATTTCTTTGTTCTCCAAATTATAAACACAAAATCAAAACAAATAGTCCCTCAAAAAAATGGAACATTCACATGTGTCATATTAAAATAAATGTGGACTCCATCCATTCCTTTCACCAGATTCCTAGTTTGGCTTCATCTAGGGTATATTCTAGAAACAACTCTGTGACAGTTTATTTATGAAGTGTAAAAAATAGAAATAAACAAATATTTTAAAATGCTGTACAAACTAAACATAAATGAAACCAAATTAAAACACATCCTAAAAACTGTACAAAGAAACGTCTCTTGGTCTTCTCTATCTAAAAAAGAACATACACTGACACTAAACAGAATATTTTTTAAACAGTAAAATGACAATTAAACTGAGTATCAAATACCTGTGTTTTCTCAAATAACTCTCCAGTGTGATCATAAGGCTATCACATTCAATCCTTGCCACTTCATCTCGGCACTCAGGACTTAGAATATCCCAAACATCTTTCCACATGCTGAAGTGAAGATAATGTTATATGAAGGTTGCCATATTCAGATGTTATTAATCTCATGGTGATCCAAGTACAACTTAACAACCATAATGACAGTCCACTTTGTCAAGAATTAGCAATATTTACTTCACAAATAATGTAGTTTAATGCATCATATTTTATCTATGTTTAAATACGTCACACATTTGTAAATGACAAAAGGCACATATTTAAGACATTTACATATAAAGAGAAACATAATTGAGGCTGTTTACACAAGATAAATTAACCAAACAATCTCTAAAGGTAATGAGAAGAAATTAATGATGGAACAACATCAAGCATAAGCCAAGGCCAAATATTGACATATTTGGATTTCCTAAACATATACCAGTTTTTATATAACAATACTTGAAAGTCACACACTGTTACCGGATTATTAGCTATACAATAAAAATCACAGCTCACACTGCAAATATTGCTAGCCAGTTGCCATGAAACAATTAATTAATAATGCTTGCCAGTTGAAGTTACAATCAGGCATGTTTGGTCTGACATGGTTGTTTATTAATTATAACATCAAAGCAATTAGAAATGATTTAGAAAACCACACAGGCCGTTATATCCCTGTATGCCTGAACAAGCTGTTTAAGGGTGAAATGCCCTAATTATAGAATGATTGGATGACAATAAACAATTAACACCTACTGGTAATCTAAAAAGACCACCAATTTATGTGGTCATCGGGTGCGTTAAAACTGTGTGGGAGTGTATTCCTGAAGAAATGGTGTGCAAGTCCTACTTAAAGTGTGGTATTTCTAACAAGTTGGATGGAACAAAAGATGATGGATGCCCTGTATGAAGATTTTCTTGGTGAAGGTGTTGCTGAAACTGAGGTTGTGATGGACAATGACAGCTATACTGATTATTATGATGATTCTCCTACTACACATGAGATTCCAGACTATGGCTTCATGGATGACAAGAATGATACAGATTTTGAACGATTTTAATAATATTTTTAGACAAAACATTCTTCAAAAATAGCAAGCCAATACTACTGAAGTCAACCTCGACTTATACGGTGAGCATATGGCTGAGGAAATAATTATGGGGTCAAAAATTGACCTCAACTTATCTGCTGCATCAACTAATATGCAAGTATTTACAGTACAAGTCTTGCACTTTTTATGCCACTATGCAAAATGTATCAATATCAAACATTCATATTTAATCACAACTTGAAGCACTAAATGTATTAAGTATTTATTATGAAGGTTATACTGTGCAGAGTTAATCATTTATGTTTGCTGTAATGTAGACATATATACAAATATGATTTCACTCTATACGTCCCTTGCTATGATTTTCAAATGTTTTATTAACTTCACTGAGTGGCAAAAAAGTTATAGAAATGATGTATGACCAACAATTAATTCTGAATGCAAAACTGAAAATTCAAGAAAATATTATACTGTCCACAGAATGATATATCATAATGAATGACTATACTATTTTTCCTATTGGATTCTACGGTTGATTTTGTAAAAGATTCAATCTTAACTTATCATGTAATACATTTCAGTACTCTGTTGGATTTAATAAACTAACTAGTCATTATTTAGTCTCCTGATTTCATCATCCAGATGTATGTCCTTTCTTTTTAACAGACTAAAATGAAGTGACACAATTAATATTATAATTAACATTATCAGTAACATTTATCCCCCATGTTTAAAAAACAACAAGTGGCCCTCAAGAATTGTCGGATACCTTGATTTGGGTATGTGTTATTGGATGACATTTGAGGAAGGGACTGTTTGGATTAATCTGTATTGATGTTTTAAATAATCTAAAAGATATTATATGGTACACATAACTAAAATAAATTGACATGCAAATTACAGAAATCATATAACACAAAAGTAAATTGATAAAAGTGATAACTGTGATTAAGTTAGAATATTACATTTGTTTAACTAGGAATTATATTTAATAAATATCTACATTAAGAATACCTTATTTCTAAACATGTGTAATTATACGATTGAATATGCTCAAGAGCTCAGAACGGTTCATCAGAGAACAGGACTGTGTGATATTATAGCTGTTTATAATGCATTTAACATCAACAAATGAAAATGAAATGCACAAAAATATGTGATAAATCCTCATGCAAGATTTAATGCAAAATACAATAAACAGACTTTCTTCTTCATATTATGTTACATTAAACATGAAGCAGATTCTCACAAAACAATTCATACATACGCAAGTGATTTACTCTTGTGGCTATCTAGGGAATGTAAGACACATCTCTTGTTCTTCTTACTTTTTGGTATACCTTCCATTATCATATTCAACTTGGATCTATAATATCATCAAATAAATATATGTAATAATGGATGCCATCTAATAATTATCATTTCACATAAACACTGACCGAAAGCAGCTGAAATAAACATATTCGGTAACCATATAATAAAATCCTCCTTTACCCATGGATGTAGAACAATGCATAAAGTGCCTTTGGTTCAAAAAGCACATTCCTTTCAATAGAGAGACCCGATGCCTTTGTAATAACGAGTGGTTCTAAGGCAGGATGTCCTGATTCTGCCAACTGTTTAAATAATCTCTCCACACTGTAACACAGAAGTTAATACAGTAAAGAAATGGATGATACAAAATATATTATTTCACTACTACAATTACGTATAAAAAGGTACTTAAGATATTCAACTGTATACAAATACTTTGTTTCTATGTATTGTGTGTGTAGAAGAAACAATCTAAAAAATCCCATTGTTAATACTATTAAAACCATATTTGGTTAGAAAAAGCTAGCTAACTTATGGCAATGTCATTATCTCAATATAATAAATTTCTAGTATGAGACAACAATGAAACAACCTGCTATTAAAAGATTTCACCAACTCCACAGGTGTGTATGTGAGTGAGTTATTTATTTAGCCTTGATGCAGATCACATCTAATATGGGTGACTCCATAAGAGATATATCCCACAAACACAAGTACAAGTTGGATCTGAACATACAACCTGGAGGAGAAACGGAGTGTCTATAGATATGTGAGACTCACTTACTCATAGTCAATGCCATTTTGTATTATAGTATCTGATTTATTTAAATATAAGCAATGTGCAATTTTAGGAATTAATTCATTTCATGTTCATGTATAGATCGTAAACAGTATTACAAATGTTGTTTTTAGATATTTTGTTTTGCCACAGATCTTCATAATAATTCTGTCATAAGAATATGTTGGCTATGAATGAATTGAGAAATAGTTTATAATAAAATTAATGTGGTCGAACAACTGAGATTATTTGTGAAAACATTTTGCTTAATTCACACAAATATATACATGTATACATTTTTGTGTAATTTCATTCCTCACAAAAGGTGTATGTACTTCTATTAGGGCAAGTATTAGAGTATATATATGGTAACTTGATCCTTATAAACTACTTGATTATATAAATTAACTATCTATATTTTGTAATGATGATAAGACCAGTATTATTAATCAGCTACACTATGATCATGATTTAAGTTTGGATCAGCCTCAGCTCTAAAGACATGTCAGATAATTCTGAACACATTTGAGGTCTTGCTTTCTAACATGAAAAAATTATAAACTTAAAACAATACATTACTGGTGAATAGAAATATAAAATAACTAGTTGGAACCTGGACTTTACAGGAGAATGTTTGGACATAGTTTTGTTTGATAGAATTATCAGGAATTAATAATAACTCCCAAGATAGCATTTCACAAAAGGTCCCTGTGATTAACAGGTTTTGATCAAAAAAATGTCTGAGAGCTAAACCCAATATTGCGGCTTAACAAAACTCAATAAGTAGAGCATCAGCTAAGTACAAAGATAGCGTTCAGTAGCACCAATTGAGAGATCCTTCAAGCAGAACAATAGGTAGTGTGTATTATATTATAGATAACAGTGAACACACTAAATATCTCAGAATGATGGTTCATCATTATTCATCTGCCATGGATATGAAAATCCAGATGATGTTTTATAGATATAAAAAGCTGTTGTATAAAATATTTGAACCGTAGTTAAGTGTAAGTTATTTACAAGATTTTGTGTCAAAATTTCCAATTTGAGCAGACAAAATATTCCATTAAAAAAATCTGTAAATAGACTACAATAATAGTTATATTTGTCAATATTTCTGAAAGAAGGTCAATGTCTGTTAGTGCTAATCGAAATATTCCACTACTTGGCAGGGTTCAAAATTAATGATTAATTTTGAACAGGGTTGGGGTAATCGTAATTGATTACATGATCTCAAGTAATTGTAATCACCATTTCCAAGTGCAATGTAAGTGATTATATTGTAAATGTAATCATAATCAATTATTACTTTCACAATTACACAATGATTATTTACCATGTTAAATCATGCCAGAGATATGGTTTGGTATGTAAAATATAAACAACAGAACTGATTTACCCATTGACGGACTGTTGTCATATTTATACACATGATGATTTGTCAGCTTATTTGTTCTATGAACAAGAAAGGAAAATGAGTTTAAACACTGTTTTAGATTTTGCTGCTATTATAAGTCATATAAGCAGGAATTTCTGATGAACTCGTGTTGTTTTCACATGGTTAAGCTTAAGCTAGTCACACAGTCAGCAATGGTGCTTGGCTTCTTTGTGACAGTATCCTTTTAACTACAGCTCCAAACAACCCTGATTAGCCAGTAGTCATATGACAAGCAGCCAATTAAGTTAATGCATGCGTTAGTGAACATAAACAAGGCTACCTGTTGGCCCGGTTGACATACAAAATGATAAACGTGGGCATTAGACAAAGATCAAAGTTGGTCAACTTATAGAAGTACAATTTTAAAGCATAGCAATAATTATTTAAGACTGAAAAGTGGTCCATTTACAGAGGGTGTCGGAGTTGGGGTTTTGACAATATTCTAATTATCCTATACATTATATAGACTGTACCTGGCTGTAGTCAACCCACACATGATGCAATTCGTTACTAAATATACATTTCCCAAATATTCAAACAATTTCATTGGTATTGTTTGCACTAATCTCAGTTATCTCTATAACAAATTAACATCATACAATGGGATTAATGTTTGTTGTACATTTTCATTTCATGAACATACCATAAAATGCATCTGGTGTTTACAATGCAACATGTAAACATTGTAGCATGTTTATATTGGTATTATACAATTAAGTGAGTGAATATTGATGAAGAATCACATACATGTTTGTGTTATAGACATTGTAATCATGATTACAATGTAATCATAACCCTGTCAAGTAGTCGGATTTAATGCATTAATTTAATGTTTCCCTGTTTGCCTAAGGCAAGTAAAAAATGTAAAAACTAGTAAATTTTAAGTTTGAATCTTCCTACAGTTAATAGGTTAAAATAAATAAGCATCCGCAGAAACATGTTATGGCCCAGATATAGCCATTCTGTTTCAGTAATCAATATGTTGGACACACCCCTGCATTAAAATGTTCTTGAACAGCCAACAGGTTGTCCACGCTGAGGGAAAATTGTTGACAGTAGGAACAGCAAGCTATGTCACCATCATCAGCACACAAATTTTGTCCACAGCATCCACCAACCCAGGTTTCTTTTCTCAATGGATTTATATCAAAATAGAAATGAAGACAAGGACTAGTATATTTTTCAAGTCATAAGTCCGGTGGACTAGTAAAGGAATCTAATTAACCTCTAACTGCTTAGTGTGTTATAAAGAAAATATATTTATTGTTTTAAAGGTCATATTTTTAATTGAGTGAGTAACAAATTAATAACTACATTAACTACAGACCCTGTGTTCTGTTCAAATCACTCTGCCACAGAATAGTGTCTTTAATCATTAGTAGCCAGAATCTTTCAGTTAATCTCGTGTTTGTATATTGTGTCTCATAAATGTAGGGGTTTAGAAATGGGATATGCAAACCTTTTTCTGCAGCCAACACATGGCACCATCTGCCCTAGAAGACCGAATATTTCCTTGTTGGTTACCATAAGTGCAATAGCAACTTCATCACTACTAAGTGTTCTATATTTCTGAACAAATCTTTCCAACTCCTGCTGCTTGATAGCTATCTGATTACAGCCCATACATGTGTCACTAAATTGGATCACCAACTGAAATTAGACACAAAAAAAATTAAAATAAACAATTAAATCAATTGCTGTTCCATGTAAACAAATTTGTAATACAATAATAATTGTTATAGTAATTTATTTTATCAACTGATATCTGGCAAAGCAGAAGAAAGTTGAAGATGTTTTATCATCACTATTATTATATTTACTGTTCAGTTTATATACTATCTATTATTTAACATAATAAATTCATAGAAAACAATCAGCACAAAATTGTTTTAATATTCATGTTTAAGAGTTTTTTTACACAAATATTAAATTCATGCTCTCCATTTACCAGTTCACCCAGTGATCTTCAGATCTTATTGGTGACAAAATTTGTCCCCAGTTCACAATACATTGCATAAGACTAATATATTTATTTTTGACTTAGTATATTGTGAATTTAAATATAATCATGAACCTCAAAGACAAATTTAGTTTTTCATTGTATATTCGCCTATATTAGAGATCACCAAGCTCAATATTTAGTGTCCATGTGTCTAGTTATCTACAGTATGTTTTATGAATGAATTTAACACAAACACTTTAATATGAGGAATATACACACTAACATTCACTCTCCGGGAGAAGACCATGGTGAAGATAAAATCAGCCACATTCATTAAGGATGTTTTCCCTGAGATATTTCAAAAATTATCTAATGAAATTATTGCCTAACACAAGGAATTTATTTGACACATTTCTGTTGCCCTGTATACTACTAAATTGTTTTGTATGGTTTAGCAAATATGTGATCTAGCTACAAAATTTATAGTGCTGCCAAATTTAACTAAGAAAATATCATATAAAAATCCAGGATCTTTGTGTATTACAAATACACACAAAAACCCAGGATTTTACAAGTTGTTATTTTGACATGTGTCACAATTTGTCAATATGGATATTGTCATTTATATTACCGGTAGTTGAACAAAATATGTATGGAATATTACTTGATGATTCTTCATCTGTTACTGAACCTCTTATAATTTGAGTTCCCCATTCTGGGATAAAACATGTTTTATTATATTTATATTGCACATCTACTAGATAAATTGAACTAATTTAAAATTCTCATTAAATGTGTTTAGGTTGAAGTCTATGTTTACATGTTACTGAAACATGTCATGATTTGTATTGTTAATTATAGATCTGATTTATATAACTATAAGTTAGTGGATGATCTTTCTTTTGATTTCACAAAAATGGCAATAAGACAATCTAGACAACAGGGTAACTCAAACTAGTAAAGAAACTTTTATCATTTACTATAATATTATATAGATGAAAAACTATAAGAATACACCAAAATGCCTTCCAATGTCCATTTATGCATCACAGTAAACAGCAGACAACTAAATAATGGGCTGTATTCCAGGGTTGTTGTTTTTATACTGTCAAAACTATTTTTACATTGCATCATAATTTTTTTTATTAGCTGTAAAAACTGTTTAAAATGTTTTAAAAAAAACAATAAATAATGTAAAACATATTAACTAGAATTGTATTACCCAGTCAAAGTGTACAACATTAAGTAAACACATTCAGATGATGATATCCACAAGACACTGTTATCAATATCCATCTGTGTCTCTATATCAGGGTTATTACAACAACACCAGAAAAATATTCAGTGTTGTTAAATTTTGTCAGAAATCAACCTTTGAAGGTACAATAGAGTGAGAAATAATATTTTTGATTTAAATGGGGTTTTTTTTTTGGGGGGGGGAGAATCCCAGGCTGTCGCTTATTCAACACAGCCTTGATTTAAATGTGGTCTTGAACTGCATTTATCCAGTTGGAAATGAAGTCACAAACACCATGATTTGGGGGAAATGAAGTCACTAACAAAATTACAATAAATGTCAATTTGAGATGAAGGATCAGCAGATTATCAGACCATGAAATTAGCTAGTAAATATGTTGTTTTGATAAATAACGACAAAATTACTAATGTATGTAAATCAAAATCAATAATGAACATTGAATAGTTAACTAGGATTGGATTATAAATAATCAAATATCCATTTAGAAGTTACTCAGATATTTGCTATCCCCTCAATATATATTGGGTAAAATAATAATGACTGGCAGTTTGACCAATAAAGAAGCCAAAGGTACTGTTCAAGTGTAGCCGTGATGGCACAGTTACTTAGACCATAGGACTCATAACCGAAGGGTTGTGGGTCTGAGGCTCCAGAGCTGCAATGCTGTCATGTGGCAACTAGTTTGCTCAGCCAGAAATGAGAACCTGATTATGTTTAGAAGTTGCGATTAGGGTGTTCATAGTCTTCTTAATGTGCATAGATCTGTGACTTAATATTAAGAAAATCTTTACATCATCACCATAGAAAATGCCCCAGGTGAAAGTGGGTTTCAGTCACATTTCCATCTGTCTCTAGAATTGCATATCTCTTAAAATAGAATTTATTCTCAGTAATAAAGGATGCCAACCTAGTTTACAGTTACTGTGAGGAATATGTTCTACAAAGAGTATGCTGCCTATAAACTGGCATGACCATAATTTAATTATATATAAATTAATAAATACTAGACATCACATTAATTAAACTGAAAATGATATATCATTCCCAGGTAAATTAAGCTGGGTTTTAATGAGGTTTAACTGTAATTGTAAAGAGTGTGATAACCTTGTCCTTGGGGCTAGTCAGCTACAAGTTCAATTATCCTTCGTATTTCTTTTTGTTAATTAATCATATAGCCTACACAACTTTATTGGTTAAACAAATGAAATGAAGTCATATTTTAGATCTATTACAGCAGATGCCAGATAGACCTAGACTAGAGTACTAGTAACTAGACTGTGGTCTGGCAGACAAGTACAACTCAACTGTCAACTCACAACTGCACTGTTAAAAAGGTATGCAACGTGTGTAATAAATATCAGTAAACTGTTGATCTTGTGATTATAATCGTGCAAAATAAACGCTTACAAGTTACAGCGTTAGTGTTTACTTTGAAAGTCTAACATATTACACATTATTTATCAAATATATATCATTATATGTCAAATACCTTCAATTTGTCATCTACTGCCAATGGTAGTTGACGTCTTTCGATTATATGATCATCAGATCGATATACATCCACCAACTGCGCCATCACGTACACGAAAAATACCTGTATATTATAACAAATATTTCATCTGTTCTGAATAAATAATAATTCAGATATAGTAAAGCAAATCCCTGTTATATTTAAACTGTCAACACTAAATTACACATAGTTGGTCATGGACCTTGCACAGAGACACACTTTATTAGATCCTGCTGCCATAAAATAAGCTCGTATTTGAAATAATTCTAGCAACGGCTATTGACCAAAGTATTTCTTGCGTTTATTCGATGTCATCTAAGAATATTCCTTATACAATTATATAGAGCAAAAATTAAAGTTACCCAATATGTATACCACTAGGGCGTATGAATAACGAACACACGTAAACCATAGAACACGACCCTCTTTCACGGTCATTAGTTTTACTATTGATTCGCTAGGTGGCACAACAATCGTTTGGCTGTCCGTACCATTAGGTCTAGGAATTAACATAATAGGAAAGATTTTTTTTCTCATTATAAATCATACATGTTAAGTTTCAGAAATGCCAAAACAATAGATTTATACGTAAATCGGAGGGTGTCAGAAAAGTGAATTTTTATACGTAAATCGGATTATTATAATAATTACTATGGTAACAGAAAAGAAAACACTGCTTAGGCCACATAACAATCAAGTTTTATTATTACCAACCAATACCTGCCACCAGATGAAGTATAAAATGTTCATGTTCCATGTAAAACATACAATCTCAAATTACTGCACTTTATAAAAATTAACTAATGCACTGAAGAAAAAAAAACCAGATAATAATTAAAGTAGGCCTATATGTGTCAATGCAGATCTAACAAAAATAACATAAGAAACATGTTAAACACACAATCTCAAATTATTGCACTTTATAAAAACTAATGCACTGACTAAAAACGTGATAATAAAATTTGTGTCAATGCAGATCTAGCAAAAAAAATATAAACACAAACATGTTAAACACATATACCTCATTTCAGATACTATTATAACACATATCTAGCAAATCACACAAGAAGAAGTGTACACATTACTATCACTGGTGGTCTTTCACATAGTTCCATGTTACAGACTTAGGCGATTTCAACAGATGTCTGTCTGTCTGTCTGAAATCCATAGCACGGCTCATCCATGTTAATTTTACATGAAATAAGAGCGTGCATAGTGTCACTGCCAAGCTGTGATCGAGTATCGGTGTCAATCTTTCGGTACACGATGATGATGATGATTGATGTTTTACGGCCACTTTTGTGCACAAGGTAGGCTAAATGGGCCGAGCCAAAGGTAATGAGACGAAGTGAAAGACGAAACAACCTTCAGATATGCCCACGCCGGGATTCGAACACGGGTGGTAGTGATCTGTGGTCCAGCACGCTACCGCTAGACCTCGGAGGCGCCCCTTCGGTATACGGGGAAGAGGCGTTCGCTATCAGCATCACCGACAGTGTTGTCATCAGATGCCCTAGCTACATGTGGAAAGCGCATTCCGCCGGGGAATGTCTTCTTATTTGCCATATCTCAGACATGATTGTCAGCAGAGCGGCAGTTCATCGTCAAGATTCAGCTGGTAGTGCTGAAACTCAGCGACGAGTGCATCATGATATTCATCTGCCACGAGGTCAAAGTAAGTAGCCAGTTCACGAACAGATAATGAGCCCCAGGACTCCTGAAGCGCAGAGTCGGGATTGACTGCAGCAAGGTCCCTCAACACGTCATCGTTAAACGGGAATATCTTGATCATCTTGTTGACAACCGCAATATAGAACTTCCGCACACTCTCAAAGATACATGTCGCAGTGGCCTCCTCCAAATCATCATCACTGTTTGCCAGCATGGAGCACAGCTGCAGTCTTCTTCTTAGCCATCTCTAACCAGAACGTGTCGACAGAGTAGTGCGGCAGTTCGTCTTCAGGAGTCAGCTGGTGGTCCTGAAACTCAGCTACTTGATGACCTTAGCTGCACTATTCGTAGTACCGATACGCGGTAAACAAGAACGTGTGTGAGATATAGTGTAAAGTCATGGCCGGTTGTCGAAATAATTAATGTTATGAAGAATTAGTGATCGCCCGTACGTGCCGCTTAACGGATTGTGGCCGACCAATTGTGAGGTCAAATGTGTGTGAAACCATAGATCTCCGATTTATTGATGTGCGAAAGAAGTTGGTGGTCACCCGTTCGGTGCCGCTTGGGGATTTGTGGCCGGCCGGTTGTTGGGATTGCACGGGTGTAGATGCCGTAATGTTTTCGGGGTGGAATTGTCAAAATATACGAACTTCATACACCTGATGAATATTTACCCAAATCGTGCTTTCTCAACGGCAATTAATATACCATCGGCATGTTCTTCCTGATACTGAACGAAGAATGCTGCAGTTTCTTTTCCCCACTCAAATACCGCCCTTTGTCGGAAACACTCATTTAATTTAGATATAACAATAATACATCATTCTAAATTCAACAATTTTATCGCTGGACTTTGCCAATTGGTAAGTCAATGTATCTTCGATCCCAGCTGAAATGATCGAAAACTCATCACTAAATAGTTACATTGATCTTTACAATTTAAATAAAGAGTACCATCCAAGACTGGAATAAACAATCAGGCAATGTCTCTATATTCCGTATATCCGATATCAAGCTATCAAGTATGATATATATATATATATATATATATATATATATATATATATATATATACATCTCTCTTAATTTTAGGTAGCTAGCCATGCATGCAGCTACGTAAGATATCTGCAATTTTTGTCATTATTATTATTATTATTATTATACACTCTATTTTTATAATATATATGATACCTTGATACCTTGAAACTGGATATACGGAATAAAGAGGCATTGCCTGATTGTTTATTCTGTTCTTGACCTATACATATACACTTTATTTACAATATTTACAAAGCGCTCATGGTAAATTGTATCGCTCTGGAAGCCAAAATTTATCCAACCTGGACATAAAACTATTTATTTACGTTTCAATCGTGCACAACTGCCGACTTCCCAATCTGGCATGTTTTTTTCACAATCTTCTGGCTGCGACCTCGAGTGACTGATGCAGCACTTAGTTCGTAGAATATAGTACTCTCTATTCTATCGATTCCATTTAATATTTTGTAAGACTGATCATGTCCCCTCTTCTCCTACAGTGTCGTAATGAAGGCAGTTTTAGAGCTCTTAGTCGCTTATCATATGGTAGATGGCTTATCTCTGGAATGAGTTTGGTGGCCCATCTCTGAACTGTTTCTATCTCAACACTGTCACGTCTAAACCTTGGATGCCAGATTACATTTCCATATTCTAAATGTGGTCGGACCATAGTTGTGAAGAATCTTGGCATGGTGACATTATCAAGGCATGTGATAGTGGCTCTTATTAGTCCTAACAGGCGTGACGCGTTTGCTACTGCCTTAGAGACATGGTAATGGAATTTTAGTTCCCCGTCAATATATACCTCAATTAAGTCCCTCTCATTTCTGGTCTCTTCTAATAACTGTGTCTGGTATGTTAGTCTTTGGTTTCAACTGCCTAGATGGAGGCGCTTACAGTTGGCTTCATTGAACCCCAGTGGCCACTTGTTCGACCATTCCACAAGGTTGTCAAGATCCTGCTGCAGGAGTTCGTGATCTTCTATTGTCCTAATTTCACGAAACAGCTTTGTGTCGTTAGCAAATATGTTTGCTGTACTGCTGACTAGATCTGGCAGGTCATTTATAAAAATGACGAACAAGGTCGGACCTAACACACTTCCTGTAGGTATTCTGCTCAGGATATCTGCCAGAGTGACTAATAATTGTGTCATGCAGGTGCGTCCCGGGGCAAAACCATACTGCTGGTCACAAAATAGGTTGTTGTCTATCATGTGTTTCACAAGTGAATCCCTAATTACGGACATAATTTTTCATATCACTGATGTGAGACTGACTGGACGATAATTTCCAGGAACTACATTTGATCCCTCCTTGTGTATTGGTGTGATGTGGGCATTTTTCCAATCGCTTGGTAGGCGTCCTTCGTCATATGATTGTGTGCATATGATCCTCAACGGCAGTTTAATGGAGGGAGAGATCTCACTCAACAGTCGTGAATGGAAGACATCTGATCCAGCAGATTTGGCTATTTTCAGTTTCTTGAGTTTTCTTTCAATGATATCACTGGTACGTGAAGCTTAATTATGTTAACACTATCTTTGATCTGATATTTATCTTCTAAGACTGGGATATCTGTATTTTCATGTGTGAATACACTTACAAAGAAGGAATTTAGTAAGTCAGCTTTTGTTTCATCTTCACCAGTGAGTTTGCCATCTGCCATTTTCAGGTCACGAAGTTTACTTCTGTTTTTTTTCTTCATTTTTGACTTACAATACCTCCTAAATGCCTTAGGGTTTTGTTTCACATATCGAGCCAAATTGTATTCAAAGTCACTACACATATTTCTTGTCATCATGGTTAATTCGGTTTTTTCTTCTTCATATCTTAAATAATATTCAACTGAAAATAATTAAGTTATTATTTATTTAATGAGATGTATACTGTAATTAGTAGTTACAATATATTTTTTGCATCCTATAGATCTATATTGTAACCAAATAAACGAAATAAGATTTTTTAATTATATATTATGAGTTTGTTGTCTTTGTGGCGTGAATGTAGATTGTGGTGATTATATCGTGAGATGAGTAACGGACTACACTTTCTACTAGCGAGCTAGGGAAGATCGTTAAATTAACTATATAATTTTACACTATTATATATATATATATATATATATATATATATATATATATATTAATATATATAGTTGTGTATGATGTTTCGTAATATTTCTGTAGTCTTGTATTTTTATCCTAGTCTGAAATAAGCCTTTATAGTTAGTGTCATCGTAATAAACCCAATGAACTAGCGAATCAAGTAAACGTTGGGAAATAGTACTTCCAATTTGTGTACAACAAATGTGATGACGTTTTTATCAATCATTGCCATGTGGTGAATCTTTTCTGCTATTAAAATGGGAAAGAAGATTAAAACTGGAAAGGCTCGGAAGGATAAATTTTATAAGTTAGCAAAAGAAACTGGTATGGATATTTACTGTGAAGTCTATTTATCAACTGTTACTGCCATAACTCATGTTAGATGTTTTTACTTTTAGATCTAAATCTATTCTAGTAAATCTAGATCTAGAGGACTAAGTCTAAGACTTCTAAGTCTAAGACTTCTAGATCTAGACTCTACTAACTTAAACTAAGATGAGATATTTACTCAGGATCTAGGTCTACATTCAGTATGAACTGTTTTGGTAGAGCTGACATACATTCATAGGATGTAAAATAATATTGAACAACATATAGTAAGTAGGTATCCCAACTAAAAAATTCAACTTGTACATATATTGATATTGAGCTCACAGTGCGAAGTAAAAAAAAAACTTTAATTGAATCAGATTGGTCCAGTAGATTTCTTTTACTGACCATTTGTAGTACTTATTTAAAAAAAATTAAACCACACATTTTTACGCTTAAATGAAAGCCATCTTTGGAGCCTCATATATATTAATTCCCTGGCAGTTACACTTCTAGAAAATATCATGATGGGGTTCTCTATACTACATTGTATTATTAAATGCTATATTATATACACCAGTTCATTACAAGCATGACAAATCTAATGATCAAATAGGAACATTACCCAAAATTAATCTTTTAAAACCTTGCAAAATAGCACAAAGTGCCATGTTTCATACACTATAATTATATAAGGATTATAAATGTTGTCCAGATATTTATATTTTCTGTTAGCCATTAATAGTTTTCACAAATGTCCGAAGGTCGTCAAACCATGAAAATACAAAATGTGCAATAAATATGTTAATTTTCAGAATATCAGCCTGAACTTTTAACACAATGTACATATCATTAAGTTACAAACAATAACAGAATGCTGACTTATAAAAATATATTTACACAAATTGTTACCAATGTCTGCTGAAAAGTTCAAAAATATTCTAATGGATATAACTTCTGTGAATATTTTATTTATGACATAGAATATTTGCACCCATTAGCATTTAAAACTACCTAAATATCAGCAGCAAAAACCAATTCACTCAAAACTTCAGCAACATCATCTGTCCTGGGGAATCTGTATATAGCCAGCAAACCCTCTGTTTAAAAACTGAATTGTTGCCACCTCTGAACTTATCACTTCTAACACAGTGCTAATAAAAAAATCATCTCCATATTCATATGCAAGTACAACCCATGTGCCCTGATTGTTAAATATAAAGGTATCTGTAGTTTTTTATTTGAAAGAACTTTATCCGATTCAGTTAAAATTACTTTTTGGTTTGGGTGAATTCTTGGTCTAAATCAAAATCCATCACTATATTAGATGGTGCATTTATAATTTGACGTGGGTTCAGCATAGGCAGTCCTGGGAACAGCAACCTTGTGGCAGGTGTCCAACTCCAACACAGTTGTAACAGCTGAAGCCACATCAAGTTGGCAGGGAAGACTGTCCCTAGCCATGAACACTGACTGGAATAAGTCCAGTGTGTCACTAGCTGAAATGCAATAATGAATTGTTCTTAAATCACATATCATATGTCACTGACATTAAGTCAAATTGAGCTGGACACTGTCGCTGATTCAGTGTATGTGTACTGCATTTATCTCATATAAATGTTATCTTCAATTACTATGGGTTTATTTCAGTGTAGACCTTTTTAATTTAAACAAGTATATTATAACAAACACAGAATGTATTTATAATACAATTTACAGTTTATTTACAACATTTGAATTATTGTATATGCAATTTTTTCTGTAGGTTGTAGTATATATTGCTAAACTAGGAAAACATGATTTTGGTATAGCAAACCTGCTGCATTATTGCTCAGTACTTCCATGGCAGGCCTCCGACTTCAAAGGCAAATATCTTTAAACCTACTTAAATCTAACTAATTCAAATTGCTATAAAATAAAATAGTTTAACTGATTATAAAGTACATACCCATTATGGTCCACAAAGGCGAGGTTAATTCATCATTTAAATCAATATCCATTACTGTCAATAAATCAGAACCTCCGTATTTCTGAGTAGAATTAAAGATGGCACCATTAGCCGTGGGTGTGCATGAATATCTTCTATCTGACCATAATATATATCAAACTTACTGTTTGTGTAACTTTATAGAGGATATATTTTTCTTTCAGACGTTATGTCCCTTTATTGGTTTGTTTCCATAAATATATTTTTTCATTTAGATTTTGGGGGAACTATTTCTTCTTGCACATAAGAGTGACATATACCATTAGAAAGCTGCGAGAATGCTGATTTTAATGCATATGAAGACAATTATAGTGGGGTAAAAGCGCAGGGGTATCATGCCGGCTTCAGTGACAACGCTTCTGAAATGCACTGGTGCTCTTCCATAGGCACATTGTTTACTAGCATGGCATTTAACGACTACACACTTAATTTAATAAGCATGCATACTCATTGAAATAATAAAGACCCAAGATTTCAAAAACATACAATTTATTGATAGAAATATGAAACAATTGTGGACAAATAAGTAGGAAAACAACAGGTTTAGCATCAGGATGCACCTTTATACCTGTCTATTGGGATACCTAATATCAAACAGTAATGGATGAATAGATGCCATGTAGATGGACCATCCTAATTAATTATGGTATACAGTGCTGAAATGTGTATATTATCCTTCACCACGAATATATATAACTATTCTACTGTAACAATAAACAAAAATATAACTGTTTCTCTAAATAAAAACACAAAATTATATGAACAAATTTAATACCTCAATTTGTAACATGTTAGTGCCAGACAAGTGATAATTGACTATAATTGTCTAAAATTGCTGAAGATTAGTATGCTAGCAGGCCAATGTACTCATTGTACACATTTTGAAATACTCATATATACTCTACTGATGATGGGAAGTATTTGGCACTTGTATTCGAGTACATTCTTAAAGTATGCATACTTTCCATGTCCATTCTGAGTAATTTCACCATAAACAGAATATTGTTTTAAAATTAATTTACACTTAAGTTCAATAAAAACGTTAGTAAGTAAGTAAGTAGTTTATTCACTAACAACATCTTGATATAATAATACAGGTACATAATATGTTAGATTGTCTATCCATAAAAGCCAATAACCATAAAGACTGTATTCCCCAGCATCCCAAACCAATTTAAAACAAGTAAATCAACAATGATTTGAGATGATGTGAAACAATGATTGGCGAGTTATGGTGAAGGTAGATGAATCTAATGCATCAGTATGCTGCTGTCCGATCATGGAGTCTTGCTAATGCAAGTGAGCCCGGAGGGAAGGGAGACCAAATATCAATGGGAGAAAGCAGGCACCGGGTTGGTCCGAATAGAAAATACTACATATATACTTGTGTATAGGCCACACTTTTGATACCACAAATTCGCTGCCGAAAGTGAGTCCGTCTTATACCTGGTCAGACTAAAAAGGAAGGTAATATTTGGCATAATTTAGGGGGAAATACAATAATATTGTTTTTCAACATAAATAATGAGTATATGAACAAAAAACAAATTAATTAGGTGTGTTTTCACTGTTGTCTTTTGAAGCCAAACTTAATCATGATAACCGCCATGATTATTTAATCCGATGCTCTAATTAGTGATGTGACCACAAAGTGTAAAGTTCACAGGCCTCCAAGGTTGCCAGCTTAACGGCCAATAATATCGGCATATGATCTTTAGGTGTTCGGATTGATCACGTGTATTCATTTTTTGTAACAAGACGTAACTGATTATTCATCCATTGCAGAGGCATGACTACAGAAATAACTACACAGCGATTATAATTCCTACATAATTGTTAAGATTATCCAACCAGGCTATCTGCAATGCTAACAAGTCCCAGTCGCTGTATGTTTATGAATTTAGCAGACAAATTCATGTTGAATTGTTGCACGTTCGAAGTCTAAAGATGTAACCATCACTAAAATGGATATTTTTGCACACCCAGTGAATAGCATGGCGTGGGCCTATTGTCAAGTAATACTTTATGGGTAACTTAGTCAGAGTCAGACTAGCGCTGGTACCAAGGCTGTCTGGGAACAGCCCTGCACATGATGATTTATTATCTAGAGGTGTCAAGTGATGCACAGGAATCCAGAAAAGTACGACAGTCTCATCCTACAAATCGGCTGAGATACGGAAAATGGCCGGACTATGACAAATGCAGCCGCCTCCATAAACTATTAGAGGCTGATGTTATTTTTGGTCTATCTAAGACTTGGCATTACTATCTCAATGTGAGCCCAACAGCAAATGAAGCCACGCAAAGAATGATCATAAAAGCTACATCAAAGGAAAATGATTACAGCAAACAATGTGTTAATTACTTCCAAAGCTGGCACATGGGAACTACTAATAAACTACTTCAAACAGCATTACAGAAATGAATGCACAGCAGCAGACAACCTGAAACAGCCCGCCATTGTTAACTATCTGCTATCATTACACAGTGGGTGAAAATGGCCTGGGATTAAATCAACCCGGGCATTATTACCAAATCGTTCAAGAAGTGCTCTATCAGCAATGATTTAGATGGCACGGAAGATGATATATTGTGGAATGAACAGCATGACAAATCTGACGAAGAAGGCGACGACATTTATGATGTGCTGGTAGATCTCCAAACAATGGATGGCAGACTCAGAAGTGACGACAAGGAGAAGGCTGAGCTATTAAATGAATATTTTACAAGTGTGTTTACTCATGAAAAGCTAGAAAACCTTCCAAACCTGGAGTCTAAAATAGAAAAGCCACCTCCAGTGGAAGTTGACTTTTCACCTGAGGTAGTTGAGAAAAAACTGAAAAGGTTGAAGACAACAAAATCTGCTGGTCCTGATGGATTTCATCCACGTGTTCTGAATGAGCTGGTCCAGTCCATAAAGCTCCCACTCATCATCATTTTTGCTAAGTCATTTGAAACAGGGAGCCTACTGATGGCTTGGAAGAAGGCCCACATAACACCAATCCATAAGCAGGGTAAAAAAGTAGCAACTGGGAACTATAGACCAGTCAGCCTCACGTCAGTCATCAGGAAAATAATGGAATCTATTATCAGGGATAGATTAGTGAAGCATATGGTAACATTCTGAGCTGGATTTCAAATTTTCTTTCAGGAAGAAAACCGAGAGTGGTGGTAAACGGCAAGATATCATCTTGGGCAGATATCCTGAGTGGTATCCCTCAAGGAAGTGTCTTGGGACCCATCTTGTTCATTCTATTCATCAACGACCTACCAGATTTAGTGACAAGCACTGTTAAGATCTTCGCTGATGATACAAAATTATTCCAGGCAGTTCGGTCTACCTCAGACCATGCCCAGTTACAGCAAAATCTATGTAACCTTGTAGAGTGGTCCCAAACATGGCAGCTTGGTTTTAATGAGTCCAAATGCAAGGTGATACATCTTGGAACTGCTAACACTCATCATTAATATGAGATGAACAGTGTCCCATTAGCATTGACGTCAGAGGAAAAAGATTTGGGAGTGGTGATAGATGAAGATGTAGTTTCAGTTACACATTTCCCAGGCAGTCAAAAGGGCATCACGAATGTTGGGGTTAGTCCGGGTGACCTTTACCTGCCTAGATGAGACAACAATACCAAGACTATTTAGCACTATGGTTCGACCATATCTTGAATACGGGAACATGATCTGGCATCCTAGATTGAGGCGTGATAAACTGGAGGTGGAAAAGGTCCAACGAAGAGCTACTCGATTGATACCCAATCTGAAGGGGCTCAGCTATGAGGAACGGTTGAGAACATTGAATTTACCAAATTTGGAACATTGCAGGAGAAGGGGGTGATATGCTGCAGGTGTACAAGATTCTTAACGGCATCGATAATTTAGAAGATAGCAAAGTCACAACAAGACTAGGAATGAGACAGAATGTGTTTAGCCAGTGAGTGGCTAACGACTGGAATTTGATCCCAGCTCAGGTGGTAAAAAGCACAAGTCTCTGAAGTTGTCAAATTATGTAACTTGGTTATATAGTTTGACATGGTTAGATGATCCTCAAGGACTATTTCTTTTGAATTCCAATTCCAGATTATCAGAAAACAATATTTTTACCCTGCAGTATGCCACAATGCTACTGAGGAATATTAGACATCATTGTTGTAGTTGTACTAAGTGTAACTACATATTTGTGTGGCATCAGTATACTACCATCTACAAATGATGGTTTATCCATCCGAATAGACAGAAAATGTCTTATAGATAAATCACAAACCTATGCATACCCACAGTATAGTGCTGTTAATATTAATTTATGCTTTATATCTAATTCTTTGTTGCGTGCAAATAAAATATATTTGCAAGGCATACCAGCTATGATTCTGTGTTTAAAACTATTGGGAGTCTGATCAGTAAAGATAGTCATTTAAAATGACCGATCTATTTCAGTTAACTTTCAATTAAAAGGGAATCATGTATGGGGAATAAATTTAAATAAAAGATAAAATCAATGATTTAGTTACAGTGAAAGAGTTCAGAATACATAAGTACTTTACAGTTGTATTAAAGTATAGAGTACTTCATATCATGAGTACAGAGTATCTTCAACTCAAACCGTGTCTTGTACTAACCATAAACCAGTGCCACACCTTATATTTTATAATCTAAGCTTTATTTACAGAGAACTATTTTAAAAGATAATTCCCTATTGCATTCATACAAGACTGAGGTATGTTATTTTAGAATTAATGTGTGGTAAAACTTTCATAATTTTAATAAAAATACCTTTTTCTAACAGCAATCAGTACTTAGAATATGAATCATTAAAAAACAAAAGACAAGCTAAAATTAGCCATATTACATTAATCTAACTGGTTAAAATGTTTTTTTAGCTGGGCTATGTGATAAATATTCCAATGTTATGATAGCAATATAAAGTAATAATTCTCACCATTAAATATGTCTGCTATCCTTAAACATTTTTTAAAGAACAAAAGAAAACGCTTATCCTTTATAGTACCTATTTTCACTGCTGCTTTTATATACCACTAAAGGAAAACCCAAATCTGTTAGATCTAACAGCCATTATATAGTGGTTGGTGTCCCATGCTAGATTATTAGTTTACCCATGAAAAGCAGCATTGCAAGATATTAAAAGTTGTAGAAGAACCAAATTTGACAGATAGAAAAACTAGCCAAAACTTTAATGCATGCATCAGAAAAAACTTGCAGCATATGACTTGAAAATACTAATATATTTGTGTATATTAAATTTATGTTTTTTATTGTTCACTGACTTAATTACCATTCTGGAAGGGGGGAGAGTTATCATTAGTATGAAATTTTAAACTTCATTTATCATAAAATATTAGCATGTTAATCTGATTTGTTTGTTATGGTATTTCTGTGTCAGATCTCTTTTGTAGCCTGATTCATGGACTTTTACTCCTTTACTACTTCCTTCTTCCTAGTTTGTTTAATATAATGAATTCAGAAACTCACGAATTTCATACAACTCAATTGGTCGCAGTTAGACTTAATTCATTATCAGTAATACATAATCTACTGAAAGCCCAGTGTATTATTTGTTATGTTAAGTAATTATCTTTTTTTATCTATCAGTCAGTTGAATATTATATATGAAAAAAGGCCATAGAATATTTCTGTGTATTTGTATGAAGTATTTTGTATCTATATTGGGTAGCACTAAAAATGTTTTATAAATGACCATTCTTGATTCAATATCCAGCATAGATCTGTGGTAATAATGTGTGAATGTTACCCAATTCAATGGTATTGGATCACTCCAAATGATCTTGAATAATTCAAGGCACTGTGACATAGAGCTAGGATTCAGACAGCATGTATTTCTTGGGATTCAGCTATAAGCCTATACAACAGCATTAGCATTGTTTTAAAATATTAATGGTTTTATAATAGCTTAATGTCTTTAATCTTTATAATAGTCCAGTATCAAAATAATAAGAATGCAATATTGTATAAATCACATCCTTCTATTGTTACTCATTGAACATCTAACACAGTAAACTAGAGATAACATTCTCGGGTAGAGTCTATAGGATAGTTTTGGAACAGAATGTCGTAGTCATTAAAGTGGTCTTGTGACAGGGTAAATATTATTTGCCATCACATATAGAGATGTGCATGATAAACAATCACATCAGTGTCGCGTGTGTTTTGTTATGAATATCTTTATATTACATGTTGTAAGCCTTTTCAACAGCAACTGATGGTCAATGCAATATGTCATCTATTTTATCAGCACCAAATACTCCATTTTCCCACCTTTTCAGGGGAGAGTCCCTAACCCCAGCCACTACTGTGTTAGTGTGACTACCACTACCCCACAGCCAGCCCATCATTCTCCACCACTCCCTCCCCACACCCATACCTCCCTCCAGTAATGCCACGGCAGTGCCATCAGTGTTTTTACAGGCCACCACTGGTGAGCTGCTGCCTACTTTTGTAAGAGGTCATCTACTCTATTCCCTACTGAAAAGGCTGTATTATACCAGAGTTAGATGGCTGTTGCAAGCAAACTATGAATGTTTGCTTGAAATGTAACCAGAAATAACACAAAATAGTTAGAACTGTTATAGCAGGGAACAGATGAATATAACTGGGAGATAGTTCAGTTATAACTTATTACAAACCTATGTGAAACTTGCTTTGAAATCTGTTTTAAATTTATAATTATATAATTACCCTTGTTTAAGTAGTTGATATATTAGCAGTGTGTAAAATTTTAAATTATGTTCATTCAACAAGACATTTTGTTTATTTACGTTAATACTATGTTGCCTGTATTTGACTAGGTTACAGATCTCGTGCAGCTTTCAAGTTACTTCAGTTAAACAGGAAGTTTCAGTTCTTGGAGAAGTCACGTGTTTGTATTGATCTGTGTGCTGCACCTGGAGGATGGCTGCAAGTAGCTCAACAGAATATGCCTATGTCAAGTCTTATAATAGGTTTGTCTTTTTAATTAGTTAGGTAGTAATTAAGTTTTTAAATTTAAAGTATCAGTGCCTTGCTATATCTAAATGGTGTTTCATCTTTCATTTCACATCATTACTTTTGGAGATCACTTGAGCCATTTGGCTTTTGTGTGCACAAAAGTAGTTATATAACATCAACTTTGCACATTTAAAGGTGTATTTGTGGATATTTGTTTGGTTTTGCTTTAAGGAGTTGATCTGGTTCCCATTAAGCCCATCCATAATGTCATTTCATTGCAAGAAGATATCACAACAGATAAGTGTAGACAGGTAAGAAATTTGCTTTTGTGTGTGAAAAATTGTCATAGTTAATTTATCACTCACAAAGTGCGTATCATGGTCATTTTACTTAAAGGGACAGTCCACCCTCAGAAAAAATTTCTTAGGTATATAATCCTTAGAACAGTAACCAAAAAAATTCCACAATAACAATCATGATATTTACCTGATATCATAGATGTAGGGAAATAAACCAAATTGCTGAAGGGCCGCCATTATGGCTGCACCAGAAGTCAGATTTGAAGACAGGAAAGAGAAAACTCGAATGCTTTGATGTCATATGAGCACTCTCTAGACTGACGCGGATTGTTCACACAAACACCAGTCAGTGTTCCAGGTTTCTTCGACAATTCTATTTTCTTCGAAACAATCGGGATCATCTTCCTCTTCTATAGTTCCTTTCGGCTCAAACTGATATGGTTGTATGTCATTCATGACTTAATTTTAACAAGATAATAGACCGATCTCGCTAAGACTGCAACACCAAGCAGAAATTGACCGAAGCTCGATGTTAGGTTAGAAAACTATTACTGCTTATGAGGAATCTCAGATTATAATTGCACATTTTTTCAACAACAAAATCAAATGGACCTTTTGTTCCATTAGATCTTGGATATTTTTGGGACCTAACTGTGTTCACTTTGTTGTCTTACAAAGGTAGGAAAAGTGTATTATTTCCCATCATGTTTGCATTCAATATTAAAGACTTGCAATGTATCACCCAGCTCATTTACATATAGCTGTATAAAGGCGGAGCTTTTTAAGCTGTGCTCCCATCTCATTTCGCCCAGTGACTAGATTTGGGCATTGGCTTTCATGTTATCGGGTGGTTGGCAAATTTTGTCTGACGTAACAACTCGCCTGGGGTCAAAATGCGCATGTGTAGCGGAATCGGTTTATTGTGTTATGTTCTGGAATAAATCTTTGTTTACATGCTTTTGTATGGGCTCTACAGACTTCTGATTGAACTGCTGTGTTCAAGTGACATCAGCATTCAAGAGCTTCCGGTCTCTATCTAGCTTCAAAATGGTGGCACTCACAGGCCATTTAAAGTCGATTAATCAGCACTTTGAACTGGATTAATTAATGCGTTGGTGATCGTTTACACAGTTTGACATCATTTATGATATTTGTGAGTCCTCAAAATTTGACCATGCATACAGTCACAACATAAATCTATTTCTTCGTGTTTATTTGGTTCAACATACAAAACGAAACCTGGGAAATATTTAATTATACTAACATATTAAAATCGTGAAACATAACTTTTATGCATGCCTAGCACATCCAATGGTAATATAATTTAGTTGGTAATTAAACAATTCTATGAGAAATATAATAATCAGTGACATGGCATTTATGCCAACAGAACCGGACTATGTAGAAATAAGTAGCAACAACTTACCCCTGTAACAAAGCCGCTCTGAACAAACCTTACACGATCTCCATTTTGTCCTGCCTGGAGATACAAGAGGCCATTACCCTACATCTTGTAGACCAGTGTTTAGGAATATTTATGTGCAAGATTTGCCACTAATTTAGCTCTTTTCTATCACAATCATAAACGTAGATATTTGATATGATGCTATGTTTAAATATCAAGTTTACATGTTATACGAAGTTAGGTTTATTGTTGTAATATAATATAGTTTAGCTCTATTAATGTATATAGTTATGAATAGTTAAACTTACCAATATATATTAGATGTTCTGTTATGATTGTGCTTCTGGTAAAAATTCTGCCTTGCTCAACAAACAAAGGTCTTGTGATCCAACGGAAGTCAACATCGGCGCCACTCCCCAAACCATGTGATTATATTGGCAGGAATACGCTGCAGGTCTTGTGACTGATGGAATGTTACTGATTGTATTGTTTATTTACACTAGGTTATAAAAATATGAAATGAAGGTGGACTATCCCTTTAATATTTAAATATTCATTATCTGTGCTGGTTAATTAAGATAAAACACACAAGCCATTTCAGGATATAATAGTGAACAGTGACACTAAGTTGTGTTTGAGGTGCCATTTGCTTATCATATGTTTTTGTTATTTAATAAATTGTTGGATTGTAGCAACTTATTCTGTGAGGAGTTAATCTTTTTTACAGTCACTAAAGAAAGAACTGCAAACATGGAATGCAGATATTGTGTTACATGATGGTGCTCCAAATGTTGGAATGAATTGGCTGCATGATGCTTTCCAACAAGGTCTGTTCTTTATTAAAATTATTTTTAAAATGATTCTCTTTAAATAAAAATTAACAACTTTATTGTAATAATCTTCATGAACTAACTAATTTTTTCAGCTCAGTTGACTTTGGAGGCTCTGAAGCTGGCCACATTCTTTCTTCGGAAAGGTGGTTGGTTTGTGTCAAAAGTGTTCCGCTCCAAAGACTATCATGCACTGCTCTGGGTATTCAAACAGCTATTCAGGAGTGTACATGCTACAAAACCACTAGCATCACGTAATGAATCTGCTGAAATATTTGTTGTATGTCAACATTATAAAGCCCCAGATAAGTTGGATCCCAGGTTCCTGGATATAAAGCATGTATTTAAAGATGTAAATGTGACATCAAAACAAACTTTAGATTTGATGCATCCTGAGAAAGTAAAAAAGTAAGTTAAAAACCACAATAAAGATAACATCTTCATGATCAGAATCTATAAACACAAATTCAATGTGTTATTAATCAAAGACAAATTGATCTGCTCCTACATTTATATTAACACTGAGATAGATAATGTGATTAATATTCTTTGTGTTATTGATTTTGTTTATCAGATCAGCAGAAGGTTATGATGAGACCGACACAGCTTTTCATCACAAACTAAAGGCATCACAGTTCATTGATGCAGATAATTATCTTGACCTGCTGAGTGATGCTCATGAGGTATGACATACAAATAAAACCTCCAAAATGATGGAAGTTAACAAATTTTGCATTAAATACCAATTTATTCTTAATTTGTTAAAATTCATTTTGTTTGAATTAAACAGTTCTTGGCCGTGTTTCCAGTGATAGTTGTGTGATTTCATGTTCTTGTTTTTTTCTAGATTATAATAGATAAAGAAGAAATTGATGCTGATCCAATGACAACAACAGAGATTAAATTGTGTTGTGATGATATCAAGGTTCTGGGGAAAAAAGAACTCAGGTTACACTGCTTGGCATTATATTGTGTTATCATTGTATTGTGTTATCATTGTATTGTGTTATCATTGTGATTGTTACTAAGCATGTTTGTGTTTGATTAATTCTTAATTGATGGATGCTGAATTTGTGTCTGGATTATACACCTTGAAATGTTACATCTGCAGATTGCTAATAAACTGGAGAAAGAAATTAAGGAAACAATTTGAAGAAAGGAAGACAGTGGAGGAGGCTGTCCAAGTTGAAGGGTAGGACACCTTTTACACACACACACATTCACTTAGTGATGAACGGAAACGTATGAGGATTAGCTGTTAGATTCGAGTAAATGATAGCATTTACTCAGGTTTGAGATGATATTTCGTTCTAATCCAGTAATAATCCATTGTGCAGTATTGCTACTTCATTTTTATTTTAGTTAAATCACTTCAGTGAGTCCATACTGAGTTAGTGTACATTCTCTTGTGGTGAGCAAACTGTAATATTTGTTAACATGCTGAGAGTATATAAAAGGCCCAAATATTCACTTAGGTTAGAACTTCGACACCAGACTAATCGGACGTGTACCGATATATATGGTTCATATAGGTAGGATTTATTTAGGTACTCGAACCTAGAATAAATCTGAGGTGTCGAAATGTTTTATATACAGGTTTCTTTTGGACCACAGAAAATTACTGTTGAATGTAAACTGTGGTGTCAAAATAGTTTATGATATGTATGTAGCAAGTCACCATTGACTCACACGCACGTATTGTTTGCTGCGAGCTGTGGTATCAAATGGTATGTTTTTTACGTGCTTTTTGTAAGTAGCCTGCATGTAGCCGCTTTCCTGTGGGCGTGACATATTTGTCGCGTACGAAAAGCGAATTAGCTGGTACCCACAGGCTGATGAGTAGACCAGACACATGCTTAGGTATACGCACATATTATCAATATGTGGAGGTATGGAACATTTTATTTTTAGATTAATGTATGTATAGTTGTATTTAGATTTATGGAGGTAGGTCTCGAAGGATGTTTAGATATGTTGATGCTCTGTGCCTGTTGCCTCTTACTGTGTACCCTAAAACACACACACAAAGAGAGAGAGAGAGAGAGAGAGTTTTTCTTCATTTATTGTCTACAATAAATTTTTTTTAAACAGGTCAGACTCTGAGGAAAGTGAAGAAGTAGAAGAAGAAATAGAAAACCTTACAAGAGAGCAAGCCATGGAATTAAAAAGGTTTTTATTTAATTAGCTATTATCTAGTTACCTAACTTTTGTTTTAACATTGTAGATGTCTAAACTGATTATAGATTTGTCATACAGATCACTTTAATTTGAAACTAATGGAGTATCTGATAAATGTCTATTAAAGTTATAAATTAACAGTAATTTTATCAATATATTTAATAGCTCAGTAGGTTAGTAGCCATATATTTATAATTGGATTTATAAACAACATGCATGATTAAATTATAGAAGCTTGATATTAAAAGTGTTTTATTTCAGTTATTGTATTCTGACTTTAATGTCAGTCAGATACTATTGAGCATGTCTTAACAGTTAATATTTCTTTACTAGAAAGCGGAAGAAGGTCATGAAGGAAAAGAGAAAATTGCGTGATAAAATGGAATTAAAAATGATCCATCCAGGTGACAAAATTGATCAGAATGATGATATTGATTTGTTTAATATAAAGAAGATCAAAAGTAAACATGTAAGTTCTATTACAACCTGTTTGTTGAATTATTTTAATATGTTTCAATCATTTTGTCTCATTTTCCTGCCGTATGTGCTTCACTAGTTATTTCTTTGTGATTATTTATAAAGTAATCTCTCATAAGTGCACAGCTGTTTTTTTTTTTAAATAATCAGATACTTTCAATATAATTAAACCAGTGATTTGATATTTTTCGTTATTGAAGAAATTCCTTCACATATGGCATATTGCCATGTAAAATATAACTCTTTCTCCATTGAAATTGGAGATAAAGTTTTTTTTTTGGGGGGGGGGCATGAAAGAAATGGTTATAGATCATCTTGATATCTATTTGTACAGTAACTATTTATGATGTCATGCTATAGCTCACACTATAAGAGATAATGAAAGTTTAAAATTAAATTCTAAGGTCTACATTAGTTGTACTCATCAATTGATTATATTTGATTTTTAGGGCTTGCTTGAAGTACAAAAAGAAGATCTACCGGAAGGTCTGTTGGAAGAAGATGAAGAGATTCCAAGCAAAAAGAGAAAAGCCACAGATACTACATGTTGGGATGTGGGAGGAAGTATTACTGACGACGAGTTTGAAAATTCCTCAGAAGAAGATACTGAAGAGTGAGTATTTAGCACAAAACACAGTCGATCATTAACTGGCTTCACATCTAAAAAAGTTTAGATTATCTTAAGTATTGTAAAAGATATGAAGTATCTTAAAAACAATTATATAATATAATGATGTAGACTTGTTCCAGCTGGAAGTGGTCATGTTACTTATCTAATTAAGAAATAATAAAGCGCATTTTACTAATTGATTATTGATAGTAACTTGATAAATGATTTGAGATAGGCAGATGTTGTGGTACCAGGTTATATTATTAATCATGTATACAAAAACCTCATGATAGGCATAGAATTGGTTAAAGATTTTTGTTGTTGTTTTAGGGAAAATTTTGATCCTATTCTAAAATATACCATTCCTTATAAGAACTATAAATAATACTAATTCTAGCCATTTTATAATTTAAAACTGATTTATTAAATACTAAAAACATTACAATACATGGATATTTTAATTGTATGTATGCATAAATTCAAGGCCTAAGCAGCATTCTTGGTTTTCATGACTTATTTCAGCCCAGAGGTGCCATATAAGGTATCCACATGAATATTTAGCTTTGTCCATTTTCACTTATCAAATATCACTGGGCAGAGATGTGTACTGACATCATTAACATATGTGGGGTTTTTGTGGTTATGTTATGGTAACGTCACCACTGTCTACATAACAGCTTTGAGCATGCATGTATAGATACTCTTCTATATAATAAATCACCCATGTGATGGCCAACTCAAAGTGATCCTTTTAAGCACAAACTTATTACCACATTTTTACTTTAAAAAACCTATAACTTAGTGTATGACTTCAAGATATAAATGGTAAAGTAACTAATGATACTAGTAAAAGTTAATGTTGTTAGAATCATCTGGAAAAGATATTGGTCGTTAAAGAATTGTTTTATTTGACTGGTCAGATAACTTATCAAATGTGATTGTAATTATTGACTTTGTTCAGATTCCATTGTTACCTAGTATATGGCATTCCCTTTGATCGTCTCATTTCTGTAGGGAGTCATCCCTTGTTCATATGTAACAGATGCCCCTCATAATTGATTCCTTGATGTAATGAGGGGGCTTGTATGTCTCAGTGATCGAGAGAGTTATGCCAGCAGGCACTTGGACTTCTGTTAGGGACATCCAAGTTGAACTGGTCAATGGGTAAAGGCTAGACTAATATAGACTAAGGCTGAGGTAACCCTAACAGAAACATTAAATGCTGAAGTCAGAGGTATTGGACCACACAGCACACTCTGATAGACCACAATACTATACATCAGCTGTTATAAGTGAACAAAAAGATGTTCCAGTTGTCACCAACACTGGGATTAAACAAATAATCACTCACTTTTCTTTTGTTAATTTTCTGATATCTTCTGCTGTACACATGGTATTCTTTTAGATAACATGATGAAGCAATTAATATAGTTAATTACAAGGTTTTATTTAATGAACAATAAATATTATAACTCCAGTTTTCCCCAAAAGTGAATCCTTGATCACCCCTAACGAGTCTAAAAAATTAGATTAATATTTTACAAATTTATTAATAGGAATGGGTATGTCACGTTAATATGCAGAGCCACCAAATACCATCTTTAGAACATCCACTGTCTAAAAGTATTATTGACATAAGAAGTGCTATGCCCTTTTTACACCTCATATAAATTAATATAATTTATTATTATATGTTAACTCTGATTATAACATCAGTTGCCTTTGATGAATTTGAAATGGTGCAGCTTGCTTAGTGACAGATATTCAAAAATAAGATTATATTGTATCAAGATTTTTTTAATTGCTAAATCTTTTAAAGTAATGTATCACAACATCTGCATGAACTCATGTCCATCAAAAACAAATTTAGGTCATCTAGTCAGACAATTTAGGTCATCTAGTCAGTTAATTTAGGTCATCTAGTCAGATAATTTAGGTCATCTAGTCAGATAATTTAGATTATCTAGTCATACTATTAGGTACCTTTGTCTCAGCTCAAAATGTTCATTTAGTGTACTAGCCCCACTTTGTAGATCAAGTTGGTGGTGAATATTAGAAGTATGTGGTCTCTTGAAAAGTTTAAATCTGTTCTAAAAACTCACCTGCCTATTATTGAAAATTATAATTGGGTTTGAGATACATTAAGTTTGACTGGATCCTAATAGTAAGGGAACTAGATTAAATCTGTTATTATTATTAATAATTATTAAGAATGTCAATATTGTACTTTTCATGGAAATGAATCATCAAATTGTGAGCATTCACTCACTCTCTGAATAAAATGTTAAAAATGGCTGTTGATTGTTGTTATTATTACATACTGAAATGAAATTTGATGAGGCAGTTTATTAGAATGCTGTTCCTGTGAAATAAATTACTGTTTATATTGTACTTTATCCTTTGTTATTTATGTGATATGACTGTAGAATGTTATGTATTATAGACTTGTCAGTGACTTCACTTTTGATATTACACTGTGCTGTAAGCTTCCAGCTTTTATATGTTTGAATCTGACTCACACCTGTGTTTTGGGGATGTTTCCTTAGAGGGTCACCGAGGGTTGTCCAGGAAATACCAGGGTGATAACTACACTTGTCAACAATCTTGCCATCTACTTCACACAAAGTGTACATATTACAGATAGGGTCTTTAGGCTTCATGGTGCTTGTGTTGGTTGTGAATCAAGTTATGTAATAACTGTATAATGAAAATTGCCATGATATTGTCTTGTCTAGTCCCAGGGAATTGATACCCCAAGCCTTCGCTGTAGGGCACAGCCTTTTATAGGAGGTTTGTTAATTTCATGCAGGATTTACTGTAGAACACGTGGTTGTCTCATGATATTTACCACCTCAATCCACTTTATAAGCTATTCATTTCCACACCCTACTAGCCACTGAGATGATGTGACTTCATATGCCATTATGTGATTTCAATGTTGGATCTATTGTTTGGGGATTAGAGATCATCCGCCACCCAGTGTCACTTTCAATTGGGGACTCACTTAGCAATTTGGAAGATCATTGGCTTGTTTAATAGATCATGACACTATAGTGTTTTTTCATGACCGTATTGAATTTCCCAGTATATTCCGGTAATTACCAGTATTTCTCACCATCCTGGGAAATACTCTTATCTCCCGATTAATTGACAACCCTGGAATCACACCCTCAGCCATATATCCCTGGTGTGAGGAGCGCTGAAGCTAAACTCTAATCAACTGGTTGTTTTCAGATTTGACTTGATCCACTGAGTATGGATAATGCTGTGTCTCGTTTCTGTATAACCCATAATGTGTAATCTATTAGTTACTGTGTAATTTATGGCATTTAATAGAGATCTGGACGAAGGAGAGAGAAATCCACTCATCATAGACCTGGAAAGTCAGAATGATCGAGTAAAAAGGAAAACAAACATGTGGTTCAGTAAAGTATGTTATGATTACATCCTTTATGGAATTTTATGGGTGATAAGCTAATTTGACTAATGTCATTTTACAAATTAAAGAAGTTTTGAACGTTATCAGAGTTTTATCTGTGTGCAGTATTGATATTTTTTTAACTGTGTTTTTGCAGAAGATAAAAAACCAATAAATGTTCAGTTTATTTTAATTGCCATAGATCGTCGTATAGATGAATTATTCCTTTCACTTTTGGTTTATTATAATTAGGATATATTTAGTGGTGTTGAAGCAGATGATGATGAAGATATTGAAATAAAAAAAATGACAGATGAATACAGAAAGTCTGGTGGCACAGTTCTAGGTAAGTAGTGTAATCATAAATGTGTTTGGTGTTTGTTATATATAGCATTTTAAAATGATGTTTAAGTTATTGTTATTTGTTTTATTGTCCAGATGTAAACACAAAAAAGAGTAAAGAGAAGAGACGCGAAGAATCAGATAACATTGGATATGTTAATAAACAATTGATGGAGAATACAAGCAGCTGTAAAAAATCTGATCATGTTGTTAGTGATGATGACGATGATGAGGATGAGGATGAGGATGATGAATCAGATAGTGATTTTGATGTTCATGCAAGTTTACAGCATACTCTAGTTGAAAAGCAGCGTGGCACGAAGCTAGTGAACAAAGCAAATAAAAAGAACCCGGAAAAGAATGGATTTGAAGTTGTTCCTGTTTCTGCTCCAGGTTAGCAAATAAAGTTTAATTTATTATATTCCTAGGAACATCTGATCCCATAAAAACTTCATGTTTTCCAGTAATTAACAGATAACAGGGTTTATAATCAACTTATTTAAATTACTTTTTCCTACCACAATGCTTCAGAAAAACTGTTTTCTGAGAAGGACAATGATTATTTGTTTTATTAATCATAACTCTTTTATCAATAGGTAAAATAATAAAACTTGATCCAGTTGAGTTAGCTATCGGAGAACAGCTCATTAAGTCATCCAAATCACGCAGACAAATAGAAGAATTATCATACAACAGGTAATGGATAGTTATTACTGGATTAACTGTTGATTATTGTATACCTGTCTAGGCTAGTGCTGTCGATTGCCATTTGCGCCATAGGCTAAACCAATTTACAAATGGCAAAAGAAAATAATGGACCCTTTGCCAAATTGGCAAAACACAAAAACCACAACAACTTAAGCTGAGATTCCATATATGTGGTATGCATTATGCGAAGGTGACAAAAAATGGAAAATATGTAAATATATGAGCATGATTCCACATGTGCGACTGTGTTTGTGATTTGCAATTGCGACAAAATGGATTGCTCCATGTATCCAGAACTTTACGACTCTGAGTTGTAAAATTCTGAATTCAACCATCCGATTCTAGTATCCAAGCAGACTTTCCCAAGAAAAATAGGTCAGAATATGAGTATTCCATGTATGCGTATGCGACATTGTGGCATACAATTTATGTGCTTTCATATAAACGAATATCCATGAGTTTTCAGGATTCAACTGTCCGATTTGCATTCACACGCATTGCTACATAGAGCGATCTGTTTTGTCACACATCTGGAAGCACGCTCGTACATTTACATGTGTTCCATTTCTTGTCGTATTCGCATACTGCGTATATAAAAAATATCGGCATTATGCAAATGCGACAAGAAATGAAACACATACAAACATACAAGCCTGATTCCAAATGTGTGACTGTGTATGCAATTTGTGAATGCAACAAAATGGATCGCTCAGTGTAGTGATTTATGCATATCGGATAGTTGAATCCTGAATTTTACAACCCAGGCAGGCTTTCCCAAGGATAATATGTCAGGAATTCTGCATTGTTGCATACACATATACCACGCATATGAAATATCCACTTTAACATTCCATATGTGCGGATGCCGCAAAAATGTGTAAATGGATGAGAGTGCTTCTATATGTCCTACAGCTGTGATTGGCTGTATATGAGGTAAATAGAAATTCTCCATGAAGCAATTCATGCGTCAATTTGTACAAAATTAGATGGGGAATCCAGAATATGTCATCAGCAATGAGTCTTTCCTGAACAATTTGGTGTGATTTCACAATGAAAGACAATAATTTTCCTCCACATAACATAAGATTTGAGCTAACTGATCTCTGGTAAACCTAAAATTTCTCCCCATCGAGTTGTAACTCCTTGACCAGATTAAGTTTTCTTTGCTTTCTACTTTCCACAGTTTTTAGGTGTGATCTCATCATAAATGTATGGTGTTGTGGAGTAGTTACGTTTTATGTTGGGTGGTTGGTTAATATTATATATGCTTCATCCATCCCCACTTTATCTGACTCATCATAAACTACTCTGATGTTGTTAATGAGAATGGTTATTGTGATTGCTTAGCATGACTTGAAATATTCTTGTATGATAGATGAGGGAGAATAAAAACAGGATTATACTATTGATCAATTGTACAAAGCTGCAATTTGGACTGGTTAGCCATATTCTTGACATGAAAATCTTTGGCAAAATATACTGAAAATTTTATATGGAATCATACAAATTGCATCCCACGTATATGGAATCTTAGCTTCAACATATGGTGCACATGTAGCAAGTTATAAATATGCATTTATATGTGTACTTAATTGTGTCGTTTTATTTTATTGAAAAACAGAAAAAAAAACAATATAAAAAACTTTGTAAACATAGTACTTGTCCAATTAATAGCATCAATGGTGTACACACAAAATGTGTTTACCTTGAGATACTTCACAAAGTTTGATATAGTCTTACCATATACTCGCGTATAAGTCGATTTTTTTGTAGTGAAAAGGGAGCTCCCAGAAGCACCTCAACTTATACGCCCGACATAGTTCCTACCAGCTGAAGGAAATATTTTTTCGGCCATCCTGGACACACAACACTACAGGATTCAACCCAATAATAGCCAGAATCAGAATAAATTTGTCACATCGCTGCCTTCTATATGTATATATGTATATGTGTATATATATATACTGATATATTTACAACACACTTACAGACACCATGAGTTTGAAATGAAAGCGAAATTAGTACGATGTACAGTTTAAGTTAAAAGTCATTAAGTTTGCCGAAGAAAACAACAACTCTGCTGCAGACAGACATTTTGCTGTTAGTGAAAAACTAGTGAGAGACTGGAGAAAGCAGAAGAATTATTAATTTGAAATGCCGAGGACGAAAAGGGCGAAACGTTACGGAGTTAGTCCGTACATCAGATTAGAGACAGCTTTGAATGACTGGGTACTGGAGTATCGCCGCAATGGATATATTGTCACCAGAATGATGATACGGATACAGGCTATCAAGTTTACTTGGGACAAGCAATACGAGGTAGAGACTGGATTCAAAGCTTCACTGGGATGGTGTAGCCGGTTTATGAATCGGTGTAGACTTACACTGAGACAGAGGACACACATCGCGCAGAAATTACCAAAAGATGTAGAGGACAAAATAATCAGCTTTCATCAATATATCATCAAACAGTGGAAAGAGATGACTTGAATTTGGACAAATTGGTAATATGGATGAAACACCGATGACATTTGACATGGCAGGGTTTAGGACAGTAAACAAGAAAGGGGATAAAACAGTGACAGTAAAAACAACTGGGAGTGAGAAAGCACATTTTACGGTGATACTTTCGTGTTTAGCAGACAGAATGAAGCTACCGGGGATGGTAATATTTAAGAGGGAGACGATGCCTAAAGATAAACTTCCCAGTGGTGTCATTGTGGTGGTCCAAGAGAAGGGATGGGTCGACAAGAATCTTCTTCAACAATGGCTAAAAAATCTGTGGGACAGATGGCCGGGTCCTTTACTAAAGAAGAAATCCTTGCTGGTGTGGGATATGTTCAAGGCCCATCTTATGGATTTGGTAAAATGTCTGAAAAACTTAGTATAACACGCAGGAAAAATCAAGATAATCTGCAGCTGGACTTGTGCATCATTTTGTCCGTAATTACGTACACCCTTCGTGTATGACAGCATGATACAGGTTTCATAATTGCTTTGATGTTGTATTTAATTAAAAAACTTCTCTCAATTGTGAGCAGTGATTTCTATTGTTTTTCTTTAAAAAAGACACATTTAGTTCAGGTGTATAACGCGGAAATTACAGTGGCGGAAATTACGGTAATTAACCTTGACTTATACGGTGAGCAAAGGCCTCAGGAAAGAATTACAGGGTCAAAAACCGATCTCGACTTATCTGTAAGGTCGACTTATACGCGAGTATATACGGTAGTTTGCCATGAAATGACTTCTAGTTAGTTGTATTTCCTTCAGCTTTCACAGATACATCAGATTGGCTTACAACAGGATGACATTATATATCTATTGTTACAATAACCTATTCATTTGTTGAAGCATTTAAATCATTTAGTGACAGGAAGAGAAGAGAGTAGATCTCTCTCCTATGTTGTCCAATGAGAATTATTTGTATATAATTAAGAAACCTTTTAGAAAACAAAGTTTTCTATCAATGTGTACTACAATATTACTAGATCTGTGGTCTAGTTGGAAGTGCTTTTGACCACAGATCACTAACACCTGAGTTTGAATCTCAGTATGGGCATATCTGAAGGGTGTTTCATCTTTGTCTCCGCTTCATTACCTTTGGAGGTCGCTCAGCCCATTTAGCCTACCATGTGCACAAAAGTGGCTGTAAAACATCAATCATCATCAATCATAAGTTGTATCAAAAGAAATACAAATATTGTGAAAAAAAATTTAATACAGTAACTGGAACAACAAATTATGTAACAGTTAATAGTAGTAATTGTCATCTATATCTTGATTACATAATTTGACAATATAAACCCATCTTAGCACACAGTAAAGTGATTCACAAGACAATCTCTTGAAATGCAATTCCAGGTGCTCCTGAAAAGACATGTTAACTGGTACTCCCATGGTGTGCCACAGTGTCATATTGGACATTATCGTCATACTAAATAAAATTATGTAAATATATTTGAGTGACATCAATTTGGTACAAATAATGACTATTATCCCTCCAGATAGTTAGAAAATGTATAATAATTAGGTCACAAACATATACATACTCACAGAAGTAGTGTTCAACACAGTTAATATTAATGCATGCTTTTATTTTTAATTAACTTGATTTTATGAGGGAAATATGTTGAGTATAAACAAAGCATAAATAAAAGTTTGAAAAAGTGACCTGTTTATGGTAGAAGGATTTTGAATGTAATCTGTAAGTATGAGTACTCTGCAGGTTTTACTTATATAGAAGTATTGAGTATTTCATGTCATGAGCAGATGAGTGCAAAGCATTTGACTGTTATTTTCACTATTAGTATTATAGTGTGATATTTGTTAAGATTGAAGACTTGTGTTATGTTGAGTCAGTAGCAGCTGAGCCAGGTGAGGATTGCAAGATATCTAGGAAGGTTTCACTGTGCCATGCAGGATACTTACTATATGGTGAAGAGTGGTATGAGTGTCATGGCAGAGAGTGGTACGAGTGTCATGGTGGAGAGTGGTATGAGTGTCATGGTGAAGAGTGGTATGAGTGTCATGGTGGAGAGTGTATGGTAAACTGAATGGCATGGGTTACAATTACATCAACATTGGATTTCTAGTATTTTCTGCTCACCTACCTTATTGTCGAGAACATTAGTTTTTTATTAATTGGCCTTCACATTAAATCTGGATCTAAATACCATTGGGAATCTGTGGGGTGATATGAAGAGAAATTTGAAGAACAACCCTCAAATTGATCCAGAGCATGCTTCCCAGAATCTAGGGTTATATACAGGCATTTGTGGGGGGGGGGGAACCTTACCGATTATTGAACATAATACATGTTACTAAATTAGCTTATTTGCATTTAATAAGATGTTAATAAGATATTATTATTTTGTTGTTGTATTATTATATGATTATTTTAAATTATTTCATCCATGAAAGAAGGTAAAAACATGTTATAACTTCCAAATAATACCCATTTAATTAATTAATGTTTATATTATACCAGCATAGTTGATAATATTCGTGAAATTATAACAGATTTTGTAGGGTAACTTAATTTAATTTTGGGTGGACATCTAATAACTTTTGTCTACGATCTTTGTACTTTGGAAAATATACTAATGAGTATGATTAAATGTGTACAGCAGTAAATGTGAGGGATCTCCGTATTAGATATGTATAGAGTGTAGTTAATAATATAATTCTATGACAGTTAATGAAAGTGAATAAATAGGTTTGATGTATAAAAACTTGTCATCTCAAATGTGATAAACAAGTGAATTGTGTGACAAAGATAACAAAGATATTAACATTATTATGAGTCAATTCCTCAGGGAAAATAATATTTGATTGTTTTTAATGGAGGTAGGTTTATTTGTTCAGGTATTGATGGTTGCCACAGAAACCATAGTTGATGATGTATTTCTTGTAAACAATAGACCTCTTAAAAAACATTATAGCTAAATATTAGTTTTGTATAATTCTCTCAGATAAAATGTTTGTGATTTTACACATGATTTGTTTTAATTAATGTTTATTAATGTCATGTAAAAACAGGTTTTTAAATTTTTTACACTGAGTTGTCAAAAACACAATTTGTTAAATGTAGCTATAAATAGTACAATGATAATAATATAACATCTACTACAGCATGACTGCAATATAGACTAATCCCCATTATGATAACCCAATACCAGGTCTAGTTGGCCCTCACTGATAAACGCATAGTTGCCTACATGCTCCATCCCTCCTACAAAGGTTTAAACTTTACTGCAAAGGAATAGACACTGCCAATAATTGGATACTTATGAAAGACCCAAGTTTCATCGCCTTCCTGATAAACTATCATGCACAAGCATTGCCTTTTCGGTCTGCGTTTTCACCTATGTTGCAACCAAACATTCACCAATTAATTGGTAGAAGGCCCTCATATCTTATGCAGTGCCAGTTGACTTTCTAGAATTAACTGTCAAGCTGCTATCATGTCCAGCTTGATCAGCATCAATTGAGCAAATATTTTCCAATGAAATGTGTTTGGAACTCTTGAAATGGGTTTAATGAGATATACTAGGACTAGTACAATTGGCTTATAATGAATTATGTTTTACATTTGTTATGTTTTTACAGTAATTTGCATTATTTTATGGTTATTAACGGGTGTAATGTAAATGATAGGCTTTTCACAGTTAAAAAACCCTAACCTTGGTTATAAGTAATGAAAGTGACAGAGAGCAGCACTTCAGACAATGAATGAACTCTTTTAAAAAGTGACAATATACTGTTACTTTATTTTATGTTGCTGTGTGTTTGTGTGAAAAATTCTTTACCAGTTAAATTTGTTTTAATGTTATTTCAGATCACATTTGAGTTTCTTCTACACTAGACTAGGGATATTATTCCCTGCTTCTGATTTGTGATTATCCCTGTTAAATGTGCTTTTCTTTTTTGTCACACTGACTTTAAACTCAAAACAATTGTTCTGTAATATGATATAAATAATATAACAATTTATATACATTTCAGGTACACACAAGGTAATGAAAATGTACCAGAGTGGTTTGCCGAAGATGAGAATAAACACAACAAGAAACAACTTCCAATAACTAAAGTAACTCTCTCTCTCTCTCTGTGTGTGTGTGTCTGTCTTGCCACTGTTGATAATATTTCCATTTTGATCTAGAAGCCCAGATTGGACTCGTAGTAGGTTGAGAGTTTAATTTATATTTTATTTAAACAGGAGCAGGTAGAATACTATAAACAGCAGCTAAAAGATATCACTGCTAGACCAATAAAGAAAATTGCTGAAGCCAAAGCCAGAAAGAAGCAGAAGGTACGTACCATACTGTAGTAATATATCTTTTCAATACTGACCTCTCAACTGACCTGATTTGCTAGGTTTCCTGATTACAAATTGTATTCTGTCATTGACAAAAACAACAGATTGGTATCACAAATCTGGATTAAATAGTTAGTTTTTTTAGCAAACTGACCTTTAACTATAATTGTATGATAATATTCTGGCCAGTTTTGTGTTATTTGTAATTTTGTTTCATGCACACTGAATACTGACCAGAAGTATTAGTGTTTTTGAAAAGAGGGAGCACATTTCTTTGATGTCACATATCTTTGGGGGTGGTTTATTAATAATATAGTTTGTGTGTTTTATATTTTCTTGTAAAATATAACTTGATTTTGCCCTGAACGAGACAAATGTTCTTTGTGACATCATATTTTTAATGTTTTACACTAAAAAATGTGGATTACTGTCCATTGTTAGGACAATGTTATATCAGATATTGATAAATATATTTATTAGGCCTATGCTTTTCATTGTATCCCCCCCCTCCCTAAATTAGAGTGTTTTATATTTGGGAGAAAATACATGTTATATGTTTGGGCACAAGTTTATCAAACAATAGTTTGAATCAGGTTGATAGAGTAAAATATATAAAATTTAGTAGAAAGGCATTTTACTCTGCACTATCCTATAGTTTGTATAAATCTAGAATATCACTGGATAAAATGGTTCACATATGTAAAATTTTGGCTCAACTGGTTCTGTCTTATGCCACCTAATATCTGCTTCTATCAGGGTTGAGGCTGGTGTACTCATTGTACTCGAGTACACATTTTGAAGTACTCGGTGTCCCCCGTGCTCATGATGGGAAATACTCAGTACTTGTTCTGTAGTTGTAGTTTGATAACTCGTACTTAACCATAAACAGAATATTGTTTTCAATTTAATACAGTTTGTCTTCATAGCCATTTTTCCCCAAATTAAATTTACAATTAAGTTAATTGAAATTGGTCAGTTATAACTTTGTTATAATCCTACTTGATCAAAACTTAAACTGATAAATCGTGAATGTTTTATCATGAACATTATATCATGTGTTTTCATTAATGTGAACACCGCTAAAAACACTAATGTAATTATGTACAGGTTTGTGACATAATTATTATGGAATTTCTGTTTATTTGAATGCATGGTTATAGTTACTATCACATCAATACAATACATCAGTTCACTTTATGTCTATGCTATATGTCTGATAACTACAACAATGGTGTCGAATAGGCATTACAGCCAACCATGTCCCTTGAAGACCATCTGGAATTGCACTTGAAATGAGTATCTGTATAACATGCTAAACTAGGTTTAATGAAAAGAATAAAATAAAGATTGAAATTTAGGTTTGCATAATGGTTATTTATTGAATAATTTTACTTGAGGGTTAATCTGAAACCATTGATAACTTATTCTACATGTCTGCTACACATCTGGACCCAGCATCTTCTATTTGTTGCCATGAACTGTCAATATGAACCATTATGAAATAGCAAAATTCAAATCAGCTAATGGTCCCCCATTCCCATTACATAGTAGTTATGTTTGAGGAAATGTAATTAAAGAATGTATTTGAACTTGAATATCTCGATGAAATAAGTACTCCTACTTGTACCTGTAAAAAAATATGTACTCGAGTACTCGGCCGTAACCATGGCTTCTATATAAATCTGACTTTCAAACTCATGGATCAGACACGGTCAGACTTAATATAGCTCTTAGTTTGCAAAATACACTTTTTTTGAGGTATGAGATTTTAGATTTAATATATGGGTATGTGTTACGTTTATATAGATCAAACTTCAAAGAGACCTCTACAAAGTCTATGTAAAAATAATTTTTTTAATAATATATAAACTATATTTCCAAGAATTCATACTTTCACACATCAAATTAAGCTGTAGACAATCAAAACAATTTTTTTACCCAGATGGAGTGTCACTGACTTCACTTTCTTGTAAATGAATCAAAACTACTGAGTAAATTTTCACAAATAATATAATTCTCTGAAATTGCACAAATGAAAATCATTGTCACAGCGAAAAATCTCTAAATGTTACTGATGCATAGCAGAAAAGAGATGAAAGGTTATAATGACTGAAGACAGCATTGCTGGAGGAAGGCAGGGATGTGGTGGGGGCATGTTGTGAAGGACTGGCCGTAGTAGTAGCCCTTCTCCATTGGAAGGGGGTGGATAAGGGCTGTCCCCTGAAAAAGCATTCTAAGCCACCTTATCGCCAAAACCAAAGTAGCCGACCTATTTTCTTCCGATAAAATAGGCAACTAGGGACTGTAAAATAGACGACATATAGCATGGGATGTCTGCTGCTATTGAAAAGGCTGCTATTAGGTCTTAATGTTACTCATAAACCTAACTAAGGTGCCAATGCTACATTATCTCTGGTAGATAGATAGACAAATAGTTCAATTTTTTAACAAATACCGGGTTTGTGAATTTGTAATGATCATGTTGAAAGCTTAGGTGTCATCAGATTGGGAAATATTTTGGGGTACATGTTCAAAGTCAGAATTACAGAGGAATATATTGTTAATTATTTGGTGTTCAATATTTTGGTTTAGATACGTTATAATGCATCATATTTCAGACCTGGATGTTAACAATCATTAAGAATATATAGGCAGCTTATGCAATCCGGCTGTTGTGCTGTGCCGCTATATTTAGATATGACCAGACTATGTTCTCCCAGTAAGGCCTGGAAAGTTTGTTTATTCCTTGTTAAATATTTTGTTCTTATTGTTACAGATGACAAAGAAGTTAGAACGAGTACGTAAGAAAGCCGAAAACATAACAGACACAATGGAAATCACAGAAGCAGAAAAGTGGAAACAGATTAGAGAGTGAGTATATTCCATAAACTGGAGGTTGTATTCAAAACCAAAAATGTTACCCTTATGATGTAGTTCCAGCTGAATTTTTTTTCCTGCAAGCTAAATTAAACTTTTATTTGTTACATTAAATTTTAATATTATTAGATATCTACAAATGATGTATACCGAGTTATTTATGACTTGTTTATAATTAAAATAAATTTAATTTTCAGAATCTATAAAAAAGCAGGGCTGCTGAGTAAAAAGAAGCGGCAAGTCAGTTATGTTGTTGCCAAAAAGGGTGGTGGAAAAAAGCCTGCTAGACCTTCTGGGGTGAAAGGCTTTTACAAAGTTGTTGATAAAAGAATGAAGAAGGATAAACTATATGAAAAGAAAGTTCAAACAAAGAAGGCAAGAAAAAAGGGAATTGTTCGTGTTCGTAAATAATTTCTTGAAAGTTGTCAGTTTGATTATTAAAAATGTCACGAAAATGGTTATGACTAGTTAATAGAAACAGAATGCCAATACTTACGATTTATTAAATATGAATTGTATGATGTTTTATCTAGATTAAATTATAAATATATAAACATGAATATTTATCTGGATGGTTTTTGTTTGACCTATCAGTTAATGTGAAAATATAGTATTTAGGGTTAAAACAATTACCGATTAATCTTCTGTACTTTGATGAGAATCTTGCATATGAGAATTTAGATGTTGTATCACATGACCATGGATTAAATATTCTCATGCCAAAGTTTACCTAGATCTAGACATTGATTATTATCTAAAGTAATTACAATTAACAGATGTATAGTATATATGGGCTATTCTTCATCAACATCACTTACTATTAGACTAGATAATAATGAAATGGTCGAGTTTTGTTTTACTTGATGACAGTTAATTTATTTTCCAATTTTTATTTTATACATTAACAATTATTCATTTGTGCAAATTGGGGGACCTATGTAGCTAAATAACGGTCTTCCGATAGGCCCCATTGTGAGCCAGTGGGTGGGTTGTCGCCTTGTGGAGATAATAATTAAGGTTGATTTAATTCCAAGTTACATAACCAAATTCTAATTGTATTTTTTGGGTAAAACAATGTTGGGTAAAATATTTACCGATTTACACATAATTTTTTGTATTCTGTCTATTCAAAAAATACTTACCTACCAGACATTATAACCTTCCTCACTGCATGCAAATGGTAGTTGGCATCCATTTCTTACAATTTAAGATTGTTGGAACTGGAAATAACAACTTCAACCCTTAAAAAGTAACTAAATGGTTGCTGCTGATCAATCTGCAGAATCAGCAACAAAACCATATGTCCTCATCAGTTAACTAACTCAAAGTATACACGCACTGTTGATTTAACATTAATCTTAAAAGCCAAACTAAACAAACTCATGACAAACACACGTGAAACTGACAATCACTATACGTTTTATTAAATTAACAATATAGCCAGTAAAAGCAACTAACACATCTGGAGTTAATAATTAAACCAGTGGCGTGTACAGGAGTTGTGCATCAACCTTGCCAATTTATTTAGCCGATCATTCGGACATTCACCAAATGCAGTTTCACAACACGTGTCTGAAATGAAAACTGAAAGTGGAATACGATGCTCTCTTTGAACAGTTTACTACGACAGTGACTATGGATTAAGACCAGTAGGCAGACAACTATTCTACTATAAGACAACAATGATTACTTCAGCTATAGCTATCAAATGTTTTCTTACACAACTCTTGTTAAATGACAAAGGTACATACACAACGTTTTGTTAAGCAGCCATTAACAAGATGTAACCATGATGAGCAACAATTAACAGGAAGTACACTTAGCTACATCACTGACATTGGCTGACAGTCAGCATCTTAATAGTGCAAGATACATACATGCAGAAAAAGTGCATTATGTTTTATACAACGAGGTGAATTTTATTTTCACAGTGAAACATAATGGATACATGATCAGCAAATGCCAAAACCTTTGAAAAATAAAACCCAAAAAATTACATCTATGTGCAAATGTAAAAATTAATGCATAAAGAGGAAATAATTATTTTGTATCACTGTCATGACCGTGCACCTGAATCAGAAACACTATAATTTATGCAAATGTTACCAAGAAGGATTCACATTATCTGAAAGGATGATCACACATAATTCTGAATAGAAATGACATAAGCCACAGACAGACACCTATTATACCACACTAATTAGCATACCTCACATTTATAACTTGCTAAAAAGGACAAGTTACTAATTTATAAATTAAAATTAACTTTTTGGTGTAATAAACAATGCATGAAATATGTATCCCTAAATATACTCTTCAATTAATAAAATATATTGAGTGATAATGACTGTAGATACAACTGTATGATCTGTGTTAATTAAATGAGAAAATAAACACATCATTCAACGTAACACAATTAACAGGTGTTTCTCTAATATTTAGTCGGTGCTGTGCTTCAGGGAGAGAGAGAGCAGTCCATATCCGCAATTAAAGTGAAATAAAATTAAACAAAATGATACCGACAATGATTCTGGATACTACATGTAGCAGCTCATCTTATGACCAACTTGTACTATACAGCAGCCAACCGTGGTGAACAGTAACTCGGACATAATATCCTGTCCTTACCAAATGTACACTCGGTGCTCACTGGTTATCATAACTTATGTGTTCTCACTCTGACATCCGAGTGTACCCATAACCGGGAATGTATTTTACTTTACACAACATAAATGCTGCATGATACAAAAACAGAAACATTTTATGTAAGACTGGTCCTAATAATGGATGTATACCACGCTAATAACACACACACACACACGCACGCACACAATCAACAATGATGTTTAAATCTAAAACTCACTGCTCAAAGGTGTAAGAATGTAATAGCAGGTATCACACAATACAATGATAATGTTTTAACAGCACATCTAACTCTAATCTTTACAAATTCCGCTTGAAGATATTGAAACAGTTCACAAATAACCATCTTCAATGTCCACTTTATGCCAACATTTAGAGAATTTTGTCACTGAAATCAGGATTACTAAATTCCATTGAAAAAAACGGTCCAATGATAGAATTTAGTACAATAACCTCCATGATGTGATATTTATCCTTGTGTAGACTGCTAATTGATAGCAGTGCGGTTACTAGCATGAAGAGATGCATAATTTTATATGAAAACCACACATCATTATTGACGATATTAACACAAGTTCAACTTAGCATTCCATTTAAATGTCTATTTTTTTATAACTTTTTCTTTATTTTCTTAGTACGATGTCCTAACAGGAGCTACACAAACAGTACTGTACTCAGTTTAATTTTACAAAATGACAAACACTAAACTGACACAGAATGTGAAGAATTATCACTTGTCATCTGCATTATCCACATCTTGTAGTTGCTGATCCTTCTGGTCATCACCTGAAAGTAAATTAACATCAATCAAGGTTTACAAAGACTAAAGCAGAACTACCTGCCGCAACACTATTAAGTCTCAGAGAAAGAAAGAAAACACCAGAAAGGAAGTTTTTCAAAACATCAGTCAACACATACCATCACCATGCATGTCAGATGTCCATAAGGTCAGGTTATCCCTCAACAGCTGCATGATCAAAGTGGAATCTTTGTAGCTTTCCTCACTAAGTGTGTCTAACTCAGCTATGGCTTCATCAAAGGCAGCCTTAGCCAACCGACAAGCTCTATCTGGAGAATTTAAGATCTCATAGTAAAATACTGAGAAGTTAAGTGCTAGGCCAAGTCGTATTGGATGAGTAGGTGCCAGCTCACTAGCTGCCTGTTCCCCAGCTGCTTTATAGGCAGTCAAGCTGTTTTCAGCTGCACTTTTTCTATCATAGCCTGTAGCAAATTCAGCTAGGTACCGATGATAGTCTCCTTTCCTGTGAATTAAGAGTAAACAAATGTTACGAATAGATTAGGCAGATAAATATTGTTAATAGCATCTATTTTAATAGGAAGCACTAATTAGCTCTTTACTTCTCTACCAAGTTAAGTTGACAAGTCTGGCATTAACTCAAATGTTAGTTGTCATTCAGTTGTGTTCAGGGGTCATTTTATGGTGTCTAAAGGCAAACAGCTTCTCATGAAATAACACAGTAATACACTAAAACATTCAGTTGAGCCCATCATGTGTCCTTGCAGTACATCAATGAAAGAAAAGCTCTTGCTACATATACACACACACATGACAACATAAACAACCAACAGGAAGGATGAACAAAAGTCAGGCGAATATTTAAGACACTGTTTTAGTACAAATAATATCTAAATATACATCATTCAAGTACAATAAATTGAAAGATTTCACCTTGAAGTGACTGACTGTGTATAAAACCTTACACCTGCAGTAACTTCCTTCTTGTTATTAGCAAATTTCTTAATTCATAATAATCCAGCTGTCACAAATTCTTAAAAAAAATTCTTTAACACCAAGAACTTACATTTTTAAGTAAAAGACCTTTGATTCTCCAGTTGTGGCTTGAGGAATAAGGTGCTTGTCTAAAACATACAAAATGTCACTACAGATATCTTTCAGTTCATTCTCCACCTGAAATGTATCAAAACATATTAAATTATTTTATAAATAAAATATCTAAATCAAAAGAAATACGTATTACTGCTTCATCCCAGACTATATGTTCTTTATCTATACAGAAAAATCCTAGCATAAAGATCAATGATGAAGTTTTAACTCAACAGATATGTATATACCAATTGAAGATACTTACTTGTGCCCTGAATTTACGAACTTGTTCTAATTTTTCTTCACTAGCTTTGCTCTCTTCCTTCTGTTCTATACTGGAGATAATTCTCCAAGAGGCACGACGGGCACCTATTACATTCTTATATGCCACCGAGAGCAAATTTCTCTCCTCAACAGTCAACTCAACATCCAGTTCAGCCACTTTCTTCATAGCTTCAACCATCTCTGCAATAAAATTAGTTCTTTTTAAACATATCATCCAGTGCCTTGACCCTCAATAAAAAAAACCTGCAAATCACTAATCCAACATCACTGATGCTTCCAACAAATTATGGAATATTTAATTCCCACTATATGTTTCCTAATGTATACAAGCTAACAAGTTCATCACCTACCAGATGCATGTAGTTTATCAATCTCTAGCTGATAATCTCAACCAAAAATAAACATTCATGGTTTAAGATAATGCATTACTAATAATCTGTCATACAAACCACAAGTACTTTAACTGATCACACCATCTGTAACAACAATAGATAAAACAACAACAACTGAGTCATCCTTTTATTTTTGACATTGTACAACAGACAGATAGCCAAAACAGAAGTTAATGATTCATACCTTATCAAATATACTTCAACAGACTGACCATTTTTTTAAATGTTCACACAGTCGATTGCTACAAATATAGCATAACTGATAGACTGAAATAATTGTAGCACTTTCATAATCAGAGCAAGAAATATTAAATTAAATTCACTAAGATGGAATGTTGAATTTTGCAAAAATACACAGCAAACATAAACACCTCCGTTGTTAAAAGTTTTTGACTTTACTCTTGCTGTATACAACATTGACATGACTGCTAGAAGAAAAAACACCCACAGAACCTCTAACTTTGATTATATTAAGAACATGGTACATTGTTAAATGTCATTATAATAAGAAATAATTCTGCATCGGAAACGACTGATTATTCTGGACAATGAAATTATACATTTCAGTAATGATTCATATAAATGTGTACATATTTAAATAAAATTAATTAACTAAAATCCACCATTTCAATACACAGGACTTATTTATTCAGGATGAATACAATATTTTCGAGTATTAAGAAAATCTCAGCAATGCATCTTCATCCACAAAGACACCAGTTTGACAAATAAAAATACAATATTATCATATTATTTTTATTCATACAACATACTAATATGATTTAACTTCCAAAAATTTGTGCAAAAATTAATTGGCTGACTTTACCACACGACCAGACATAACTGATAAATGTGTTTTTGGAATAACTGTTCCACAGATACATGCAGAAATAAATTATTAATGACTATAAACAAATATGATCTGGATAGATATATCCTATAAAAATACAGAAATATACTCCAAATTAAACTTACAAATGAATGCCAATTACAACACTAATAAAACTGAAAATCTAAATGTCAAAAAGAGCCGACAAGCCCATCTGTATTAAGCAAGGGAGACCATTAAAATAAAAATGCCATATTCTTAATATAACATTTCAAAAGCCTGACTTTAAAACCACCTTCTTCAAATAGTGTGTTACCAGTCAGTTTTGACCATGATAAATATTACATTAATGACAACACTATGGAGATTAAGGATAAATTAAGACTGGGTCTAAACCATCTTCTCCTAATTATAACACAAACATTTTTCCTACGCATTTCTCCCCATGTTTATGTACAAAATGTCAGAAGTATTTTATCATCAAATCTTCATGCTTTGTCATCTTTATCCACATCCTGAAGCTGCATCTGTTCATTATCTTCACCTGAAAAGGGAAATGAAATGACTTAATATGATCAAATATTAGAGCAGTATTTATAAATAGTTTTATAAAAGTCAAATATGATTTAATCATCATGAAATATAGTTCTTACCATCACCCTGCATATCAGATGTCCACAAAGTCAGGTTATCCCTTAGCAGCTGCATGATTAATGTAGAATCTTTGTAGCTTTCCTCATTAAGTGTGTCCAGCTCAGCAATTGCATCATCAAATGCATTCTTAGCCAGACTACAAGCCCTCTGTGGATCATTAAGGATCTCATAATAAAAGACTGAGAAGTTAAGTGCCAGCCCAAGTCTGATTGGATGAGTTGGAGCTAGTTCTTGGGCTGCTAGATCAGATGCTGTCTTGTATTGTTGTAGACTGTCTTCAGCAGACTTGTTTCTCTGCTCTCCTGTTGCAAACTCAGCCAGGTATCTACAGTAATCACCACTCCTACAACATGTAAACATTTAGATTATCAATATGTCAACACACTAAAAGCAACTCTATATAAATCACAACACACAAAAGAGCAGATTAATAGAACTTGTAACAAGACTAACTTACATTTTGTAATAAAACACCTTAGATTCACCAGTTGATGCATTTTCAATGAGATTTTCCTTCAGTATGTCAAGAATTTCATTACAGATAGCTCTCAGTTCTTCTTCAACCTGAAGAGGATTTTAAAGTACTTTTTAAAAATTAAACATTTACACTTCAAGATATCACGGAACTTCACAATTATAAAAATTCATAAAAATTTTACTTAAATGCAACAAGACAAAATTTACTTGAGCACTTAATTGAAACAAAGAACATTTTTCAGAACATACCTTCATCCTGTAGTTTCTTATAGACTGAAGGTGTTTCCCATCTCCTTGCTTTTTCTCTTCCTTCTGTTCTATACTAGAGATAATTCTCCAAGAAGCACGACGGGCCCCAATCACGTTCTTATAAGCTACCGAGAGCAAATTCCTCTCCTCAACAGTCAACTCCACATTAGAACGGGCAACTCTCTTCATTGCTTCTACCATCTCTGCCATAAATAAAAAAATTGCAGCTCAAAAAGATGTTAAAAAACAAGGACAAACTGCATTATAGCTATATGATCAGAGCAGTCAAATGAGCATGGATTATTAAAACCAACAGTCAGACATCCAATTAATCACATTTCATAAACAAACATTAAAACAGGAAAATTATTCTAACATCTTTAATGAACTACAAATAACTTTATAATTACATATTGTTCTATAAAAAAAATATGCAAAGAACCACAATCTCTAAAAACTAAAATCATTTCTGAAAAATTGACACACCAAGATTAATAACACTATATACAATACTATTTATTAACATTAAGTGTTAAGATTAAACTCTAAACTGCATACACAACAACAATAATCCATTATCACAATCTAGTCAGTACAATGTTTTATCCATGTAACACAACATATTAGCCTCGACATGCCTGATGCCTGAATATGCACACAGTAATATGGCCAAATATGTTTGACAAAAGAAAACCATATCGTTTATGAGGAAGTATTTTTATCATGCTATACTAGTATCAAATCTTAACCAAAACTGTTATGGTTCAGTGCTTAACAAAAGGGAATGGTAACAGAGCTGGGAACAACATTGCTTCACTCGTTTAAGTTCACTCTAACAGTAGAACATTTACATAAATATACAACTTCAAGCCAATATTGACAAAAGCTTCTACTCAGTAATAATTCTCCACTTTATTAGGTACAAAATACTACTGAGGTATGAGAGGATAATACTACAACATAAACAATTATATTATATGAAGTAGCTTAATACTAAAATATCAAATGGATCAGGTTAGCACTTAAATTATACAACAAGATCATTAGTGTCCCTCTCCCCCCCCCCTCTCTGTATGTATGTGAGATGTCTTGCTAGCCAACCTTATTCAGACATGGCTAGTTTGGCCTTTCACAAACTAGTTTTTAATGAGGAAACCATCTGAGTTTTTTTCTTGGTTTTCCTTAAACTTCTATTTTCGCCTAAACCATTAATTTATGAGAGATTTAAAAGTAAACTGTTATCATGTTTTATTATGTGTATGTATATGTGTGTCTGGGGTTAAAAAAGTATTGTATGAACATGGTGGGATGCAATTCGAAGTTCTACATCATAGTTTGATGTTGTATCCAAATGGCTTGGAATCTTAATAATAATGTGCCAACCTTTTCGAGCAAATAATTGCAATTTTGAGCTTGAATATTGCCATATGAGGAATGTGCTTGCACACAGCTGTCGGTTATCTATAAGAATCACACACTGGCCACAACAAACCACTCATACACAGCACTGACACTTTGATGCAAGTGACCCCGAGTGTTTTATAATCTGGATTTGTTCTCTGCTTGAATGGTTCACACACGCAGGTTTCATTCCTGTCTGGATCTCTCATACAGAATTCAGTTATTCTGAAAAAAGGAGTCTTCATTTAATTAAACAGCAAATGCTTCTGATCAATAGCAGCCATAATTAGCTTCATATCTACATCTGTTATATACTTAAGTAACTAACACTGGCAATGTTTTAATTTTTATTTAATTCTCCATAAAACAGGGACATACAACTTGAAAGTTCTTTTATAAAAGATGGTTTTAACTTTCAGGATGACAAACTTTACATTAGCATCGAGCAGTTACTGTAACAATAGTTGGCACATAGTAACTTCAACCAGACTTGTCGCCAAGAAGTGATCATTCACCCCACCCCCCACCTCTAGAATATAAAACATCAAGGTAGTTGTTAAAAGATTGTAAAGTATGGCAGGTGTAGCAGCATCAGGAAGCAGTGCATATTACAGAGATATGGCATGTTAGGCACAATGCTGTGACATGAGTCAATGATCTGGTTAAAGGCAGAAAAAGGAAGCAGACAGATGTAGCTAAACAAAGATACACACACACGCTGTTAATCACTAGAAAAACAGTCTACACAAGTATGTACACATAAAAGTAGACTACACTAACAAAATATGCCCAACTCACTGTCCACATAACACACAAAATTAATAAAGGGTATAATTACCATTTAGTGGTGATCGGCCCAGAAACAACGCTGAAGAAATCTGCACTCTTCAGTGTAGAAAAGTCGACATCAGTGGGTCATATCTTCTGGTGACTAACTAGATGATGTCAGCCATATTTAAGCAAAAGGATGCAAACATATCCAATGGCAACAAAAGTGAGTAAACAGGAATGCTAATGGTATTTGGCAAATTAATATAGAAGTCATTTTCCATCTATAACTAACTATATTCACAAATTCCCCCAGTCAAGGAAAACAAAGTACTCACGAAGACAGACAAAACATGTAAATTTGATCAAGATTAGCAATGAGTTACTAATAAATTCCTTTCTTGCACAACATGGTGGAAGGATATTAGGTATTTTAAGGTTATGTAAAGTGTATGTACACATGTGGTGTACCTATGACAGCATCATAAATATGTTCACTCATTAAGGTTAGTAAAGGGTTCTATTTAATGACACATTTGCATAAGGTAGATCATTCACTTATTTATTATTATTCTAAAACGGTTCTGAAAGTGTATTTGTCAGTGCTGGGGGGAGGTATGGATACAGGGAGGAGGATAATAAAGGCCTGGCCATGGGGTTGAGGTAGTCACACTAACACAGTAGTGATCCTTCACATTGCAAGGGGGGAGGGGTCTCTCCCATGAAAAAGTTGGGAAAATGGTGTATATTCTAGGCCACTTTTTCGCCAACAGTGATCTACAATACATTGAAGGCCATTTTACATATTCCTACACCATGACTAATCTGTATTATACACAAACATATTTGAATCTCGAAGATTTATTCATGACAAATATGGTCTGCACTAATGTAGAATATTAACCTAAAGAACAGCTGCAGTGTGATACCATCAATATCTCATTGGACACTGTTTCTATTTATTTAGAAATAATCTAATGTGTGCACCCAGGCATACACATACAATTATCTTATCTTTATTATATTTCAGCAAAAGAAGAGACAGGAAAAATGGAAGCATTGATTGTGCTATCTTTAAAAAAAAATATTACAGATACAGAGATATCCTCTGGTGTCTTCCCACTTTCATACAAGCCATACCTCACAATATAGATTACTTTGGCAAGTTTGGATTTTCACTAATTGTATGCCATCTAATGTGATCATAATGAAACTAGTTTAATAATTGAAACAGACAAGTACCTGGACTGCAATACAGACTTAGTCCTAACATCATATAAAACTTGTTATATAACAGTGAGATAAAATGATATTATATGCTAGTTAACAATGAAGAAGATTTTGACAAACCAAAACCTGACTTTAGTTTTACATGTTTATTTAATGTTTAGACTTATCAAATCTCTTAATGAGAAGGGGACCACTACAGTGAAGCTGATATTGCACCATTCTACACACAAAATTCAAACATCTTATCTGAATCTTCATCCCAACTGTCATCACTGGTCCTTCTCATTATCTTATCTAGCTGTTGTCACAACAGGTAAGGAGTGGTGTTTTTGTCCAAAAACCATGATTTCATTTCAGCCTTTTCAGTAGGGAATAGAGTAGATGAACTAGTACATAAAGTAGACAGGAGTTCAACTGTAAAAACACCATGACACCATTGCTGCAGGGTGGTATAGATGTGGGGAGGGAGGGAGTGAAGGTCTGGCCGTGGGGTTGTGGTGGTCACACTAACACATTAGTGGTCCTTCTCCACAGAAATAGTTGGGAAAATGGAGTCCATTCTTGGCCAATTTTTCACCAAAACAAGCCGACTGATTTTCTGCTGATAAAACTGAAGATGGACTGTAAAATAGTCAACATATAGCATCAGACAGTGGCTGCTACTGATAAAATTTTCACATCCCAATATTTATTGAAGACATATTTATAATTTGTCCAAAAAAATCATCATAAGGTAACAACACTAGCTAAGGTCTCAAAATATCACGAATTAAACACTCTGCCATAAATGATAACTTATAAGCACAAATACCCAAAAATTAAAGCCATTAAAATTCTAGAGTAGGATGCCCAGTTTCTAGTAGCTTGGTAAATCCCCAAACTCAAATAGTTACACAAAAAATATGCACATTTGGACAGTGCCTTTTTACACCTTGGACTCAAATACTCTTGAGGGTATTAAAATGTAAATACTTTTCAATGGGTCAGTGGGTGCACAAAAATAGTTCAAATAGAAGTATATTGCTTTACTGATACACATACTGTTAATACACAATACTTGTAACAACCCAATACTCTCACATGATGCAATACATTTTCATTGAATCACCTTATGAATCCTGTTCATTACACTGAAGAAACACAAACTTTACATCATCAGCCAGACAACATTTGTCTGGGTGAAAAACCCATAGAACTATACTGAAAAGCCTCTACTTAAGAAGACCATGGAATTGCACCAACCATTCTGAGCGAGCTGGACTATCTTCTGTCAAGTAAGGAGTTTGTTTATGGGGTTTTTTTCAGTTGCAGACTGCTAGTGGCTGCCCCATGAACTGCTGTTAAAGAGATAATGCTTCTCCAAGTCACAGCTTTGATTCAAATCATGAATCTAGCTTCTGGTTCAACTCAGTTTTGTTAGGTAATGAAACACCCTTCTGACCATCAGGGTTTGAACCCAGGTGCTATAGATATGAGACCAACTGTGCTAACAGTTAGCCCACAGAAGCACCCCCTTTGTTAGGTATTTCTAGTTGTAAAAGGTATTCAGCTTCCATTCAAAATACAACTAACACTTACTTTATGCACCACAGTAGGTATTCATCAGTCATTCCTCCCACTAAGTCAATAATGAAACACCCAAAAAACACATAGTGAAATAAATTCCAATTCTAGTAAATATATACTGATAAAATTCACAGATCACTATTAAATGTATCAAATCACAAGGACTGGATTGCAAAATATTACAAATACTGTAATAGCTGTTAGTCACAGAAATTACTGCAAAACATTTTTAATTTTGATAAATTATAAATATTACAAAATTCTGGAATTTTTATTCTTATTTAAATATATAAACCAGCCTAACTATATAGCTAATTTTAAATCATAATCTATAAGCTGAAACTAAAGACCCAGCATTCATTAACTTCTTAACTAGTAAAATCTAAGAATTATTTATCCCACAGAATCAAATTTCTGACCTGCTGAGTTACTGTCACAGCACCTGGACTATTGAATAACAATTTACCCTGAACTATACCAGGAAGATACAGATGAGAACGTTTTATGTTGCAACATGTTCTAAGTGTTGCCTCTTCAATAGCTTGAACAGTGCAGTCATGAAAATACTGTCAATTATGAACTGAACTGTGGGCCAAAATATTGTGGTATTTTCTGTCACACCTCAACAGATGTTTCAGAGTACTGAAGCAGATATGATAATTCTGTACTGGAAACTCCTCACATGGATCTGGAAAGGGTATCACAAATACAGCTTTCAAAATGATTATCTATAAATGGTATGTTAAGTGCTGAAGCTATTCATAATTTGTTCTGCCACAAAGTGTTTCAGGATCAAGATCAATTCTGATGTATAATATGTCTAGCTAAGAATGCATAAACATGGCACCACCATTATACCAGTCACTTAAACACATTGGGTAGTATTCTCAAAGGGATTAAGAATAATATTACAAAATATTGCAACGATAATTAGTTAAGTAAATATCCAAAACATTAAGCTTCTCACCAGCAAATTTCCACCTTATGATCATCCTTTAGTGCTTCAACAGCAACTTGGATATATTAAACATAGTGGTTTAAGTGATTGCTGATCTTTTGATTACTTGTCTGAAAATACCTTTGATGCCAAGATACAATGCTAAGTATAGAGGAAGATACATGCTTAATGAAATAATATTTCATCTGACAATAGTGACTATGTAACAATTTTGGAATAGTATTTAAATAACTGCAAATACAACTGTATCTGACCCAACCATTTGTGGGATTTTCAATGAATGTAGTGAAAATAAGAAACAATCACTATGGTGTACATCCAGTAAGCAAAAGAAAACCTATATAATTGAAGTTTAAACTGTGTCACTACACCTGTTACAATAATCAAGGCAATTACCCAAGTATCAGTTTTTGTTATTTTGATTTTTAAAAGCTAAGATAGAAGGATCATTTCAAAGGCACAAGGACTATCAGTGGGGTAGTGTGTTTAACATGCAATAAAATGTTACACCCAAGCTTGGAGTGCTAATTCCTTCATATTTAGGGTTTTAATATCAAAGTATCTGTTATAAAGTATAAAATAACTAACAGCCAAAAGATTAGACTAAAAGTCACAAAGCCTGTTTTAGATTATCCTTTATATTCCTTTTAAAATTTTACAAATGAAAGTAAAAAGGAAGACAACATTGTGTATACAAGGGTATGACAATGCAATTTACACAAAACGCTACGTGATTTATCATCATATTACACAAGTTTAAACATGCATACATGCAATCCTGAGAACAAACTGTTAGACACTAGTGACCATGATCAAGCCACAAAATAATCAGTGGAGCGTGTACAAAAACACAAAGCTAGGTAACGTATCAGCATAATGCTTCAAACCAATAAAAATCAATACATCCAGCAAGGCCTGTCTGTACCCAAAATCTGCTTTGGAAGCCTAACCTGACTTATCCACTAATACCCAACAGTATGCCAATGCTAGCCTCAAGCTCTCATAGCTATACTGAACAGTGCAATTAATAAATGACCATAAAGACTTACTGATGCCACACCTACTACGTATGTTAATACTTCTCACAGCCAGACAGTGCTTCATTCAATGTCTGGCCTTCTTAGTGACATGCCACACCACTGGCAGCAACTGCCAACACGCACACCTCATATCCAAAACAATCTGGTGTCATTTGAAAGACATTTAGCAGTGTGCTGTAATCTTTAACAAATTATTTGCTTAGTGGACTGCTTTAAGCTATTATGCCAGTAAGAATTTTTTTATTGCCATACACGTTTACTGCTCTTAAAACAAAACAATTCACGATACCAAATATGAAATATACACAGGGGTTGACATTAGGTTTTAAGTAATGTAAAAATAAGAGGTCGCTGCACTTATTGGGGTGGCTAGATTTTATGTAAGCCAGCTAGATGATGACTTCTGAGAAGTATGTTGCATCTCTTTTCTCAGTGTAACTGCAGTGACATGTCAACAAGCTAAGTATTTTACCAGACTATATGACCAATTCCTGTTTCACTAACCATGTTTTGAATGAATGAATGAAATCACAGGAAAAAAGCAACAGTTTTAATTATTATCATGGAAAGCAGTGGCCACTTTGGAAACAGACAGTAGCTTTTATACTGAGAAAGTGTTAATGTCAAACCCTGACACATCATATCATATATGAAACTTAATACAAAATCCCCATTCACCAAGATTTTGTTGGGGTATAATCAATGGCTCTTTTAATAAATACATCTCAAAACAGCATACACATTTAGTATGAACTTGTTATATGAAAAAACTAACTGAACTATCCTTTAGCCATCAGGAAATCATATATGGTTAAGTCATAACCACAAGAAACAATTTATACTAGGTAAGTGTGTAATTTACTTAATGCTAAAAAAAGGATGAAATGCCCTTGGAAAACCTTGCCATAAAGCCACTAAAAGCGTGCTGTTATTATAATCAAATTTCATATTTAATGTCAAGACACATGTGTAAACTTACTTGCATAGAGTAGTTCAAGTAAATAAATTAATCATTATGTAGTTACGAAATCACCCTTTAGTAAATGAACCAGTCACTCACATGTGTATGAAGTGGGCTAAAAACTAAATTATAAACCATTACATTACCTCGTATAACATGAGGAAACCATCTTTATTTGCATATTTTGAACTACAAAGTAGTAAAGATAATAATAACACAAGCCAACAATTAGTATAACAATTTTAACATAACACCACGTCAACCAATCTCATTTCATTACTGGACCAAAAAAGAAACTAAATACCAGCTGGATGAGACAACACAAAAATGAGACAACACAAAAATTAGCCAAGTCTGTATCAGATCATCTAAAAACAGTCACATTAGTTTCTTTTCTTACCTCGACTTCCTTAATTATATATATTAAAATATATATACACATTTCTGATTTCATATGTAAAAAATACTAAAACAAGGAACAGCCCACAGCCAGACAGTCCTCTGCTGCATTTCTGATACAGACAGATGCGGAACTAATTTGTTAAAACAGCCGAGACTGCATGATCGAGAAAAAGACTAGTTATGAAGGTTATACCTCGGTAAGAGAAAGCCGAACTCTGCCCGATACATACCACACGGTATGCCATGTTTAAATGATAATTTATGGTATGGCGACACAACCACAAACCAGACATTATTATAATAAATCTTGCTACATAGTTAATGCTACAATGTTGACTTCAGCATCAAAGAAACAAAGTAGAAAATAACACCTCGTAATCGAACCCATCATATTGAGAAATGGAGAATATTTCCAGGCATTACTGACTCTAACGAACCGATGAAAATGTGAATCGACTTTGCAGTATTTCTAAGCGAAAACCGGACAAATCATATCATGAACTCAGCAAATCTACATCACTGAATTTCTTTAAAAACCACGTTCTCATACACAGGGAATCAACGAAATTGTACGACATTTTTTTTTTACTTTCTCGTCTATAAACGTGCATAAACAGGCTATCAAGGTAGTTCTGTCGAAGGAGGACACCTGTCAAATATACGGTTCTTACAACAGCCACTTCTCCTTAGAATTTTACCATTTTCAACAAACTTACCATCATATCTTTCTGCCTGTTCTGCCAGTTTGGCTTGATATACGTTATCCTCTCGTTCAGCCATGGCTATTAGCGTTACTTCGAGCTAGATGGATTTGGATTAAAATTACACCACCAATGCAATAGAACTACTATCCTCCAAGATGGCTGCGCCCGCCAAGCTATACAAACAAGTTCCAGTTGTGATCGATTCACATATTCCTACGCGATTCATGAATTAGAGGAAAACCCTACAACTAGCTCTAAAACCAAAGAACAAATTCTTAACTATAAAAAAGTTAAATGATTAAATCTTATATAATTGTAGGTACTGATGATATTCATATGAAATGACCAAAAATATTTAATATCGCCAATTATTAAAATAATAGTGAAAGTCTAAAGTTTAATACAAATATTTTAAGAAAATAAAAACAACAGTAAATAAAATACACGCGGTATAATTATGTATTATATGATAATGAATATATTAAAACAAGATCACCCAAAGTTAATAAAATGTATTTTGGAACTATATTGTTTGCGCAATTGTGTATTAGCTACTGTGAGGAATGAGTCACTGGCAGAAGGCGAACCACGTGACCATTGACGTATCGTCAAGGAGGACTAATCACCATGACAACGAGGTCTTACTCGTTTTCCTCCAATCAGTTTATAATATATAGAATCTCCATGTCATATAAAATCATCCAAATACGTTCTCATACTTTTAACCATTAAACATGTTAAGCACAAACACACACCGTCTCTCTCTCTCTCACACACATACACACATGTAATGTTTTCAATATAACTATTGTCATTGTGCTGCTGATATATTCTGCTTTTCAACTTTATATCTAATCTAGTTTAAGTTTACGAAATAGTATAATCTACGTTCGTTATGTTAATTATAGTACTATATATATATATATATATATATATATATATATATGTGTGTGTGTGTGTGTGTGTGTGTGTGTGTTACAAATCCACTAGATAATTAAAATACTTTGTTTATTATAATATTATATATAAAACACACGACACACACACACATAATATATATATATATATATAAGAGAGAGAGAGGAGTCAATCTAATGATTAATGTAAAGTTCAGCGAATATATATATATATATATATATATATATATATATATGATGATTTGAATAATATTGTACAGCGCCCCAGAACAGGGTTACCTGGTTTTGGCGCTATATAAACATGCATGATTATTATTATTATATATATATATATATATATATATATATATATATATATATATCATATACCACAGACCCTGATGGTGAAAGGGACTAGATATGAAAAATGTAACATTTTCCCCCGTTATATCTAAAGTAAACAATAATTAATTATTGTCCTAGGCATTGAACAAAATTTGTTATCTAGGAATATCGTCTCCATGATCTATACATCACACACAAACAAAACTTAATTTAGTTAATTATTAAATTAAAGAATCACAAAAAAAATAATAGTATACAGTCATAAAGTTAATTAATTGACTTATAAACATGACCCATTTGAGTGTATATGTGATTTATGTATGAACCACAATATTTAATTAGTCCATTATGAGGGCATGCTAATGCCTCATTAGATAATCTTGAGTATGAATCTATGTTTTACCTGTACGTGTTTCTTATATTTTTCGAGTGTTCAACCACCGCTAAAGTAACAACAAACCATTCACTTGCATATGCATAAACAAATTACTGGCAGAGTTGATGGTGAAGATGGTAATGCCGCTCGTATTTTCTGCAAATATATTACTTATCTTTGTACTTTCAAAACATTGAAATATAGCAATTATAATCACACAATTTTAATATCATTGATTCATTTTTACTGACTGAGATTTTGGTTCTGTAAAGAATTTGTAAAAAGAGTTAACTTAAGTTTTCGTTTTATATCGTGTAACTAAAGTGACATATATATCAGCCGTAGATGGATTTTATTAGAACTTGAAGAATACCTACACGTACTTTAATAAAAATAAGTACTAGAATAACAACCCAGGATCAGTTCCGTATACTGACATATCCCATTATTACGATAATATGATAATATGATCATAATATCATATGATAATATGATATCATGATCATCTGATAATATGATAATATAATCATATGATAATATGATCGCGGTTAGAACAATAGAATTATAGAGTCGAGCTATAATAAAATAAACATGGCCAATTTCTGAAAACATGTTTACCTTATATACCACTTAATATAGGTAAATAATGATGATGATAATAATAATAATAATACTATAGATTCATTAAAGCTCCCTTACCAACATATAAACCATCAAAATATAACCAGAAGCTAGAATACTCTTTCTAAACTTTCTTATTAAGGATATAGTACCCTGGCAGTGGAGTTATATCGCTATAAGTATTTCTATTTTCTCCATATTATCAATATATATCGTGATAGGATGTATATGTATATATTTAGGGCTATTATTTCTGCACTGGTAAGGGAGTCATTCCCTGTGCATATATTGTAATAATTAAGACCATAAGAAGGTTTTTCTTTCTTCCCTCCCTCCCCCCTTTTTATTTAGCAGTAATGATTCTTCCTCTTCAGGAATAATGTGTTTCAGTAACTTTACATATTATTATTATTATACCAAACTTATAAAGCGCTCTTTCATATTTAAAGCCTGTTCAAAAGCGCTGTTCCAGTTTCCTGTTTCGCCAACAATTCAGGAATCATCTGATTCTGCTGAGGAAGAGGTCAGCACAAACACAATGATTGTTGGGGCAATAAATGGCCTCATTTCAGATGAGTACCAGGAGGTTACGATACAGGAACCGAATGATTTTCAGTCTATCAGCCTTCCTCTGGGTTCCACTGTTTCATCAAAGCTAAAATAAAATAAAAGGACTGACGAGTTTATCGACCTTAAAGCCTTGGCCAAGGAATCTGATGCATAGCAATTTACCCTCAGAGTGAGCAAGGCACAAAGTAGATCCTCAATATATATGTCACCTACTGGTCAGAACTGTGCTGCACTCGACAACATTGGGGAATGGACCAGCGCAATGCTAACTTTAGGGGCAATCTACAAGGAACGGGAACCCAGAGCTCCACCAGCCATGTTCATATATATATAAACAGTCCGCGATGTGGTAACACGGGGAGGAAACTGGTCATTTTACGACACACAGTTCCGCAAGCAAAAGGCTAGATTCCATTGGCAATGGGATTTCATCCATTGGAAACTACACTTTAATGCCATGACTAAACCGGTAACAAAGTCTCCATTCGTTACTATGGAAAGGAACACCTCACAGAAGAAAAAGTTATTACAGCAATTTCATGCCCCACGAGGTTTCTTCTTGGGGTATCACAAAACAGGGAACTCTGCCAACCCGGCCTCATGTCGCTTCAAACGTGTCTGTTTTCGATACGGAGAAAAGCATGCATCTCGCTGGTGTACTCAGCAAAAACATAACATAGAATCAGACGTCCCAAAACCTACCACCACCAGTCAACGTTCCTAGAATAAAGAGGCTGCTTACTGGATACGACACACAACGAGCTAATTTCGTAATACAAGGTTTTACAGAAGGTTTCAGGATTCCAGATACAATAGATTAGCCTGCAGTACTATCAAACAACCACATATCTGCATATAAGCAAACACCACTAATTGAACAGAATATTAATTGAACAGAGAATTAGCAACAGGCCGTATTGCTGGCCCATTTCGATAAATAGCCTTTTAATAATTTTTTTGTCTCACCCATTGGAATGGTCCCCAAAAAGGAACCGGATACTTTCCGTCGTATTCACGACCTCAGTTACCCAAGTGATAGGTCGGTGAATGACTCCATCCGTCATGATCTCTGCTCAGTCCAATATGAGACTCTCGACCATATCACTAGCTGAGTCGTTCACTTTGGAGCAGGTGTATACATAGCTAAATGTGCCATTGGCAATCAGTGTACTTCCACTGCACTAATCATATCATATCAGTTATTGGGATTTAAATGGAATGGTGCTTATTATAACAGATGTTTGCCAATGGGCTGTAGTGTCTCCTGCCACTTTAAAAAAAAAATTCAGCTCAGCATTAATAATAATAATATGTGATATTTATATAGTGCACTATTCAGCTAGAAGCTGCTCTAAGGCGCTCTACAATATTATTTACAATATTATTATCCCTGACTAAGACCTCTTTCCACTCAGCACATATTTCAACTCCAAAGGGAGTATATAACGCATGCTGCCATTATAGGCACAAAGCGTTACTCAAACACATCACCATCACGTCCTGTCAGGTACTCATTTTATGGATGAGTGAATGAGTCGCCTTTTGAACAACATTGCAGCTCACGGAGCCTCGAACCCGCGCGGACAGTTTCTAACTAACCGCGCTATCACGGCTCGACAATCCAGTGGATCTTGTGTAAATAATTCAATATGGTTGGTGTCAGTCATATACTGGACTATTTCATGTTTGTCGCTGAAATCATACGAAACATGTGACAACACATTTTTAGCATTGGCTGAATACTTAAATATTCGCATGATTGGATTGACTTGTGGCTTATCTTAGCCCTACCATCACATCCAGCTAAACAAGGAAGTCCGCGTAAATATCGAAGTTTGGCTTGGTTTCCTTCATAATTTCAATGGTCGTTCCATTCTACAACAATAAAGATGGACTTCATCTGTAAAACTCCATATGTATACAGATTCAGCAGCCAGTATCGGATATGCCGATGTCTTAGATACTCAACTGTTCAGTGGGCAATGGTCGCAGAACTGGAAAGTATTTTTTCATAGCATTTCTAGAGCTTTTTCCAATAGGGCTTTAGATTTATGGTGTGAACGCCTGACCAATAGGTGTATCATTTTTCACACTGACAATATGTCTATTGTAAATATTATTAATTCACAAACTTCAAGGGATGTTCTTATAATGTACCTTGTTCGTAAATTAGCCATTTCTGCTATGTTGTACAATATTATGTTCCGAGCGGTGCATATTCCTGGATATGACAATTGTATTGCTGACTGTTTTCAGGTTTTCAGGTGCGGAGAGCAATGAAGTGGAAAGTTAGCGGGGGTATCGGACCCTATTCAACAATTCTTGGTGCAGAAGATGTTGGTTGGGGCACGTAAGCTGAAGCCGCAATGCGACGTTCGCCTTCCCATCACACCAGATATTTTCAGACTCTTAATTAAGGCAGTAGATGCTACATTGACAGCACCATATTACAATTCGATGCTGAAGGCCATTTTCTTGTTTACTTTCCATGCTCTCTTGCGGGTGGAAGAGTTCACTATTACCAACACATCCGATCCACATCATACCTTGCAGCTTGGTGATGTATCTTTTCTATCAAAAGACTCTACCGAATCACTATCTATTACGATGAACAGCTATAAACATTGTCACCGTTCCCCAACTGTTCTGCATATTGCTATACAAGATGGAATACTCTGTCCAGTGGCTACTTACCAGAAGTATATCAGAAGTATAAGTCAGAGGTCCTTCTAAAGGTCCGGTATTCAGCTTTCCAAACAATACTCCAGTAACTCGTTTATTTTTCATCAATCAGTTCAACATAGTGTTACGATGGTGTAAGCTTGACACCAAGCTCTACAAGGGACACAGTTTTAGATGGCATAGTAAAGCTTATACAATATTCGTATCTAGACACACTAGCAGGCATGTAAATATATAATTTTGTATAATAATGTAGGATAGTATTTAAAATCTTGGGTTTCCAAGTAGGTTGAACTCTGTTTTCGCCAACATAATTATGTCTGTAACTGCGTACAAGTGATTCTTTCTTGCTCGGGGTCTGCGACGGTGGCGTTGGGGCGCCCACCTATTTTGTCAATAACCTGTTACATTTATTCTGTAGTAACCAGGTTTGTTCATTTATATGTATCATAGTTTATATATATATAATATTCATATAATTTTGTCGAATAAATTCGGCCTTTACAACAATTCTGGTGGTTTTAATGTTATATAAAGATCCTAGCTCTCTTTCATTATACATACAATACATAAACAAAATATATTCTTTAGTAAATTATGATGATGACATTAATAGTATGACATTCACCAGTGACCGGTAAAAAACTACAGTGAGTTCTGTATAGAAAATAAAATAATTTTTTAATATTTTCTCCACGAAACATAAAATTTGAAAATGTTATGACCGCTGTCACACCCCACAATGGACGTAGAAGTGCATTAATTATGATTGAAAAAAAAATGATATTTAATATTATAAGGGCAATGTATAAAATCATTAAAAACATAATTAACACTGCGAATGAGAGAATAAGAGGTATATCCTGCATTATATCACTAGGAACATATCGCGATATTATGGTTATTCCAACTAATATTGAGGTGTTGATTTGTGTACATGTGTAATAAACAATGAATAACTAAAAGATTCATATATTTCTTTTCATCAAAATGTTGAACAATTTCATTTAATTGATTTCATTTTTTTAAATTAAGTGGCTGAATGATTGCCATATTAAGACCACCCGTAAACAAACCATGACTAATCATTGCATTAAATAAAAATGCTAACATTATATAATCAGTATAAATAATTCATAAACCATTATTTTTACCACATTTAATTGTCTGTGGAGCATTCAAAATATCATCATATGTAATATGAAAACGTAAATAATAAATTATCTATGGCATGTTTATCGCATGATACAGAATTGTACAGGTTCGTATTGTTATATTGGTATCACCGATTTGACAATCGATCAAATTGGACAATGTTTTAATTTTACCGCCATAAACTTTGCACACTTCATTCCAATATTATCTGATATCATTGCATAAGATAGCTTCAGCCATTTTATTCTTTGTTTTGATATTTTGATCAAGTTTTATCTGCTTAACAACATCGTGATATTTGGTCATGGTCCTTCTTGTGACATCGGGAATAGCGGCATTACACAGAGAAGAGTCACAGTGCTTCCATATATTATGCCATCAAATAGAGATAGTTTTGAAGAGCTTCATGATACCATTTTACCCGACGAATTTTTAATTTTCGACAAATGACAGATGTCCATGGTATACAAAATAATCACTGACAGTAATACATTTGTCTATAACAATATCATGGAATATTTGAATGGAATGACAATAACAATCGTGATCCATACATAGTGTATTATTACCTTTCTATGGCTTCCCAAGAAATGGACATTGATGGCATTAGATGACCTACCATCTTACCATAATCTAGGAGATTATATTCAGATACATCAGATCATTTAGGTCTGGGAATAAACCTACGAGTTGAAGGTGACAAATATCACACTTCTATGTTAAGCTCAAGATTAACAACTGAATAGAAGGAACCATTATCATCATCATGTATGCTAATACACCTCGATACATGAGCATATGAGGAATTACTCACAATCAATCAGATGATCATTATGATTAACAGAACTAATGAACGTAAAATCAATACTAGTAAATGTCGAGTTAATACACATTTGAACGTTTTCAACTCGAAGCACGTGATCAAGATATTGTGTATAAACCGGATCTGAGCAGTCAAGACTTGTGTTGAGATCACCTCTAATAATAATATAATTAGTTAATCACACATATTAATTATTTCCATATAAAATGATATATTAGAAGTTAATAACTATATATATATATATATATATATATATATATATATATATATATATATATATATACATGTAGACATTAAAAATGATAAAGTACAATAATACATTACTGCATGAAAGACACATAAACGTGTAAAGTACAACAAAATAGGTGTGATTTTTGCATTCAAAATACTTTTACATTTAATTGAGTAGCCGCCAAAACCACGATCCTGAAGGAGCGAAGTATGATCTATTACTGATATGTCATGAGATAATATCTCAGCATCTTCAACTGATACATCATGAAATAATATCTCAGTATCTTCAACTGATATAACTTTAATTCTGTGAAACAGAGATTCACGGAGCCAATGATCCGGTATTAAAATATAGTCATACTTTACTATGTGTTAATAATTATATTAGTAGAGAATATGGAGGTTATTCTATCAGTTCTGAAACGATACCCAGATAGTAGAACTCTGTTGGCGCAATGTTGCCCACTTCAGTGGCCCATAGTTGGGAAACTACGTCGGGCCAACGTCACTTTACACAAATCAAATAGAAACATTTGTCAAAGTAGTGTAAACAACAACATTTATTTGTTATACTAATATAAGAATTTATATAAATATTTTGTATTGATATTTTAATTTATTTAACATTAGACGCTATTCTTATGAATATTAGACGCTGTTCTTATGAATATTACTAATGAACAGAATACAATCATTATAATAATTATAACAATATGCTAAATTTAGAAATAACGATAAGCAAAATATGACAGTAACCATATTTACATACCAATAATATTGACTAGATATGTTCAATGGTCATAGTAGACCAGAAAACAATGAATTTAGGTATATTTTAAATAGCATTGCTGTTACTGTTTCTCTAATACACTAGACTTAAGGCCACTATTTTTATACTATTCAGTCAATTTTGAATTTCTCAACTAGATATTGCATTATTATTTATTTGTGTGATTTCAGTATTATCTAAGTTAAAAAATTATGGAATCATGCCTTTTACTGTCAATAATGATAATGTTTGGTAAAAGAAGAAAACATATACTTGAGACACTTCTGATTGTTGATAAACATCGTTTTGAGGATTGTTCCCCTACTCCTCAACGAAGGCTGTGTCTAGGTCATCAATTGTCATTTAGGGATGGTCACGGGCTCGAATACATCTTCTAACCATATCCCAGAAATGTTCTATCTAATTCAGGTAAAAAGGCTGATCAATCTATGACGTTGATGGCATCCTTCTCAAATAATTTAATAAAGACACAAGTTTTATATGGATGAGAATTATTCTGCATGAAACTGAACCCACAACCTACTGCAACAGTAAATGGTACTTCATCATGATATCTCAAACCGGTTAAGTTACTTAGTCGAATAATATACAGGTTCGTGTGACTCTCTGAACAGACACCAGCCTACACAATCACTGAGCTACTACACAATCAGTGAGCTACTACACAATCACTGGGCTACTACACAATCACTGAGCCACAACACAATCACTGAGCCACAACACAATTACTGAGCTACTACACAATCACTGAGTCACTACGCAATCACTGATCCACTATACAATCACTGATTCACTACACAATCACTGAGCTACTACGAAATCCATCTACGTTTCTCTTCTAAGTGTCATCCTAACTATCATCTTACTAACTTAAATGACATATCGGAGATCATATTGCAACTGTCTGTCTGTCTGTCTGTAATGAACTGGTTCTGGATAGCACAGCTCACTGAGTAATTGTCTATAGTACTGGCTATAGTACACCTTTGATGACCTTGACCTGGTCTTCTTGCATACACTGTCATTTTCTGACATCGTCTCCTCTATCGTCCAATTACTCTTCTGAACACATTGAGCCTCGGTGATACCATTCTCTTCTAGTACCAGCAAATTCCTGTTTACTCAAGATGTATTACTATTGCAGCATCTATCATCATCAAGACAACATACACAACTAATAATAAACATATAAATATCCTCATTTTACTTCTGTAGAAAAGTTTGTTTATAATTTAATTGATTGTCCTTTTATAGGTCATTGGCTGTGATGTGCACTCAGAGTGAGTTAAGTTGTATTATATTGACTTTCAACTGACTGTAACTCTGTTATAGGTATACACCTCGTATAAAATATAAAGGTAGTAATCTAATTTAACCAGATTATACAAAATAGTTAATAAAATTCAGCTTGCTCCTTTAACTGTTTTGAGTAGTGTACCTGAAGGTAGTGCATTCCACAGACTGGTTACTGAATAAGTAAATAATCGGTTTCCATATAAGAGTTCGAATTTTAAATTGTGAATGTTATTTCACTGCAAACCAAAGGAGTTCATTTAATAAATGTGTGATATGAATATATCATGATGTTCTGGTAAAAATGTGAGAAATCATATTCTGTAATGATGATGATTGATGTTTTATGGCCACATTTGTGCACATGGTAGGCTAAATGGGCCGAGCGACCTCCAAAGGCAATGAAGCGAAGTCAAAGATAAAACACCCTTCAGATATGCCCACGCCGAGATTCGAATTCAGTTGGTAGTGATCTGTAGTCGAACGCGCTACCAACTAGACCACGGAGGCGCCCCCTCAAATTCTATAAACTTAATCGTTTGTTTATCCATTAGTACATTGAGGAAATCATTGTATTAGTCCAATCCTGGTGTTAGCTTAACTGTCAGACAACGGCACGCACGCACACACGCATGCACCCCCCCACACACACACACAGAGAGAGAGAGAGAGAGAGAGAGAGAGAGAGAGAGAGAGAGAGAGACTAACATAACGTAGAAAATATCAATTTTTTGGGGAATTGATAATTTGAACTGTAGGCGAATATTTGTTTTTAATTTACAGCATTATGTTCATAATTTATACGCAAATTTTTTCAACTTTAGTAAACAGTAAGACATAACATTAATGTACAGTACAATGCCTGACAAATAACAGTAATTTGTGGACGTAACTGAGGACTGGGCGCAATATAAGACAACTAAAATTTAGTTTCATTGAATGATGAAGATTGTTACTGAAATGTATACAACAAATAAACGTTAGGTCTAGTACAAATCAAATTTTAACTCCCGGACTAATAATAATAATAATAATAATAATAATAATATCCTTTTTTAAAGAAATGAGGTGATTGTGGTTTGGTTTGTTGTTAGAGCGGATGACGAGATTACAACCTGCAAGTCAGATTTTAATATACTAATAAAATAAATAATTATAAAACTTATCCTCGAAAAGTCTCGAGCTCAGTGGCACAGCTAGTACAGGAGTTGGACAAACTCATAGTCCAGGAACAATGCAAAGTTCATCAACAAATGATCAGATGGAGTGAAAACTTAGAAAGGATAAGCAAGTCTGAAAAGGTGAGTTTTTTTAAATAGTGACGGAAAGAAACTATGCTATTTGATGACGTAACATGTTCAGGGAGTGAATTCCAAAGAGTAGGGACAGCATCTGAAAAAGTACGAGTCCCAGCATGAGTTTTAACACTATGGATTAGACAACAAGTGAAAACCAGATGAACGGAACTCTGTGGGATTGGGTGCTAAAGAAAGAATGTAAATTAGATACGAAGGTTCTCCGGAAGAAAGAGTTTGATAGACAATGGTACAGAGTTTGAAAATGATGCGAAATTGAACAGGGAGCCAGTGAAGAGATTTCAGAAGTGGGGAAGAATGGGAAAACTGAGGAGACCGTGTGACAACCCTAGCTAAGCAGTTCTGAATACACTGAAGTTTTAGAATATCCTTAGATGCGATGTTATAAAGAAGAGAGCAGTAATCAAGCCTACAAATAATGAGTGCTGTAACTGGTTTTGGCGACTGAAAGGGAAATATAGCGACGAATACGGCGAAGGTCACAAATATGATAGAAGTGGGAGCGACATGTCAGAGAAATATGTTTTCTGAAATTAAAATCGCTATCAAATGTAACACCAAAACACGTACAGTTTGTAATGGTGTGATGCTATGACTAATGATGTTAGTATAGAAGAAACGAATAAGCTTCCTGTGTTATCTGGATGTACCAGTAATGATTACATATGTTTTGTTTGCATTTATTTTTTGTCATCCAGTCAGAGATATCACTGAGAGTTAGATAAAGGTATGTATACTTGGGTGTCATCTCCATATAAATGATTGTCTAATTTGTAGTTGTGTAAGTGGTGTGTCATAGTTGTTAGTAAGTCCTTCGTTAAAGAAAAACTGTTTTAGTTGACATGTCTACTTCAGAGCATCTCCAGTTGTTTTAATCAGACACTCTGGTAGTTAATCAGACACTTTTCCGGTAGTGTTGCTTGAAAGCTTGGATGATTCTCTGATCAATGAATACATCCGACGTTTAAGTGCCGTCAAAATCCGCCCCGAACCCCCCCCCCAAAAAAAAAAATTACAAAAACAAATGGCTAAAAGACACACCAAGACACAACCCTGTATTATGTATTGATCAGTATAGACAATGTACGGAAGAGCCCCATGCATCAACTGGGCTCTCGTGTACAGACAAATAGCACTTTATTTTAAATAAAGTTATGCGATAGGAGGGAAATACTGCATTCAGGCCCAGTGTGTTGACTTATCAATTAAACTTATACCAACACAAACATATACACACCAATCCAACTCTTGTTGTGGACCGGGGCCGGGTGTCGACGGCACGGGTGGGTGCTTTGGGTCCGCGCATGTACTTGCTGCAGCTAATTTCTCACAATTAGTACTGTCAGTGACCTCTTTCGCTAGTGGTTCAAAGCTGTAGGGCTTGATATCCCTGAGAATGTCAACATTTTCGTCGGAATCTGACATTTATGTCTATCAATTGGTCAAGACGCTTGTAAACAAGCTATGGCACTGCGTGGTGTTTGGCAAAGATAACGTCACATAATAACCCTTAGCGAGTGTAGTACACACTAGCAATGGCTCGTGAAAGTTGGGAAATTAAGGATTTTGGATTCACTTTAATGGAAATATTATCGATAGCTGGTGGTATTTACCTCGAAATGTGAAATTTATTTTCCCGTCACCTTTAAGAACTATTACCACACCAAGTCGTTTATTTCAGTATTGACTGTGGAGACACACGTACTGTCCTTTATTCAAGTTTATGGGTTGAGGTACCGTTATCCTCAAATGTTGCCATAATAGACCTTGCCAATTAAGCTAGTGACATCTGGCGACAGGATTTAGAACTACTACAATTGTAAATCGCACAATGTGAACCACCCTTCCTCTTCAGTCTGTCAGTGTGTTCGCGAGATTTGTTTATACATTTTAACGATCATTGCCGCTGATATTACTCCACGATTCCAACAGTTAGTGAAGGAAAATGAAAGATAAGGTGATAGTATAGTATATTTCTATTCAAAGAAGAATAATTTAATAAACAAAATAGATTAAATTGGAAGTTTTTTGTGATAGTTCGCAGAACACATTTCCCGTGTGCAAGCGGATTGCCGTATTCGTAGCAAAAATTTACGTATAGGCAGTGGCTTTCCCATAGTGTTTCTTCAATACACATCGTTGGCCATTTATGATAATATCGAAAATGGACAAGGCAGTTGTAATACTATCATTTTATCAGAACAATTCAGAGATATATTCAACGATTTGTTTTATTTGTGGTCATTTTCCGTGTAAAACGTTCGCCATCGTCTAGCAGTAGTCTCATGGGGCATGCGCACGTCAGTGATAATGCGCCAGCATAGATGGCATAATTCTAATAAACAAAAGGGTGTGCTATTTGGATCGAAAATACTCTTCAAAATTGGAGTCATATTGTGTTACAAAAAAGTATTGATTGATAGAGCAATAATCCGGCATTGATATTGCATTTGGGTATTATTTCTCGTGAATTAACGTGAACCTTGAGTTGATTTTAAAATGCAAAGGAACCCCGTCTGTAGCTATTTCAATTTTCAAGCGATAACCTATACTAGCGGACTTCGCTAAAGAAATATTTACTCTAATTTTTTCACTTTGTTGACAATAACAACATTTAATAATGGAATATGCTGAACAACGAGAAACTATTCTATCACTAGAAGTATTTTCCTATCTGAATTCCAATTGTATTACGCAGTAGATCGTTGTTCAAACCGAGGTGTTCAGAACAAAAATCCGGCCGAAGTGTAAAAGCCCGCGAAAATTAGTTGACAAGGTCTAGTCTATGCTTTCTTTTTAGTGTGTGCATAATTTTGTGTGTGCGGACAATCTGTATTATTCCTCTCATATTATATGCCATGAAATATGTAAATGTCGGTTTATGCAAGTCCGTAGATCTAATTTAATTGGAATCAAACGCCAGAGATAGGCCAGGGGTTGTCGTATAGGCTAAATAGAATAACAGTTAAGCTTAATTTCCCGCCAAAAAAACCCCGCTTTAACAGCTATTTTAAATGTGTTCCTTATACTTACCGATGAAAAGACACCCCATTTGTATTACTTCCACGCCCACGGATTATGCAACCAGCGATACTACAATAATTCACCACGTTTATAAATCTGATTTTTCCAGTCTGCGTTCCTATTTCCTCGACCGGAAGTTGGGACCTGTTTGCCATCAAATCGGCGGCCGTGTTCGGTCTAGTTTTCTTTTAGGTCAATGGCTCTGGCTGTCGCCTATTGGGCATAGCCACTTGGTGTTGACTTCTGTTGTGTCCTCGTGGGAAGACGGTTATCAACAATCCTCGTGGAGAAGACGATTATCGACAATCCTCGTGGTAAAGTTTCTTGTGGGATAAATGACTTGTTGGGATATAGGTCTGTGATATCTAGTGACTTGATAAGTGTCTATTTATTTGGAGGCATTATTTGTTGATACTGACGCACAATGTTACTTCACTTATTTCTAGATGTTGTATTATTATTCTTACTTGGTAATTTGCATATTATTATATGCACATATTATGTGTGGCAACTATTGGTAGATTAAGTATTAATTACAGTATTTATTATAGTAATTATAGTATTTTATTATTACAATTAATATGGGTCAGTATTTGACTTTAATGTAGTAATAGTATTTATTGTACGTAAATCAATATACAGACAAATGGATAAACATTTGGAAGAGAAAACATTGATGTTATTCTTTTAAATAACTAAACTAAATCATTATATACTTATAGATAATAACTAATCATTATATTACTTATTTCAACATATTTAATTGTTTTGTGGATTTATGGTATATTAAAGATATATTATACAAGATATATGTCACATTTTGGTACCCAGATCTGGGAGTGACACCCTTACCTACACAGTCAACTGAATTAGTTCAACCATAACCGTACAACAGACAGTTGATCATTAGAGATTAACGGCAATAAATCAACTGCAGACATTGACATAAGGAACTGGTCAGGTTTACTCTTATGAGATATGGCTCAGTACATAAACATGCCACCACTGACTTCACTACCAATACCACTATACTATTACCACTACTACAGATCCACTGTTAACTTTTCTTCAAATGGTAGGCTAAATGGGCTGCACGACCTCCAAAGGTAATGAGACGGAGTGAAATATGAAAAAAATTCTGACATAGTCCAGCCGGAGTTTGAACCTAGGTGCTATAGATCTGTGGCCAACCGGGGTACCAGTTAGTTTAAAGTTTGTTGATTACAGTAATCAGTATTTATATATATATATATATAGGTAGGTAGGTAGGAACGAACGTACATGTGCTCAGTAATTTTGTATATAGTATACCTGAGATTGATCCTATGTTATTGTATATTTGTGATGTTCCAAAAGGATCTATTGTTTATTTTGTTTGTTATCGATCTCTGTTTTTGTTATGATAATATTAACTAGTTAATAAACAATAGATAGATAAACATATTGATAATATTCTCTGTGATTGTATAAATAATGTTTTGGATACTTTAACTCACTCTGTGGTTTTCTTATCGTACATCTAATTAGTATTAATAATGGCTGATTAATTTGTTATATGAAGCTTTGCATGTAAAGTCACAGATGGATGAACTAGAATATCTTCAGAAATTGATGATTGATTGTCTTCAGAATGATAAGTGGTCATATTTTAAATGAGGATACCCCCCCCCCCACACTCACACACCTGAGTAAGAGCACTTACTTAATACAACTGCCTAAAAGAGGGTACTTTCTCCAACCAACTCGTTGGGATTACCATCAAGAAATCGTTAAGAGGAGATGTAGCTAGTGTTGTTCCCCGAATGGGTGAAACGAGTATCAACATGTGACTACATATTACAATATTTACTTGATCACGCTCTAAAAACCTTTGGTGATATGTCAGATTTTGAAGTGAATTACTATATCCTAATCAGAAAGTATTTGGAATGTGGTATTTCCGGAATATTATGGCCATTTTTGACGAACTTCATGTGGAAGCCAGAAAGGTGGAATGGGAGTACACCAATGATGTCCTCGAAATAAACAAGTCTGGTCGTGTGAAAGTGATGAAGGTGGAGTCCTGTAAAACCAATTTGGAGGCAATGAAGGGGGGGGGAGGTTTCCACCAGATGAATACCAATATAAAGGAGCTACATTCTACTGAATGTATAATTGAATTAGAACATCTCTACTAATATGTACTAGTAGATACAATGAGATGTTTAATCATACACCATTAAAGTCATTCATTTTAATTGAATATTCATGGAACATGTGGGCACAAGCTCCAATATTTCAGTTATATTGAGGTTGATATTGCAATCCAAATAATTACTAAGCCTGTGAGTTGTTTAATGTTAGTGGTCCCATATACTGGGTATGCTCGGAAGCTTCCTGAAAGGCTTTTGTTTCTCTGTCTGCTCAGGATCCAACTAATTCACTCTGCAATTCATTTCCCAGACATTTCAAGGATAAGATCACCAAAATTCATGCTTCTTTCCCACGTCGTGCTTCCAGTTGTAATATTGATTTTCCGGTTGTACATCAAACCTTGCACAGTGTTTAAACCAGCCTCACTTACTGAAGTTTCTAAACTGATTTTATCATCCCCTAGCTAATAAATCCTATTCCTTCATTTCTGCTAAAATCTTGTCTTCACACATTAATTGTTCCAATTACTAAGATAATAAATTAAGCTCTAGAGTGTTCCCTTCTCATTTGTAAACCCTTTTCTTAGGAAACCATCTTACCAGACAATGACAACTATAGACCTATTTCTAATCTATCTTTCATATCTAAACTATTAGAAAAAGGCGTATCCTGTCGTTTGAAATTTCACTTAAACTGTAATCACTTGTCTGATATTTTCAGTCTGATTACGAATAACTTAATTCAGCAGAAACCACTATACTGAAAGTTTAAAACAACATAACACTAAACATGGACACAGGAAAGGTCACAACACTAGCACTATTAGAGTTATGGGAAAGTTTTGACATCACTGGTTATACTCTTCTTCTAGATCGCCTCTCTCATTGGTATAACAACACTCACTTGGATCCGCTCATTCTTAATAAATAATTTTCAATCATTAAAAATAAGAAACTGTTTATCAAAGGCAGGGGCTTTGTTTTGCTGTGTTCCCCAATGATTTGTTCTTGGGCCGCTGCTGTTTACTCTGTATACTAACGCTACTAAGCTCTCTTATAGACAAAAATCAGACCATCATTTATGTGCAGATGACACCCAAGTATAAACATCTTTATCTACAGCAGACCCTGATCTTTCCCTTAAAAAGCTAGGTGAATGTTGCAGCGATATCTCTGGCTGGATGACAACCAATATAGCATTAGGCTCAGTACAGACAAAAGATATTTCATTATTATAGATACATCCAAACAAATCAGAAAACTTACTCTTTTCTTGCTACCCCCATCCTTGATCACAGCATCACACACTGTTAGTAATATTGGTGTTACATTTGATAGCGATTATAATTTCAGAAAACATATTTCTCCGACATGTCGCTACTGTTTCTACCTACCTATTTGAAAACTCACCTTTTCAGACTTGCTTATCCTTGCTAAGTTTCCACAGCATCCGATCATATGTTGATGAATTTTGCACTGTACCTCAGCTAGTTCGCGGGGGGATATGGGGGGAGGGATCGAAACATCGGGAGTCCTTGTATTCACCTTGTTTTTCATCGTCTTTGAAGGTTATATAAAACTTTATTTCACAAATGTCCCGGTAATTGTTCAATCATTGGTTGACTTATGTAAAAAGGAACAATGCTTGTAGCAAATATGTGGACCAATAAATGAACGTTCATAGGTGTATATGCACAAATATACGTCAGTTAATCAATAAATTTACTTGTGGGTAACGTTGCCTTTGGCTATATTTTTATGTGCATTACAAACTGTAAAAACGCATTCAAATTATTTCCAAAAAATATATCAGTAAGTGGCAGATTTCATGCCATTTTGCGGAAAATGCAATATCATAGATCCCGCGATTTGTTTATATGGATATTCTGTCATGGCTCGGGTGAAAAATACATATATACTAATATAGCTATTTTGTTAGATCCTGAAGATCTTCAGTGTTCACACTTTCTGCTTCCTATGTGATACACTCTTCTCATCTTGCTGTGAATACACCAAACGCATTTTCAACAATTGTCCTTGTCTTTATAGATTTGTTGGTTCTTTAGACAATTTCTCCCTTGAAAGGGTCTCATATCAAATGCTTCTGTTAAGGAAAACTTTCACCGCCAATCACTACATAAGATGCTTCTTCTGGAGAATGCAGTTTGAAATTGGCGATAACTTTCCTAAGATTAGAGTTGAAAACTACACTAACATTATTATTGCTGCCTCAGACTACCATATATACTTTTTTAAACTTCATAGTAACATCTACCTGATCCAGAATCGTCGAAAATTTAATGTCACTTTATAATTGTGATGATAACAGAGTTGACATGCTTTCTATATAGTTACTATAATAATCCAGCATCAATAGATAGTCATGTCCGTATCACTTTGCTCTATGGTCTAACTGGTCTATCATGGGGACAATAGCGGCTCTTTTTGTTGTTTATTGTGTGCTTCTTAGCAAGTCACACAGTTGGATACTTTATCTTCTATAGCTGATCCCATGCCTGGCCAAAACAACACATCTCTTGCCCGGCGTTTCTACATTTCAATGCCAAGATGTGATTCATGTATTCTATTTAGCAATTCTGATCTTAACGTGGCTGGAACGCTGATACGTTCAACGCGATATAGTATTCCATCATACGCAGATATTTCGTCACGTACGTTCCAGCATCCACATATACAGTGTGGTGCTTGTCTGCGTTCCGCAGGCTAGCCATTCCTCACGACATCCATTAACGTTTCCGACGTTGGATCTTTTGACGTTTCTTGCTGAATTATATCAATTTGTTTGCGATTAAACTGGAATTGTGTCTATCATGTTCACTGACAGATCTTCATCGACTAGCGGATCTCCAGTTTCTGTTACATATGCATGACTTAGTGCATCTGCGATATGTAATGCCTTGCTTGGCACGTACATGATTTGCAAGTTGTATAGTTGTAACTTCATTTCTGTAATCGTATAGATGATAATAATGATACGAAAGTATATTTAATAAAGCGTTGTACAAATAATATGTAATATAATAATACCACAAATAATATGTCTGTAAGAACCTGTAGGTTATTTAAAAGGTAATAATTATTTATCTGTGAAAGCGACCAGATGCGTTTATCTGTGAAAGCGAACAGATGCGTTTTTAGAACAGATTTAAAATTTTCAAGAGACGACGCATTTCTAATATCTGCCGGTAAGCAAATCCACAGAGTGGGACTGCAACACTAAACGCACAATCACCGTGTGACTTGAGCCGAGATACTAGCACCTCCAATAGTATCTGACTGGATGACCTGAGTTTTCGGGATGACTTTTTGAGGGACACCAGTTCACACAGGTATTCTGGTGCCAAATCATTAATAGATTTATAAGTTATTAATAAAATCTTGAAATGGATATGCTGTCTAACAGGAACCCAATGTAGTGTTTGAAGAATTGGGGTGATATGATCATATTTTCAAGTATTTGTCACTATGCGAGCTGCACTATTCTGAATTCGCTGAAGGCGATTAATGTTGTAATCAGATATGCCATATAACAGAGAGTTACAATAGTCTATACAAGATGTAACAAAGGCATGAACTACAGTTACAAGTGATTCTTGTGTCAAGAATGTTTTTAAACAGTGGATGTTCTTAAGATGGTAGTAGGCAACTCCGCATACTGATGTGACATGTTCATGCATGTTAATACATTGGTCAAAAATACCCCCTAGATTTTTTACTGACCCATTAGGGATAATCAAAGATGCACCCATCTGTAATGCTGGTGTCTTTAGCGATTTAACACAATGTGGTGATGCCAAATATATAATATTTGTTTTGTTATCATTTAGAGTTAGAAGATTATGAGTCATTCATAGCTGAATATCAGCAATACAATGGTCTAAATTATTCAAGGAAGAAGAGAAATTTAACTCATTGTCAGGATACAGTGATATATACAGCTGTGTGTCATCAGCAAACAAGTTATATTTAATCCCATATCACTGCGCATTTATCCCAAGAGGACGGGTATACATTGTGAAAACCAGAGGACCAAGAACTGAACCTTGTAGTACACCAGATAAAAAAATATGAACATCAGATAAAATACCACGAACAGACACTCTCCAGAAGAGTTGTTCCAGATAGGAGCGAAACCATTAAAGCACTTTATACCTGACCGACCAAACATTTGTTTCAAACTAGAGAAAAGTACACATTATGGTCAACTTTATTAAATGCAGCAGACAGGTCCAGAAGAACAAGTATTACTGACTTACCTTAGGTAATTGACATAATAATATAATTTTCCCCCCGAACCAAGGCTGTTTCAGTACTTTGACCAGTTTTATAGGTAGACTGTAGTGATCCATTAAGGTTATTATTGATTTAAATATTTGTTTAGGTGGAAAGCAAATGCCCTTTCTATAATTTTAGATAAAAATATAAGATTTGAAACAGGTCTAATTGTTTAGAATATTACAGTCCGTAGTGTGTTTTTTATTAATGGTTTTACAAGGGCAGCTTTCATGGATCTTGGGGAAACACCCAGATATAATGATTTATTAACTATATTTGTAATTGGGTTTATCAGAACATCCAGACAATCTTTCACAGGCCATGTAGGCATAGGGTCAACTGCACAGAAAGCATTAGATGACCATTTCAGTAACTGTCTGATATGAGTTGTTAAAAGGCTCAAATGTATCCATCATGGATATGCAGGACTCTTCTACTAATGGCTTACCCTGTGTCAAGGTGCTGGAATAGAACCCACTATTTATATTTAATATCGTTTGACAGAAGAAGTTATTAAAATACTGGGCAATATCTTTATCTGAGTTGATATTATTTGGAATGACATTTGACTTTTGTGTAATACTTTTTCACAACACTGAAAACAGTCCTTTGATTTCCCTTGGATGCTTTGATCTTTTTATTATAATATTCAGATTTAGCAGAGGCAATGGTATTTTTAACTAGAATATTACTGACCTTGAACATTTTATAATGAATACACAAACTGGTCCTGATCCACAGCTGCTCACAATACTCTTTGCAGCTTGTATGTTCATATACCATGGAAGCATTGATCTTCCTGGCATTTCCTTTGTCCTTAAAGGTGCATGTTCATCTACAATGTCTCTCAATGTGCTATCATAGAAATCCACCAGATGATCCAGATACCAGATAAGAGACTCCCATATCAGCAAAAAAGCCTCCTTGTCAATCGACTTATATTTTCTATATGAAATAACTTTAGCTGAAACAGATTGTTTCTGTAAATATACATTAATGTTAATAAGGAAAAGATCAGACATCATGGAAGACACAAACACACCCTTAATCAAATTGTCATCACCACAGGAGTTGACAAGATCTAAGATGTGACCATGTCTGTGTGTTATTTCTTGGACATACTACCTGAGATTGGCAGATCTAAGAATGTCAGCCAGTTATTTGGTATCTGCATTCCTCTGGCAATCCTAATGTATCTTAAAATCACCTAAGATCAACAGATTGCCACTGTTGGTAGCAAGAGAGTCAGGCCATTTTTCTTAGTGAGTTGTAATCGGTAGATAATAGCTACACGAACACTCAACCCCCCCAGATACAAATATTTTCAAGACTTAGCCTGAAAGCGCAAATAGTTTCACACTTCAAAGAATCATGGAGAAGAATGTGGACTCCCCCACCTTTCTTGTGAATCTGAGCTGCATGATGGAATGAATATCCAGCTGGAGCCACATCACCAACAATTTTCTAGTCTGAAACATTACCAGTCAGCCAAGTCTGTATAATGACAAGAGCATAAAGATCCATATATCCTTAACAACATCAAATATTTCATCAGATTTATTACAGATTGACTGACAATTTATAAGATCAATACCGTATATACGCGTGTATAGGCCGCACTTTTGATACCACGAAAGCACCGTCAAAACCAAGTGCGTCTTATACACGGGTCAGACTAAAAGGGAAGGTAATATTTGGCATATTTTAGGGGAAAATACAATAATATTGTTTGACAACATTAATTATGAATATATAAACGTCAAACAAATTAATTAGATGTGTTTTCGCTGTTGTCTTTCCACGCCAAACTTAATTGTGATAACCGCCAGTGAGTAGAGTGGTGTCGGCCTGTTGTCAAGTAATAATTTATGGGTAATGTAGTCAGGGTCAGAATGTCGCTGGTACCAAGGCCGTCTGGGAACGGCCAGCACATGATTTATTATCTAGAGGTGTCAAATGATCCGTGCTCGAAATTAATCTGTTTGATGTACAGGATCCAGAAAGCACAAGAATCCAGTAAAGTACGACAATCCGATCCTACAAAAGGTGTAGGTCCAACTCGGCTGTGATACGAAAACGGCCGCATTATTACCAATACGGCTGCCTCCATAAACTATTAAAGGCAGATTTTATTTTGGGCTATCTAAGACGTGTCATAACTATCGAAATGTGTGAGCGTGTTTAATTGAACGGAACGGCAAACGAGGCCACGCAACGAATCACCAAAGAAGCCACATCAAAGGAAAACGATTACAGCAAACAATATGTTAATTACTTCTAAAGCTGGCACATGGGAACTACTTCAAACAGCATTATGGAAACGAACGCACAGCAGCAGACAACCTGAAGCGGCCGTTGTTACCTATCGCAGTGGATGAAAATGGCCTGCTATTAAATCGACCCTGACGAAGAAGGCGATATAAAGATAGTGATGATGATGAATTTTGGGGCTTTGAATAAATGTACTGATTTTAGTGCGTATTATACACGGGTTCGACTCTAGGGGGGTTTATTGGCCCGTGCGGCCTGTAATCGAGTATATACGGTACTTATAGCTGTGCCGTCAAATGGTCTTATTGGCACACTGATCAGTCTGGTGCAGATGGGGTCTGATGATTAATAGATAGATAGATAGATAGATAGATAGACGGACGGACAGACAGACAGACAGAAATTTATTCAGCTCACATAACAATTATACAAGAAATTATCATACTAAAATTATTAATGATTAATCTACAATGTGAACTGAGGGACCAGGATAGCTATTGCTGCCTTCCTCCTACCCCCCCCCCAAAAAAAAAATTAATAGATATATACAAAAACAACTTTCATTTCACAGTGGAGATTGTCTGAAGGCAGAGTGGATGACTGACCCAGGGAGGAGACATGATCCAAAATTAAATCACTGTTTGTGTTACAATACATTGGAGCAAGGTATGTCAAAATTACAGATGGGTCATGTCAATTGGACGGCGATGGTGTGCAAGATGAGTATCGTTTGGTCGACATTTCCCAAGCTTGTTTGTAGAGTTGCTCGTCATTGTAGGTAATTGTCACACGAACGTATAGTATATATCAGTTCTACTATTAGCAATATAAGCCATATACAAATAATAGTTATGAGGACTAGTTATAAAACCCGTGATATATCAAGGTAGTTATACATCAAAGTAGTTCTACAATAACACATGATATATCAAATACACATAATACAAATACCAGACATGGGGTCAATTCAATTCACAAATTAACTTACCATTTTTACAACGTTAACACTTACATGTGGTGTTACCAATATACTGGAATCAAAATGATCCAGAACTTTGGTTCCTTTGATTGATTGATTGATTTGTTTTTCGGGGAGAATCCCCAGGCTGTCGCTTATTCAGCACAGCCTCTATGTTGGAGTGGTTGAGAAACTTCCTCCCCCACCACTCAAAGGGGAGCAGTACGGAGAGATGGAGTCGAAATACTCTGAGCTCATATATATATATATATATATATATATATATATCAGATATGCACACTGACTGTGGCACCCCACGTGAGCATTTAACTAATTAAAATGGTCTAGATACCATGGGCTCAGCCCACAACACTGTGACACAACCACATAGCATACCTGTAATCTATACAGAGATATTGCTATTTAGGAATTTGCCCCGTTCGTTTTGAACGGGCACAAAAATTTAAATCCACAAATTAATTTACCATTTAATCTTTTAATTCAGAAAGATTTCCTCCTTGACAATCCTACCTGGAATATAAACTACTTGGAGTAGGTATTCCAAGTAAGTACTCGGACTACCTACTCATGGTAAAATGTATTAGGCAAAAAAAGAGTCGGGGGAAACCTGGAATTGAAATTGATAAATATTGGATTGGAATTGATAAATCTGATGTGAAATTGGAATTGACCAAATGAAATTAATTGGAATTGACAAAATGAAATTGACCCCATGTCTGACAAATACAACTAATAACAATAACATCAATCAAAATCATTACATTAAAAAAATTGACATTACAACATGTTTCTCTCCTACACACAGTGTATATATATCTGTCAACTCCTAAACCAGTTGACTGGCAGCTGTTGGCGCCAGCTGTCTTTCTGGCTGACTCATCTGTGGGCCGACTTATAAAGTCTGGCTCGACGGATGACGCGCTACTCCCTTTTCCTCAGTATAAGCAGTAAATAGGATTTGACTTCCCTACCAGGAAGGCTGCAGTAAACAAGATTTTGGTGAGGTTAACGGGTGGGATGATTCAGTGACTATTGGGAAGCTGGGTTCACCTTCTGTAGGGTTTGATAACTGGTTAATTAACTACTTTGGGAGTCTATAGGAATTATTATAACTCTACACTTTTACAGTAATTCGATTGAACTCATGATGGCAATCATTCGTGTATATATAATATAATATTTTATTATAAATAATTCTTTTAGCATATTGAGGTCAACCCTGTTACTACATAAATAATATTCCTGTGTAGATCCCATTCAGAGATGTTTAGTATATTTTATTATATGATGATGAATACAAAACAGTATTACCATTAAATGACTTGCTCCTATTGAAAGAGATGAAAAAATATTTCGATTCAAGGACAAGGCATTTTTAGCCCTCCCTCATCATATTATCTTTAACACAAATTAGTCAAATTGTTGTTCAATACGCCAATTAATAGAGATAATATATATGTATATCCATAACTGATGTTTCGCATTGCACTTGGTTTATCAGGACACTTAAAATGAATCCAATGTTACTGGGACTCAAAAAAATTCTGAATTGAGATAATGACCCATAAACCGATTTATGTCGTATCGTATTTGAAGCGTGGTGTGAATGTTTGGAGTACCAATACTGGACTAGTCTTTGCCGTATTAATAAAATAAATTAAAGTATGTTGTGTCGAGGATTCGTAAATAAATGTACCCGTTCTTTTGCGTATATAATTATTTAATAAATGAGAAAAGTATACATGCTCAGTATGTTAGTCAAAATAGTGGTTTCAGAGCGTCACATGAAATTTTGTACAACATAATATTTTAGTGAATGTTATTCTTGCATGGTTACTTGGTAATTTGCATATTATATTATTATATGCACATATTATATGTGACAACAGTTGGTACATTAAGTATTAATTTATGTGATCATATTAACATCTTTATTTATTATTTATTTGTTGAAACAAATCATTCAGTATAAAGCAGTAAATCCTTGTTTTATTTGGGTCAGAGATCCAGATTACTTATACATCGAAATAATAAACGATGTATCAAATACAAATACATATTCAGGATGATGGTAAACGTACGTTATTGTACGTACGGAGAGGGGGGTGTCATCATCACTCCTCAAGCTGTATAGTGCATGGGATTATTTAAGGATTTATATAGTAATTAGTTGTAGAAATGTTCTTATTTGTTTCCTTAGTTTGTTATGTAAGTAATTATAGTATTTTATTATTACAATTAATATGGATTTATACTTGACTTGAACATTTAGAAGATTTACTATTAAAGCAGCATGTCAAAATTAAAGTCAATTTCACGTTCAACATCCAGTGGTACAAGATCTATTCAGGAGTTTTTAAATACAACAGCCCAAACAACTGAAAAGTCGTCTGATGAATCTGATCAAACCACATGTGTTGAAATTATGGGGACTCATGTTGTGACTGATGACATCCCTGGGACACCCATTGCAGTGGCCTCGAGTTCTACACCTTCATCCGACAAGTGTCACAAGCCAGCAGGTTGAATGAGTCAGATTATCCCGAAATATATGGATCTAGCCTGGCCAAGGAGAATCGAAATCAAGCTTTCGAATTAGACCAGTTCAGAATATTAAAAGGGCTATATTAACAGGAGATCTGGATCATCTTCCTTCAGAGCATCGATCTCTCATCTTTTCCATATTCCGTGCATTGCCCGTGTCAACAGAAGTAATCGTACAGTTGAACTTCTCTCTGGCAGTGGTGATGCCGGCTGCAATTGCTTTTATACAGTTAACTACTCCAACATCATAGGAGTAGTTTTATTTCTCACTTCTGTGATCATTATTAACTGTGGTAGGCTTAATGCAATTAATGACTTGGTTGTTCTTGCCACTTCACGGAGTTCTTTTGCTTAATATAATTAATTCCAGCTCATATGAGTAGTTCAAGTGATAATGGCTGTGATCATTATTAACTGCAAACAGATCAATCACATTTAAACAATTGTATATTGCAGTGCATACATTAAATACAATAGCACAGTACAGTTCATGAAGAATTCCTGTCTTTTGTTAAGGCTGTGCCCAATAAGCGATACTCTGGGGCCAATCCCAGACTACAAAAAATATGGTATCCAACTTCAAGCTTTAAAGTCTGCGCAGCCGATGGTCATTAATTCATGGAGACTAATTCTAATTAAATTTATAATATATGGCATGTTCGGTGGAGAAAACCTTGCCAGTTGCCTGGCTGGAAGAAAAAACTTCCCCATCTCTAGTGCTACAGCCAAGGGGCGAACCTCGACCTCCCTCACAGAACCACCACAGCCATAGGTAAATAGTCTCACACTATACCCATGAGGCCATATATATATATATATATATATATATATATAGTGTTTGCGCGCGTGAACGTGTGTGTGTGTATGTGCTTTATTCAGAATTATCTTTATTATACAGTTGTACATTAGTTTGTAAACTTGGACAATTTTGAACAAGAGAATATGAGGACAAAAGTTATAGATTCTAGTGTGTGTGTGTGTGCGCGCGCGAGCATTTGTTTGTGTGTGTATACGTGTATGTGTTATCGGCTTTACGCTAACTGATTTTCACAGGATCTACCGTGTTTGATGTACGAGCTCCATGTAAACGATTCCTGTTTAGTATAATAAATAGTGTTGCCCGACACAGCTGACTTGGTAGACACATTCCATGCTCGTTTATTTAGGTTCTGTATTATTTTATTATCTGTATCTAACACAGTAAGGTATTGAGCTAAATTACTTTGTATTTGACACAAGCTATTTGTGAAGTGGTGTTTTATATCCGTCGTTCATGTGGGCTGGTTTGGGATTAAAATCCATTGTCGTTGTTTAAATAGATCTAGAGCCAAAACAGGCAAAAGCCCGTTGAAAAGCGGTGTTAAGGCTAAGCCTAGGCTAAGGCAAAGCCAAGCAAAGGGTCTAGAACGGTAAATATATTGGCGTGTTACGGTGTTACCAAGTCACTTTGCAGCCTCATTTATTAGACTTTGCTGATAATAATTTCTCAGGTTCGGTGAATTTGATTGTTTTACAAGATCTGATGACATCAGACTGATCAGTGATGTCCGGTGAACAATTATCTGATTAGACTGTTCACTATATCTACTAATCTAGAATCTATCATTATGAGATATTCAGGTATTTTATTTATTTGTGTTCAGTCCTATTCACGCTATTCCTAGTGACCTATCCCCAGTCTATGCCATAGTCATAGACACAGAGAAGAGGTTCAGGTATTGTAAACCAAGTGATGGACACATAGAGTGATAGACTATGGGTCCATCACTTGATTTACAAAACCTGGCTGAGGCTCCTGTTTACTTGGTCCTGTTCATAGCCTTATTGCTCGTAACAGGCCCAGTAAACATCATTATTCCGTTTGTAGGGTTGCAAGTCATTTCGTTGCCACTACCAGTTCCTCGTCAATAAAATAGGTCGTTTCATCACCTATGAGTATGAATTGTTTCGTCGCCAACCAAAAGTCGTAGCAGCGATAATTAATAGATATGTAGGTATCAGTTGACAAAAATGGGACAAGAATGCACAACTGAATAAAATTGTTTTATAAGGGAATGCCAAGTTCTTAGATCTTGCACCACACAGCTTGTGTAAAATGAAAAAAATACAACCCATCAGTTAGACATCTGGTAATACCTGGCACAGTGCTTGCCAGGTTCCAACCTCAAAATCCGCCGTGATACTCTCTACAGCTGGCACAGTGGGCAGTTGGTCCAGAACTGTCTTGAAGACATAATCTGCCTTTGCCTTCCCAGACATCACAACGAACACATAAGGGACTTTCTTCATATTTTTTCTCCCAATCACACAAAAGCATGAATCAAAACTAATTGGTTAAAAGGCGCTCAATCCAGGTGAAATGTTCCATCAACATTTTGTCTGTGCCAAGAGTTCCAATTGAGGAGTTGATGCAAATATCAAGTGCCATCTCATGGATGGTGAAGTCCTGACATTGATATCTGCAATGAGAAACCCATCTGGGATCGCCGGTTTGTTCAGTTCAAAATCTAGTGGTGAGGGATGCTTTGGCCTATTAGATTGCCTTTGTCTATTCACTGTTCAAGCTAAAGCCATAAGCTTCAGCAGTCTCTGGATCCAGATGTTCATGGAGTGATGATTCCACAATTTGGGAGCTTGGAATAAAAGGGTGTAGCTGGGCCTCTGTCCTTGTTTTGGCTCTCACTTGAGCAGCTTCAGTGTTGCCGAGAGTTGGTGGATGTGAATGTTCTTTCACTGTAGCCTTACATGTGATAGCTGAATTTTGGACACTGCAGTGCCAATCTGTTGCATGGGTCCTCTTCTTTGTAGGTATGTATGCAAAAACAATAGAATGTGTTAAATTATCTCGCCCACGTTGTGTAGAAGATTTGATTCTTGTCCAATTCACTTCTGTGTCTTTCACTGTCAGATGCCCAGGGGCCGGATTGAGCAGTGACGGCTCTTTAGTTATCACTGGAGCTACGAAAACTTTCGGGTCCACTTTGGGCATCGATGACAGATTTGGTGCAAAATGTTCCATCGTCGTGATAGGATTGATCCTGGTGGAGACAAGATCGAACATAGTGGAGCTGTCCAGACATGATACTGTTGACTGTTCAGCTGGGAACACAACTATTTTGCATGGTTCACATGTATATGGCAGCTCCCGATCTTCCCGCCTAGCCTTCGTATAGCGGTATGCAGTGTAGCCCGTACCACAAGCTGATACACTAACATCAATCTTTACACCCATCACACTCAATTGCCTGATGGTGTTCTTGAACTGGCTGCTGACATACAATACATGGGTATATGTTGGACATATTTGCTGAATACCTTGTGCTGCTGATAGATATATATATATATAGAACTGAATTGAATTTTATAATTTTCATTGTTATTTATACATAATAGGACATGTTTTCTCTCAAAAAGCCCTGCCAGCCAATTTGATAAATTATGAAAAAGTAATTGAAGCATAAAACTGTTGGTGAAAATTAGCTTGAATTTCAGTATATAGATATATATACACATTACCATATAATATATATTAACATTATAATATAAAGTTAATAAAAAACTTTGTATGTGTATGTGACCTAGAATAATTAATGATGGTGATAAAAACAACTACAATTAAGAGCTTTCAGTAGGCGACAAAACAACTTTTAGTTGGCAAAGAAACAACTCCTCATAGGCAGACCTGGGTCAATTTACATTGAAATGTAATCTATTACTTCTGAGTATTGCTTTTACTATTACACTTGATATTGAATGTAATATATTACTATTAAATTTCTTACTATTACTATTACATTTTTGCTTATGCTATTATCATTAGTAGTGGTAGTGGTAGTAGTAGTAGTGGTAATGGTAATGATAGTGCTGGTAGTTTTATATGTTACTGGGTCACTCTCATCATTTACATATTAAACCAACACTGTTCAGTTGACCTTACCTAGTTACACTTAACAACTAGTAAATTCCCAATAGGTGAAGAATTTCCATATATGCCTGCCATGGCTGAATGAGCATGATTAGCAAGATGGTGTATACAACAATACCAGGTAATACACCAATTGCCTCTTGCATAGTAAAGTTGGAAATAGTCTTGGCTGAGCCTGATATGCTTGAACCACAATGCCTACATTTGGCTTTGAAGTTAATGTCGGTATTAGTAGGCATCTTAAAATGACTCAGATGTGATACTTTAGGCATTGTGATTTATACTTTTTTATGTGGATGTCTATATTGAGTTTAACATATTATTATGGATGTATATATTTAACTATTTTATTGAATACTAGGAATATAGCAAAATAATTACATTTATCATTCTTCTCCACAGTCCACACAAAGTGAATATTATCCATCTGAACAGTTAATAGTCTAATTCAACACTTCCTCTGAACATCCTATAAAAGAATACCGACTTAAAAGCTTTGCTGTTGCCTTTATGGTGAATGTTTCCAAAGTTGAAATATATTTGCTCAATTGATGCTGATGAAGCTGGGCATGATAGCACTTTGTGTAGTGGACTTGCATTCTGGCAGCATTATTAGCTTGCTGATGACCACACTTTTTTGCTCTCTGCATATCTCTTATTTCCAATGGTAGCATATAAAAAAATGTTCCAATATGGAATTCTGTGGCCTTTGTACATGATCAAAGGCTGGATATCAAATAAAAATCACAGTATTATTTCAAACCTTTCTATAATATAAGCCAACATGCAGGTATGTATCAATGTGATCAAGAGAAAGTGTAACACTGTTTCAAATAAGATTCAGGTTACTTTATGGCCTAGTGGGTAAGAGTGTGGAACTTTTGTGGTCATGGTGTGCTGGAGGTCGGATGTTCAAATCCTGGCTGTGGCACTATAGTAGGAATTTTTCAAGCAACTGGCAAGGTTTTCTCCCCTAAATATGTCAATAGCTTGTAAATTCTGAATTTATTTAGAATTAGTCCCTGTGGTGAAGTAGTAAATTACAGACCATATGCATCTACCTCATTTGACGTTAAATAACTGCCATTTCGGCCATTATTATGTACTGAGACAAAGTGAAGTCACATTTTAACACTATGATATGTTACCTTAGAAATGAAGTCACAGCTTAACATCACAATACATGTATTCATCAACATTGGATAGAGGATTATTCTTAGACTAGTAGGTTATCTGCAGTATATACAAGTAGTAATTACCCACATGCCATATATAGTTACTGTATATACTTAAGTATAAGATGCACCTGTTTCTAGGACCAATAAGCCCCCCAGGAGTCGAACCCATGTTCGTTTTTTGTAATGCTGTTTGAAGTAGTTTATTAGTAGTTCCCATGTGCCAGCTTTGGTAGTAATTAACACATTATTTGCTGTAATTGTTTTCCTTTGATGTAGCTTCTATGGTCATTCTTTGCATGGCCTCATTTACTGTTCCATTCAATTACATGTGCTCACATATTTTGATAGTAATAAAATATCTTTAGAATTAATTAATGGTATTAATAACGTCTGTGTAAACAAAACCTGCTAACCTTGATTTATAATTGCATCTAGTCATATTAAAATTTATGTGAGTAAAAGTTGTAATGATGAAAGATAAACTTCTTTACAGATATATTAATCATGCCATATGAAAATAATTTGGAAAGGAATTCTGTGTTGTCAGCTAGTGTAGCTAAAGACAGAATCATTACAAAGTTTCCTCAGGTGAGTTAACATTACATTAGAATCTCTCTCTCTCTCTCTCTCTCTCTCTCTCTCTCTCTCTCTCTCTCTCTCTCTCTCTCTGTGTGTGTGTGTGTGTTCTGACTTAAATCCATACTCTCTTATATTGAACAATTTCTTTTGTATTTTCCAGTTACTTTGTCATAGACCACTAAAATTAACCACTCTTAATGATTTGTATTTATATCATATGTGGAACTTAAGTAAAGTTGTATAATTTACTGATTCAGTAGATATGTATTATATAGTCATCTGGTATTACTATAGTATAATCCAGTAAACTTTGGTTGTAGATATAACACCGATTATTTGGCTTCCAGTTATTTGGAATTAAGATATTAAATTTGTACTGACTTTAATAGTAAGTTCGCTGAACTATCATAGCCTCTTTATCATTCTTGAAAATTCAAATAAAGTTTTAACACTTCGTGTTTGTCATAACTAAAAACACTACTAATGATCATTAAATAGCCATTTTGATGACTGGTTGGTGTAAGGTTAAGAAGTTAATATTTAATTGGAACAAACACAGTTTCATGAAGGTAGTTTCATCTCTCTGCCTATAAGATAATTTCAGTTACTTGTATCTCAATTCACAGCTATTGTGTTTTATTAATTACATGTAAAATAAATATCAATTTAGTAATGATCAAAGTTACTGTCACTAATGGGATTTCAAACAGATGAATAAATGTAATAATACCTTTAGTTAGAGAACATGGCACAACATCAGCCATGTTTAGTTAGACAACATGGTACAACATCAACATCAGCCATGTTTAGTTAGACAACATGGTACAACATCAACATCAGCCATGTTTAGTTAGAGAACATGGTACAACATCAACTCGGCCATGTTTGTTATAATTTGTTATTCTAATTGAATTAAAATTATTCTATTGTGTCATCTACATGATAATAACAAAGAAACACCCCCTGCCATCACTAATAAAGACACCCATTGGTCCCCTCTGTCTTCACTAATAAAGACACCCATTGGTCCCCTCTCCCATCATTAATAAAGACACCCATTGGTCCCTCTACCATCATTAATAAAGACACCCATTGGTCCCTCTACCATCATTAATAAAGACACCCATTGGTCCCCTCTGCCATCACTAATAAAGACACCCATTGGTCCCCTCTCCCATCATTAATAAAGACACCCATTGGTCCCCTCTCCCATCATTAATAAAGACACCCATTGGTCACTCTACCATCATTAATAAAGACACCCATTGGTCCCCTCTGCCATCACTAATAAAGACACCCATTGGTCCCCTCTGCCATCATTAATAAAGACACCTATTGGTCTCCTCTGCCATCATTAATAAAGACACCCATTGGTCCCCTCTGCCATCACAAATAAATATATTTGTAGTAAAAAATTAAGAATTCTGTTATAAATAGCATACATCTAAAGTCAGCAGTCACATACATTTTACCACTTTTCATTGTAAAAATCCACCTTTTACAATTGGTAAATCATATTTAACATACTCAGTTTGATATATCACTGAAAACGCTACTTAGTCATATTATCCCATTCTGATAACAGTGTGGTCTATAGAAATAGAATTAATTGATGTCATTAACAAATAATAATAATAAATGTCAACCTAAATATAAATATCGTAGGTTAATCCACTGCCACTCTATAACAGTATAAGGACATTATATTTTAGTTATAGGTAAGGATGACATTCCTTCACAATATTTATATATCACCTTTATGTAGGTCTGGACAATTAAGTACATTCTGTTTGTCTGAAATTTGTCCATATTTAAGACATTTCAATGTAAACCAACTGATGATCCTTGCCTGTATTCAGAAAATGGTGACTAGGAGATGCCCGGTCTTTCCTAGAAATGATATTATTATTAGTAGTAGGGGTTTCTTTTGGTTTAAATCAGTGTTATTCTATGGACTATATATATATATATATATATATATATATATATATATATATTATAGATAAAGTTGACTTTTAACTAACTTGTTCATAACCTGACCCACTCATTATTATCACCTGGCTGTCTGTTTTTATTGTTGCCATTCAGGATTAGCTGATTGAATAGTTTTATGACTAAAAGAATAATACTGTGTCATCAAGGGAGCATACTGTGTCATCAAGGGAGCATACTGTGTCTATGTGTCAATTTATGGTGTATAATCTATGTCTGCAATAATTAGAGGCATCTTTATTGGTTAATTGTATTTGGCCATAGAGGTCTAATATCAGGGTTTAAATCCTGGCCTAGTTATGTCTAAAAGGTGTTTCATCTTTCATTTCATCTCTTTGCCATTTTATGTTTTTCAGTCCATTTATTTGACTATGTACCATATATAAAATTGGACATAAAAGATGAACAATTCACATCCACAAAAATGTATTCCCTGATACTTGTTACATATTGATTGTAATGTATTGTACTTTTCTTCACATTTCTAGGCCTACCATCCAGATGCTACACCATACATGAAAATGAATTTCCATCCTACTGTAAAGGAAGCTTGTGCTAGCCACAAAACTGGAACAGTTGGGCAAGTTTATTTGTCATATAATAACACTTCCATCTTTAAAGTAATTAACAATAATAAGTAGCAAGACTAGAGCTGAAAATTAAGCATCATAGATTTGTTATGTAATTTATTTTTTATAATAATGTTTGTGTAGGTTAAAGATCTGTAAAGCTGTGCTAGTTGGTGATGTAGCTGTAGGAAAGAGCTGCTTAGTAAACAGGTGAGAAGAATTTGGTGAGTTTTTCTGGCTTCTTGTCTAATACATTTGTACCATTTATTATTTGACATATTTGGATATAACAATAAGTTTTTTTTTTTCCACAGGTTTTGTCATGATGTGTTTAATAGAGACTACAAAGCTACCATTGGTGTTGATTTTGAGGTGGAAAAATTTAGCATATTATCAATACCATTCAACCTTCAAATGTAATTATGTTTTAAAATAATTTTTATAACATTATATATATATATATACTGTAGGTCCCAGCCATTAAGCCGATGCTTTGAGTCAGTATTATTTGTGGAGATCGGCTTAATGGTTGGTGCTATTTCAGTATCAAGAAATTCAGTAATCAGGAGAAGAAATTTCCGTGTGTTAGCAGCCGTCTAGACTCGATCTAAATGCAAACGGACATCAATCGTCATTTTGATCTAAATTTGTGCAGTCATGGAGTGAAAATAGAAATGAAACAAGTTGATGATAATGATTCATGGCTTTATAATGAAAATCAGTAGTTATATGTAGAATTATCTGATTTTTGTAATTATGGATAAATGTTGTTGGACTAAGTAGCACAAGACGACTTACCCATGACATCCCATACACAAGACCAATGTATCTCATGTGTTTGGCGGCATAGACGTACATCTTATTTTCATAGAAGGGTGTGTTTATCTTTGTGGTAATAATATAGAGTTATTGAAAACAAAAAATTCAGTTTAAATTAATAAATATATTTCAATAATTTTATCAGCATTTCACAACGTAATCTTGTCTTTAAATACTTTTCACTGTTCCCATGGTTCACTTTCTGGTTTAGAAGTGCAATGTTTGATGATGTTTCTTTGCTGTTTGATGTGTTCAAAACGTTTGATATCATCTAAAAATACTGCAGGGAAAAGTTCAGATTTTTAGATCGGCTTAATGGATGGTACTACTGTAAATCATGATATTTTAGGCCTAATATATGACCTCAGCTTAATGGCTGGGACCTATGGAGTATATATAACTCTATATGATTTTCTCACCAAACTTACAATAGCCACAAATTTTTTTTATCCAACTTTCCTAAAAAGGAATTTCATATGAACATACTTTTCCAACATTATTATGAAATAAATGCAGTAAGAGGGCAAATATAAATAGTACTGGCTGTTTTCAATTGATCTGACTATCTAAGTGTTTTTCATTTTATCAAATGATTTACATCATTGGTTACAGACTAATTATCTATGTGCTGTTGTTTAGAATTCCATATAGAAGGATAAATACAATTGGCTGAATAATTGAAAATGAGTTTTTTTCTTGTACCAATAAACAAATTCATGATTTGAATTATTTTGTTTTAATCAATTTTAATTGATAGTCAATAAATGTCTCCCATTATAAAACATTGCTAGGGTACTTTTTAATCATCATAACTCTTAACATGCACAAACTGTTGACATCTACCAGACATGCATGAAAAAGCTGATCATTTTAAGATAATAAAGGAATAATTTTAAGATACATTTTATTACAAATGGGAATGTGTCTTATATAGATATATTTATATAATATATGATGCCATTTGGATGTCTGTACACCAAGTTTTTAAGCTTTTGGTTTGTTAGCATTATTTGAATAGACCAACTGTCTAAAATACCATTTAAAAACGTGTCCTGTCTAAACATAAATCCTCATTTCTTATTGACATGATGGGCTCATATATATATATATATGTGTGTGTGTGTCCATTATATTGAGGTATCAAGTTAAGCTGTGAATCTTGTATAGCACAAGACAAATTAGCAATCATCTTATCTGTTTAGAATAATCACAGATGAGTTAATATTTTTAAATATTTTGCTATTCTATTGGTATTTTAATTGATAATTCACCTCATTTACCTTTGGAAATAACTTGCTACATTTATCCACAATATGCACGAAAACATTTTACATAAATAGATAGAGATTTATCACATAATTTTAAATTAATTTATTTTGTGTATTAACAAGTCATGGATGTTTATTAACATTTTTGATATTTGGTGTTGTACATTATCATAATCTGGTTATATTTCAGTTTATCTTATTTGATATATTTAGTCATATAATATAAAATTATTATATTTTTCAGTTGGGATACAGCAGGCCAGGAAAGGTTCAAGTGTATTGCAGCATCTTATTACAGAGGATCAAATGGTAAAAGTATACACAACTTTTTTTCTATGTAATTTTATTATATTTGGGCAGATTCCATTGTCATAACACACTGACAGAACTTGCTGAAATGGGGTTAATTGAAGACAGTAAATAACTGAATAGTAATTGATTTACTTTACAGTATAAACATTTAATATTTTCCTTTTATTTGTTTGTTAGTGTTATCATATATATATATATATATATATATATATATATATATATATGTTTGAAGATATTCAGTTGTTAAAAAAGAAGAAAAAAACATGTGAATTTTTCATGTATTATGATATTAATACTATTTTTTCTCATATATAGTAACTTGCAGAAAATATATCCTGATGCAACATTTTATATGCTTAATGAATGTTTAATGTGTATATTTTTTTTGTATATTAGTAGTTATAGTTGTGTTTGATATGAGTGACATCAGTAGTTTAACTGGCGTTACCCAATGGAAGGAAGATGCTTGTCAGAATGCTTCGGATCCTTTGGTATTTCTTGTCGGTACCAAAAAGGATCTTCTTGTAAGTTACCATAATTAGAACCTTTCTACAACCTTCTTATAATACAGCACCTTAAACTGAACTATTCCTTTGTGTTCATGGTTTTCCTAAACAAAAGTCTTAAATTAAACTGTCTTTTGAGTTCAGTACATTTTCTTTAGGATTCAAATCTTTAATAATATAATAAAGTACAGTTCTAGTCTGATATTTTTTGCACTACTAATGGCTTTCCTTAAGGCCTAGGTTGGTGTGTTAATGATTATAATGTTGATGTTGCAATCCTGTGTACCTGTATTTGCTGGAACATATCAAAAATATTACTTTAATGTCATTTCAGTCTTGCACAAAAGCCAATATTTGATATATACCCATAAATACATCTTAAATTGCCCCTAATTTTCTAATCCTAATGTAGTCTCTTTTTACATGTATTTAGATCACAGACTTCAGAAATATAGTATTTTTCACCAAGAAGCACAAATGTATATATTTAGCCTGGTACAGTACTGAGATTCATGTCTGTAATATTTTAAATATTTCAGACTGATACATCATATGGAACGGTTGAAAAAGAAGCCATAGCCATTGCACATGAGATAAATGCTGAATTCTGGGCAGTTTCTTCTAAAACAGGTTAGATAAAAATACACTTCTCCCTGACTGTATTATTGATTGTTATAATGTTAAGTTTGCTGTAAGTTCAGTTCATGGACTCCAGTTATTCCGTTTTTTTGTTGTCAGTAAACAGAAATAAATGTTGCATGATTCATATTTAAGACATTACCAATTAATAAGTATTATTAGGACTACAAAATCATAATCATGGTAATGTTATAATTTAAGGAGATCTATCTAATATTTTGATATAAACTCTCTTTTAGCGATTGTCCTATATGTACTCTAGTAGTTCAAGTTTGTAAAACATAAACCCATTGCCATTTGAAAGAGATGGTCATGGACTTGTACAAGTTTGTAATAATGTAGTTAAAGTGAAGTTGAAATCTTTCACAAGAAGTTTTTAAATCAATATTTCAGTAAAGATTGATTACTATAGTTATTATAAACCTCATTAAGAAACAATTGGCTTTTTAAAGGGACAAGTTGATAGACATTTCTTCAGATCCTTGTCCACAAATAAAATAAACAATTTGAGAAAGAATAGGTTGATGTAGATTGTGTTCAGAAGTAGATGACTTACAGAATCAAATTATTCTACAACTTAAAATACACCAATGGTATATATGAGTAAGGTATGATACTTACATTTACACACACACACACAGTTTGCCAAGGTATCACAACTTAAAGTTGCTACCTGTGACACCTGTTATGTTTAAGTATATAATTAAGATAGTAGCATTTGAGTACTTTCCATATAAGATTAGTGCCAATATAAAATATTTAAAAAAAATAGAATGACAGTTATGTTGTAATATTCAGTTGGCTGCTGTTATAATAAGGAAAATACAAGCTAAACTGGTTATGGTAACTATCAGTGATTGATTGGAAGTTAATGAATGTAGATGTTTTTATTTTGTTTGGAATTTTATACCACTTCAGGCCCTTTTACCTCATATTACAGTATGGTGATGACTTTCTATCACGTGATATACTCTTAACATGTTATATATTGTGAACCCATCAGTTGTATTATAGTCAAAGAATGGTGTATGGGTATTAAGTTATTAGTCATATAAACATAATAAATATATAAGTGACATAAGGTATTATTGAATATGTAGAATACAGTCATATTACAATTTCAGAAATTGAAAATGCTAATAGTTTTATTCTTATATATATGCAGCAGAATTATATTTGATTAAATAGTTTGTAAAGATGTGGGCTTGATTGTAATTGATTTTAGAGAATGGTTAAGAAGTTTAACATTAGTATAGCTAGAATTTACTGTTATATAGTGTCATTTTATTTGCTGCAGGTGAGAATGTGAAAGAATTTTTCTTCAGAGTGGTGGCCTTGACCTTTGATGATGCTATCCAGAGAGAGGCCGAGAGCATGAAGACACGAGCCAAACAGATTGGCAATGATTTTATAAGTATGAAAATATTGATTATAGTGAAACCTAGAATGGCAGTTTTAGTTTAATATTTTAGTAATGATTGTTAGTTGTCCTGTTCTTAGATACTTTATTACATAATTGTATTGTGTATTGTAAATAAAGTTCTTGCAAAATTTATTTTTTAGGGATTGAAAGAAAACAAGATCTTTATGATAAAAAGGAGAGTGGCTTTTCAAAGTGTTGCTGATGATGCGTCAACTACATACTTTATTTTACAAACAATAATCGTTCGCTAAATTAGTTGATTAATTCTTTTTTTAATGTTTATTGTAAAATGATTTATTGTAAGTTTTTTATTATTAATTTACTGTGAAGTGTGTATGATATAGATAATTCTGTGTGTGTAGTTTTATTGCTTTTTAATATTTCAGCTTTTAATTTATGTATTTTACTGGACACTGCTATGATGCAGTTGGTCATAGAATCAGATCCCAATGTTATCTGTCTTTGTGGGATGTTTTATTTGGGGAGTACCCTTTCCCAATATGTCCGAGGTTTTACTAGTGTCAAGGTTAAACAATGTTTATGTGTATTACTAGTCCTATATTTTTTCTTAATTTACTTTATAAGTGATATATATATATATATATATATATATATACACACACACACAAAAGATTAGTTATGACATTGTGTTACATACTTCTCTATATTAAGGTTACACAAACCAAATGGCTAAATATGTGATTTACCAGTTATATAATGAATAATAATGTATATCTAGTCTTTCTGGTAGTTATATTAGTGTGTGTGTGATAGTATATTTTAGAGTCCAGTTATAGTTGTAATGCTGACATTCCAGTTATGTTGAAAGAATTTGCATGGTTCTTGTTATTATTTTTGTGAATTTGTCAGGGAAAGAAATATTTAATAAATCATTAATGTAAATAAATGTTCGATCATAAATTTTAAATAGTTGTTTCCATCCATCACTAAGTAAATTACTCAATACATTAAATAATAATTATACAATACTTATTTATTTATTATTGTTCATGTACCCTTTTACAACCAGCATTAAGTTATTAATATTTATTGTTATTAAGCTACTGTTGTAATATAAATAAAATAACTAGAATTAATTTTATCTACAGTTTAAATAAAGAATTATTTATTTTAGGAGTAGGGTGAAAATTGACAGGAATTGTGATAAATGTCATAATTATGTTTTGTGTACTTCACTTGATTTTTCTCAATTTAGTACTGATCATATTAGTGTTGAGGATATTGAGTAAATATAATAAAACGGTGTGATATTTCTTGATAGATCATGTAGGCATTTTCTAAGCATATTTGAAGTGGCATCCATATTAGATTATATTTTATGATTACATGTTGCATGCCATATGTATTTCTTATTTTAATAAAAAATATATTAAAACATTCACGATATTAAGACAAAAATCTGCAGCCACCCATAATTATCAACATTTTTACACAAAAGTATTCAAATTAAGATGTTAATCTGTTATCTTACCTATCGTTTTAATTAGAAGGTAAAAAGATTCAAGTAACCTTTGTTGTGTATGTAGTTCTAAAAACAAAATTCTTAGAAGAACCAACCTGAGGCACAGTTCTCTGTGTTGTATCTTTGTATTATCAGTAATTTGGAAAGTAATTTCTGAAGGCATACACTGAATTAAACTCCCAACCCACTGTATGATATGTAATCTTGTGGTAATATAAAATGAGTAGCTTCTAATACATTTACATCTAAATTGAAAAACCATTATGCAATAACATTTTAATATTTGTAACACGAACAAGAAAATACAGACCTTTATCACATAAATAAAACATTACAGTGAAAAATAAACATGATCTTTAAATAAACATGATCACAGGAATCATCAAAACTCATTTACAAAGTGGTCAAATCAAACAGTCATAGTGAGTAATTTGGGTAGAATTAATGGCCCTCAACCAATAACAGTAGAAAGTGCATGCCAGCAAGTGTGTAAAATTCTGTATACTTTATCTTTGAGATAAAAACACATACTTGTGGACTACAGAAAATAAATTAAATACATCAACAAAGGAAATTAAATTTGTTTAATATACTGAGTACTGAAAGAAATGTTTTTCTCTCTCAAAACAAACTCCTATTGATTCATTAAAAAGCAACATAAATTACAAATCCCTGAAACCATAGCATTTATTACTTTTAGTTGATTTCATACTTTTAGTAATTATCACCTTATTAACTTATTAGGAACATGAGTATCAGTTGTTACAATGTATAGTTGTTACCAGTGCATTATTTATAATTAAAAAAAACTACCTTGGAGTAAAATAATCCAGAGCTAACAAAATTGTAAGAGCATAGACACAACTAAAATATACAATGCAAATGTTTAGAAAAGTCCCACATTAAAGCAATTTATCTAGCAAAATCCTTACGTAAACATCAACACAATATTTAATTCAAAGTATAGGCAATGAAGAAAGAGTATTTGTTGAGGTAATCTACTATAAACTACTATCTACTTATTAGAGAAATACTACCTGTGACTCATTGCATATAGATAAAAAACTATATCAAATTACAGCTAAAAATGTAAAGGTCAAAAGATTATCAGGTGTAACATGCACATTGAAATTACCTAGAATGTTCACAATCACAGTAATATCCCTGAAATACTAAATTACTAATATAACAGTTTCCCTGACGGAAAAATCAAATAATTGCAAACTAGAAATGCAAAATACTGTTATTATTAACCTACAACTCATTCAAACAAGTTCTCTTATTTATTCATCAGAACACGATTGTCAACAGGATCATCAGTTAAATTGTCTTCTTTTATATTAGTTTCTCCAGCTGTCAATTGGCGAAGCACTAGTTTTTTATATACTCCATTTCTTGCTATAAGCTCATCATGTGTACCTTCTTCAGCTAACTGACCCTTTGAAATTACAATTACCTACAACAAGAATACAGTAAAGAATCAAATATGCATTGATTTTGTTATTATTATTATTATTTTAACTTGAGAAATTGTGTGATAAATAGATTACAACAGATATTTTGTTTAGTACCGTACCTTATTGGCATTCCGTACAGTTGACAGCCTGTGAGCTATCACTAATACTGTCCTGTTATTCATAGCTCTATCAATGGCTTCCTGCACAAGATGTTCACTCTCAGCATCTAAAGCACTTGTTGCCTTCAAAAGAAACATTTTGTGTGGTCAGAAATTAACTAAATGTTTTTAAGTTTTCTTGAAACAAACTAAAAAATAGAGTCAATTCTCATTATAAGAATTCTCAGATAATTGTATTTTTTCATATCTGGTCAGAATTATGTGTCAACTGTTATCTATCCATGTAGAATGTTCCATTTAGCTACATATTGATACTTCCATTTCCAAACAACTGTGTTATTTAGCTGTTTCGTTTTTTAAATCAAGTTGTTTCAGGGTTGAGTGCTGATGATAATTTCTAATCTTTTCTTGTTGGATTGAATCAATATTATTCACAAATATATAGTGAATTGCGAATATTCTGTTGGTTTGGGATTAATTACCTACATTTTATTAATAAGATGACATCAGATGTCATACATTATTTTTTTTAGTTGATAGTGTTTTATAATGTAATCAGCATGCACACACACACGCACACACACACACACACACACAGGAGAGGGAGATTTTACTTTACATGTTTATGCACTCTTCTAGTTGAACAGATATTTACTTTGATCCAAATCAAGGAAAACCTCAATTTAATTTCACAGATGTGTCTCCATCACCAAAGCGCCATAAATGCATAATTAATGTTAGCCAAAATAGTAAATCTGTGAGTAAACAATAGAGACCCACCTCACACAGCTTTGATTAACTTATGTCTAAATTTGAACTGAGAAGAATCTTCAGATTATGATCACCAATTAAATTATTGATGGTGACCTGTTATGTAATTCTGATAAATGATTAATCATTATTATTGTTTATTAAAGGTACTCATATCAAATACGGGGGCACCTCTGTGGTCTAGTGGTTGCGTGATGGAACATAGATCACTATCACGTGTTCGAATATCGGCGTGGGCATATCTGAAGGTTGTTTCATCTTTGACTTTGCTTCATTACCTTTGGAGGTCACTTGGCCCAAAAGTGTACAAAAGTGGCCGTAAAAGATCAATCATTATCATCATCATCATCATCATATCAAAACATTAAAAATGGGAAACTAGAAATAAATTTCTAAATAGTACGCTATCATTGATGATGTCAAAACAGATAATAATTAATGATTCACATTGTTATCCTTCAGGCTAACATCATCTGTCAGCTCCACATAGATAATGAAGATGTAATGGCTAAGCCAATCATCTAATTGCATCATCAATCAACTCGGCCAACTTCAGCTATCTCACAGTATGATGACACTGGCACAGACAACGAAAAAATACCTTTCTCCATCTTGCTGAAGAAGTTATTTTAACTGTCATATATTACTATATTGTAAATATTAATGTCCATTTAAACTAAACTATCACTCTATAGTAGTTCTGTATTGGTCAACCCATAAATATTGATAGACTATCAGGTGTGATTTCACTGCACTAAGTGTTTATAACTTTCCAGTTTAAGATACTCTTAGCATTCTTCATCAGTCATCATATTTCAATGACTTTATATTTTTTGGATCTTTTAGAAACTGTTTTCTTAAAGTATTTCTTCATACTATATTTCATTTCTTAACTCCTGTCTAACTGCTGGTTTTATGGGCAACAATTGTTTATACAAGAACTATTTCTAATTGGTTTGTTAACATCAAGTTTCTGCTATACGTCAGTCACCAATTTAAAGGCAGTGCTATCAATGATCACACTCCTATTACTTCATAATACGTTTACAATTATTAATATCACTTTTGAAAGAAAGGTATAAAAGACAATAGGGCTAGAATTATAATTAAAAGTTATAACCTTACTAGCGGCAACCATTAAAATATACTGTACAGTAATAGCATCAATAAGATGTTCATTAAACGCAGTAATTAATTTGAATGGTTCACATTATTTATTGGTGTAAATAATCTTTAGGGAACTAACATAACACCACGAAGCCTAATAGATAATATTGTTTCATCAGCATTTCAATTTAGAAGATTGAGTTATCCATAGCCAAATATTAGTAACTTTTCTAATTCACCAACAAATCAGAGAAATTTAACTCATTATCAGGATCCAGTGATATATATAGAGCTGTGTGTCACCAACATACAAGTGACATTTAATGTCATATTGAAGATAATTGTGAAAAATAACACAATCTCTGGTAGTATCATTTACATTGTACTATATCTATTTATCATTTATTTATTTACTTATTGCTGTATTATATAAGTATTTTTCTACTTATTTTACACATTTTGTTTACCTTTCAGACTTCCTGTACTATCAGATTAACCTTACTTAATGTTTAACAATTTACTGGATATTAAAAGACACAGAGAACAAAAAAGATGCCTAATTCTCAAGATATTTAAAAAATTGAACTAAATTGGAAAAATGCTATAATACATTATAATTTGTAACAAATTTCACATCCTAATGAGCTGATACAATTAAATAACTAAGTTACCTCATCAAGAAGCAGGATATCTGGGTTGATCAGTAAAGCTCTAGCAATGGCTACACGTTGCTTTTGACCACCAGACAAACGTACACCTCTCTCACCTACCAGAGTATCGTATTTCTCTTCAAATGACATGATAAAATCATGGGCATTTGCTTGTTTGGCAGCTTCCTGTACCTTAAAAAAAGTTAAACATAAGCAATATCATAATATCTGGTAAGAACAACAATTTAAGAGATAATCACTACAAATTAAACAAAGGAATAACTGAACTCTTTATTTCTCTCACAGTTATAAAATAAAATATGATAAACAAACTGTTTTTCTTTCATATCAATTACAATGTCATTAATAGACTAGCAATATTTTAAAATATCTGAAGGCATCTACCTCATTAAAATCTGCTTCTTTCCCATAAGATATGTTGTCTCTGATTGAACAAGCAAATAATGTAGGCTCCTGACTTACAGCAGACATCTGTTTCCTAAACCAACTTGGGTCTAATAATTTCAGATTTGTGCTCCCTGTATAATAATTAATTAACATTTAAGAAGACAATATTTTTATATTTATGTAAGGAAGGTGAAAGGAATACATATTTATGGCCATATACAGTTTACTGCAGAGACAGAGAAACAAAGCAATACACTGGCAAGTTACAGGGCTAACCGTCTACTACACGTATTTGCAATCTGACCAATGATAGATCTATTCATTATAATTAGATAAGTACATTAAACAATCATCACAATAGACTACAAAAGGTAGTGAATCTATACTTAGACAATGGGTAATGGAAACTTGTTTTATCTATTAATCTTTCTCTACTAAAGTCTATCAGAAAAATCAAAACAACCACAAATACATATACTGATGATATTGTACATCTCAACGTTATGCCATTCTTTATAAACCACCATTGATTATTGCCAAGAGATCATTGAGAGTGGATTTTCACATATTATGATTAGATTATCATTTATAAGCAGATGACACCCAAGTATACATGTCTTTATCTATAGCAGACACAGATCGTTCTCTTACACAGCTAGATGACTGTCTCAGTGATATATCTGGCTGGATGACAAACAATAGACTTAGGATCAATGCAGACAAACATATTTCATCATTATAGGTGCATCCAGACAATACCGCCAACTTACTCATTTTCCCTACACCCATCACTAATCATAGCATCACACCATCAGACACTGTACATAATCTTGTTGTTACATTTGATAGCGATTTTAATTTCAGAAAACATATTTCTCTGACATGTTGTTCCTGCTTCTATCATATTCGTTACCATTTTTATGTACACTACACAAAGCCTAATAATAATATCAGCAATAGTCTTTAAAAAGTTTTATTCTCACATACAATTATAGGTTCAATTATCTCCCAAAACAAACAAAGGCTTGGCTGAAGTGATGCAATGGATAAAGGGAGTATATGATGAATGTATAGATTTATTGAATTACAATCATTACCCAATTTGTATTGTATGCAAATCGTTTAAATATCATTACTCATTAATCAAATAATTCTATCAATGTACTATCATACCATTAGCATCTTATAACTCAGACATCATCAAGATCTTCACCTCTAAGCCAGTCAATAACCAATAACTTATTATTGTATTGTTCTGTGGGAATGTGATGTTAATAATAGAATTGTTGGCAACATTCTTCAACAAAAGAAAAAGTTTATTTCTGTTGACACATCTAATGTGCATGTATACAAAATGACAACAAACAGCAAAACACACAGACCTGTAACAGGCCATTTTCTTGTGGTTTTCTGACATGTAAGAATGCCATAGTAACTGATGATATTTTATGTACCAAAGCCAAGAAGTTCACCAAGTGAGTCTGGGATGCTGTAAATCCAACACTATCAAGGACTGCTCCCCCTAGTCAAATTGGTGCCACAAATACATTGAACAGTGATGTAACTGTTCCCATGACAGCTGATAAGTTTGTTGTAGCAGACCAAGATGTGGATGTATTTGATGATATCTCTGATGAATCCATTCTGGATTAAGTGCATTACAAGTCTTGAACTCAGTATGAAGAACATTTCCTCACTAACATCCAAAGAGGCTGCCATGATTGGCTTTTACCAAATGCTAATTTATGTTTGTATGAATGCGAATGAGTGTGAGTAGTGTTGTTAATTAATATACATTGACATTCATATGCAACTAAGTAATGTAGATAAATAAAATAGGTTGTGAACTAATAATTGTTTTTCTAAGTGACCTCTTTAGAATGCCATTCTCTTTATAATGCCATATTTCCCAAATGGGGTGTTATAAAGAGGGTGTATTGTGTTATGATTTTATCATAATTAGTCTTCCACTTAATTCCAAAAGATTAATATTCACATTTTAATATTTTCTAAGACAGTATCTATATTTCCTACTTTAGCACCACAATTATACAACCAACATTGTTATTACTACCATTAATCCATTTCCATTAATTGATTATTGTATGGTTCTTCATCTAGAAATAATGTTTACACAATATATACTCTATACAGCAGACACATTACCACTCCACTCTACTATTTAAGTATTATAAATAAACAAGGAATACTCAGTACTAATTTTTGTGTTCTTACTAATAATAATAGTAAACCAAAATCTATAGTGTTTGTGGTTTAAGAACATGGAACGAAATAACATCAAATAAAAATAGCACTTAGTACATCTTTATAGATCAATACTACTACATTAGTCACTTAAATAAATAAAAATACATTACTAAAGTAACATGAAATGAGGCCAACTCTATGTTCTGATGGTCCATTGTTTCAACATCTAAAAATTATGTAAAATGTTTACATCTTACTTGCTAACATCCAGGGTCTTTATCCAAAAAGTAATCAAAGCAAAGTGCCCTTTCTCCAAGATATGACTAAGTACAGAAATATCAGATTTATATCCCTCACAGAAACACACCACACCTAAAACCTGATATTCAAAATAGTGAAATCCACTTAGAAGGATTCATCCCAGGCATACAGATCAGACCATATAGAGTGAAACAATGGTGGGTCAATGGTTTATATACATGATAGTCAACCTGCATCAGAAATCATGAATATCTCAAAATAATTATTCAGTGGAATATTAATGTACATAATAAACTACAATCTTATCATTACAAGTATATATCGACCCCCCTGACTGCCCAAAACAAGCATTCACAGAAATACTGGATGCTGTAAAAACACCACAAAAGGTATCAAACATTTAAAGCCAGGCATACTGATCATGGGTGACTTCAACTTGAACAGACTAGTGGCCCAATGGTAAACTAATATCTGGTGGTACAAAAACTGAAAAGGAACAGGTTATCTCACTCCTCCAACTCATTGATAGAATCTTTTTAAACCGATACATTCTTGAACCAAACAGAGGTAATAACCTCTTGGATCTAACCTTGAGTAATAATTAACAACTGATCCAACATTATCTCTCAACACCAAAAGTGCTCTCTGACCATAGAATTCTAGATATAACTCAAAATTATAGCCCAAAGTGGATTACCACTACTGGTAACCATTTTTAGGAAAACAAGGCTCCACTATCAAAATTTGACTACAGCAATACTGATTGGGACAAACTGAACCAAACACTAAATGAAATAAATTGGAATACTGCTCTGGAAGAAGAATGTACAAATAAAGTACATAACTTCTTAACCAAAGTGGAACAGGTCTACAGAAATACTCTCCCCATTAAGAATTTTAAAGCTAAATCAAAATCTATTCCAAGGGAAAGAAGAATACTCATGAGAAAAAGAACTCGAACAATGCAGAGATTGAAACTCTCAACCACCCGAGTAAATACAAAAAAAACCTCCTGAATACACTCCATGATGTGGAAACCAAGATACAAGACATTCTAACCATATCTCATAAACAAGAAAAAAAAGCAATAGCTGCAATAAAAGATAACGCTAAATTCTTCTACAAATATGTTGCTAAATATAGCAAAACCAAATCAAATATAGACCCCTTAATTGATGAACAAGGACAAGGTGTACATGGACCTAAAGAAATTGCAGAAAAACTTAGGCTACAATATGAAAGCGTTTTCAGTCAACCAGATCCAGAGAAAATTATCTAAAATGCTCTGAAATTTTTCCAGAATCTGAATGAATATAAGCCACAACTAACTGATTTAATCTTTTCCCATGTGGACATTGAAAAAGTAATTGATAAATTAAGTAGCAACTCAGCTGGTGGCCCCAATGGATTCCCAGCTATATTACTTAATAAATTAAACTATTCCTTTCTAAACCCATATACACTCTGTGGAGAGAATCCATGGACCTAGGCTAAGTGCCCCTATTACTTAAGCAGGCCACTTTTACCCGCATACATAAGGGAGGCAGCTGATCAGAACCTAAAAAACTATAGGCCAATATCCCTTACTTCCCATTTCACTAAGATCTTTGAAAGAGTACTCCGTGAAAAACTGGTAACTTTTTTGGAGGGAAACAATCTCTTAAATTCAAACCAACATGCAATCCGGTCAAACAGACTCACTCAACTACTAGAAAACTATGACACAATTTTGAAATTGGTAGCAGAGGGAAAAAATGTTGATGATCTATATCTTGACTTTGCAAAAGCATTTGATAAGGTCGATTATGGGATCCTATCCCATAAGTTGATACAGCTAGGTATTGGCAGAAAAGTGGGGACATGGATTCATAACTTTCTTAGTGATAGAACCCAGTCCATCACAGCAAAAGGTGTCAACTCAACTTTGTCCAAGATGATAAGTAGTGTACCTCAGGAAATTGTTACAGGCCCAATATTATTTCTCATTCTTACAGAGGACATAAATAACAATACATGTAGCCATGGCTCATCTTTTGTGGATGATACAAGAGTCTTTCTTGCCATCAAAAATGAGGATGACATCAAGAAAACACAAAACGACCTCAAAACAATATACAAGTGGCAACAAATAAACAACATGTAATTTAAGGAAAACAAAATTGACCTACTCCTATATGGTAAAAATAAGGACATAAAAGACTCCACCTCATACTTTGGACCAAACAGCAGAAATATTGAACAAACCCAATGTGTCAAAGACCTTGGTATTAAAATGATTGACACTCTCTATTTCACTGACCATATAGAGACAATATGTATCAAAGTTTGGCAAAAATCCAGGTGGATCATAAGAACTTTCCATGCCAGAGATATGTACACTATGAAAACACTATGGTGCAGCATAGTCCAGCCACACATAGATTACTGCTCCCAGCTATGGACACCACACAGAATTGGAGATATTCAGAAAATTGAGTCCCTCTTCAGATCAATCTCCAGTAAGATATATCCAATATCTGATCTGAGCTAAATTATTGGGATCAACTATCAGCCCTCAAGATGTACTCTCAGGAGAGGAGGATGGAAAGATACTGAATTATATATATACCTGGAAGATTCTAGAAGGAGTTACCCCAAATGTAGGAATAAAATCATATATATCAACAAGGCAGGGTCGCATGTGCCAAGTCCCCTAAATAAAACTGTGTACATCTGTTAAAGTAGAGCAATCAGAGAAGGGAGCCTTCAAATTAGGGGTCCACAGCTTTTCAACAGCCTTCCAGTAAATATCCGTGTCAAGACAGGATGCTCCGTGACCAGTTTCAAGCACAAACTTGATAAATACCTGCAAAACATCCCAGACAAACCAAAAATACCAGGATACACAATCGAAATGGACACACACTATGAGGATTTCCCGAGAAAGGTAAGCAACACAGCTGAGGCAGAGTCACCGACTTAGCTGAAGAGATTATACTCTTGAACTAACTAACTACCATAGGTCCCGGCCATTAAGCTGACTTGGCCATTAAGCCGAGGTTGCTTTTAGGTCTGAAGTATTTCTAGGTGACATTTTGAATGCAGGAAATAGTTTTGTTTTCATAATTCATTATTCATAACAATGTGTTTTGTATCCTGTTAATGGATCAAGGCAAATTATAACGATCGTTTACGCAAACTGTTAGCACATATATAGGACCTCCAACTTAAATTAACGGTGTGATTGAACATTCAATGAACTGCATATGAAGTCAATGACTTAGAAATAATTAGACATATTGTCAATTACTACTGAGCCTTTGATGGTACATTTTGGTCTCTAACCCAGCAATAACTGAGACAATGTAAATTACCGGTATATGCGGTCAGTTAGAAGCTAACTCTCTATTGAAAAGAAATTGATTAAACAGTAATTATTAATTAGATACGATGCTCTTGGGTATGTTATGTCTTAGGTACAAGTTGTATTGTTACTGACACAGCCTTCAAATTAAAAGTCGTGAAATGTGCTAATGAATCCGACAACATTTATCCATAATTACAAAAATCAGACAGGCCTAATTCTACATATAAATATTGATTTTCATTATAAAGTCATGTATAATTATCATCAACTTCTTTCACTTCTATTTTCACTCCCTGACTGCATGATTTTAAATCAAAATGAAGATTGATGTCCGTTTGCATCTAGACTAGAGTCTAGATGGCTGTTGACAAACTGAAATTTTTTTCTTCCGTGACTGGATTTCTTGATACAGAAATAGCACTGGCCATTAAGCCGACCCCAAAAAATATGGGTAAAATGTTGACACAAAGTATCGGCTTAAAGTATGTAACTAAATAAGGTGTCTGTCACCAAGATATCCATATCAAGCCTTGATAGAGACATAAAATGTGTCAGCTAGCATATTCCTCAAACATTATATTTCTATCTACCTAAAATTTTAATTTCTATCATGTATGTGGGACAGATTGAGTATGTGTCTCAGTTTCCTGTGATATACTGAACATTGAAGTACTAACCAAATAATGTTGAAACCTTTAGATGTTTAAACAATAAGATGCCTAACTAATGCCACAGTACAAACTAAAGGAAGATGGGGTTGTCAGAATGTTATCATTACCTTCATCAATTGATTGTTTTGTGTTATTGTTATTATATTATTTACCTAATTTTATAGATCCACTGTCTGGATCATAAAATCTCTCAATCAGGTTTACTATGGTTGACTTTCCACCACCAGAGGGCCCCACCAGTGCTACCATCTGACCTCTTTCTACATGGAAGGAAACATTCTGTGGTGATAATTAGAAAAACAATTGTTAGAGCAAATTAGAAAAAACAATTGTTAGAGCAAATTAAAACTTTACAAAATGTCAATTCATGAAACAGGTTTCTGATTATTAATCAACTACCAAAATTATAATATTTTTTTAATGTATTCATGCATTTATTTATTTCAGAAAATATAATTTCATATACAGAGATAAATAATAAGTACATACATGTGACATAATTAAATAATATCATGATGCACATAAGTAAAATGACCAAATAGTAAAATGTTTATATGTATATATTTAAATATGTAACCATTGTCTGCTAGAATTATATTGTTACAATCAGCAGCATTCTAAAATTTAATACTTTTTAGATTATCACATCAAATAAATAATTATTATTGTTAAAATAAATTCCAAATATACCTACACTTCTCTAAAGTATCAAATAATTTATATTACTTAGGAAACAAAATACTGGTGAAACATGGCAAACAAGGTTTACCTTGAGAACTTGGTTATCAGGCCTTGATGGATAAGTGAACTGCACCCTATCAAATTCTAAACCTGTAAAGTAGATAATTTCCAGTTAAACCCAACATAAAAGACACTAAATTATAACAAGATTTACCTAAAACAAACAATGGATGGTGTATCACAAGTTATATTGGATAATGTATGATAAATCATATTCACTGTTACTAACGTTTTAACTGTTAAAGGGATAGTCCACCTCCATTTCTAATTTTCTGGACTAATACACTTATGCTAAAAATATCATAAATGATGTTAAAATGTGTAACTGATCACCCACACATTAAATGATCCAGTTCAAAGTGCTCATTAATCGACTTTTATTGGCCTGTAACTGCCGCCATTTTGAAGCTAGACAGAGACCAGAAGCTCCTGAATGCAGATGTCACTTAAACACAGCAGCTTGACTGGAAGTCTGTAGAGCCCATACAAAAGCATGTAAACAAGTGTGAACAAAGAATTATTCCAGAATAAAATGCAATTATCTTGTTAAAATTACATCACGAATGACATAAAACCATATAATTTTGAGCCAGAAGGAACCTTAGAAAAGATGATTAAAAATGGCTGAGATATTAATGCTCAAGAGTAACTATAATCCGCATCAGTCTAGAGAGGACTCATGACGTCCGAGCATTTCAGTTTTCTCCTTCCCACCTTAGAATCTGGCTTCTGGTGCAGCCATAATGGCAGCCCTCCAGTAACTTGGATTATTTCCCTATATCTATGATATCGGGTACATTTGGTGATTATCATTGTGGAATTTTTTGTTACTGTTCAAAGCATTACATATTTAAAAAATATTTTCTGAGGGTGAACTCTACCTTTAAGTAATTTTTCTTTTATTTTTAAAAGTTGTGCAATGAAATGAAATTGTTATCTATTTATTCAAATAACAATCCTGATTTATATAAATCCAACAATCTTCTACCTCCTTGTAAGTTGTCTAGCTTCATTCCTCCTTGATTAGATATAGCTGGTGTTTTGTCAAGTAACTCAAATATTCTTATAGATGCTCCTACAGCCTGTATATATAATAGTGTTAGCATGTAGGCTGATAGAAACAATTGAATATTTTCAATATTGCTTTCATATTCATTCACAAAGACATACAGATATATGCATAGCAATTAATAAAACTTGCAAACAAATAAATTAACTCCCTTAATAATATATAATCTAGAACAGTAATAATTTCGTACCTGCATGAAATCTCCATAGACTGAAGACAACAAACCAAAAGCAAATGCCACATTTAATGTGTAGAGCAGGAATGCTAGAATATGTAAACAGACAAATACAAGTTATCCTTGTCCATCACTTACAACTTTGCATTTAAAATAAATATTAATAATCAATTTACAGCAAAATTTACAGAAACATTTGTTATCAAGGTTAGCCATATAAATAATTCTAGTCTAATTAATACATTTCAACATATTGCTTGAAGCATTGGGAAAAATAAACTTACATGTAAGTACACCAGCTGTAATATCTTTCTCAAAAACAAGTTTGCCTCCATACCACAGAACCAAGGATATAGCTGCAGCCACGATGATACCAATGGTACCAGTAAAAGATCCTGAAGTAACCATACAACAGATAAAATACAAATACTAAATGTACACAATCTTAATCCATGCACCAAGATTAAATTTCATTTAACTAGATTAGTCATCATCAAACGTTTTTAAACTACCACTCCCGTAACTCAATATATCCAAGTGGCCCTTCGCTTACTCAATAAAACATTATTTAGAACAAGAGTTTATAAGACCCACCAAGGAAGATGGCAACAAAATAAATTTCAAAAGTAACAATTAATTCTATATTTGTTATAAATCTAAATACAACTTAATAATTAATTTATTTAATGAGAATAATGATGTACATGTACCAATTTCAAAGTCAGATAGGTCCTACATTCATTAATTATTTTAATGTTTAGAATTTCTTGGATGATCAATTCTTTCTCATTCATCTTCCCAAACCAATGATGGTTGTATCATTCAGTTAGAGAACCCATAAATTAGACTAATATATAGCAAGTGTACAAAACTAACACTTCAAATAGAATCCTCACTAGAATACAAACTGACCTTCTGCAATTGCCAGCCTCTTTCCCTCCAAATAACTTTTGTCAACACTCTCAGAGTATAGTGTCAGAGCCTTATTCTCTGCCACAAAGCTTTTTACAGTACGGATATTAGAAATGTTCTCTTCTGCTGTAGATGAAGCATCTGCAAGGCGATCCTGAAATTTCTGCCGAATTCTCCTGACAAATTTACCTGAAAATTTATTTAATCATTAACAATTTAGCAACAGCAGCAGTTCCAAAGATTATTAAAATAACCAGAATACATGTATGTCATTATGCTTTCATAAAACACATCTACATTTGACAACTTCAAAAATATTTCCATGAATATTTGTCTGATTTAAACTAAAAGAATCTTAATAAAATGCAACCAGTATCTTGAAGGATTACATCCCTAGTTATAGTATGTAAAATGAGAATATAAGATTTTCAGAATATGTTTCTGTTCAAAATATAATGTGCTATGTTAATTATGATGCATTTCCTTGTGTCAGGTAGTGCACAATATAAATCATTATGGACTATTATATTAAAGAAGATCTGCTTCTTTAGAGAAATATCTATGACAATGAAGTTATAATGTTGACTGATTCAATAATTAGTTGATATTAAAGACAATACTACAGATAGTCACCATATTGTACAGCTCCTAGTGAAATAATTGGTACAACAGCCAGAAGGACACCAGTCAGTGAGGCATTTAGTACAAACATGAATACTAATGATCCAATAATCTGCATTATGTATCTGGCTAACATTGAGATATTTACCTGAAAAATAAACTGATTCTACTAAAAAATGTTATATAACAACATTTATTATTTTTGGGGAAATCAGCTTAATATGAAAAGAATAAAAAAGACCAGTAAATAAAAGCTGTGTTTGTCAGTGACAATGAGTGATAATTGAGTAGATTATTGCTTGTAAATGTGTGTATATATATATATATATATATATATATATATATATACACATCTCCTTACTGTGACAGCATTCTGTATAACTTGGGTATCAGAGGCTAATCTGTTGGTCAGTTCCCCTGTTCTAAGAAATATAAGTACTTAAAATAATTTATGAGCATAATATGTGATATCATGTTATTATAACTAATGGAAGATCAAGCTATATGACATAATAATTATATTTAAGACAAACATGACTATTTTAATTACAGAATAGTTTTCTATATCACACTATGATTTCTTATCAGATATAATTAAACTCCACACACACACACATATATATATATATATATATATATATATATCAGTTGTTACCTATTTTGGTCAAAGAAGGCAATCTCCTGTTGTATAATGCTGTTAAACAGCTCTTTTCTAAGCCTAGCCACCATCCTTTGACCAGCCAAGGTGAATAATGTAGCTCTAAACAAGCCAGCTATAGCACCAGCAATGTATATTAGGAGTAGGATCAAAACGGTACGATTTAATCGTGCTAAAATTATAGAAAACAATTTAGACAATTAGCAAGTTAAATGATATTACAAAAATAGAGGACAACAGGCCACTTCATACAAAAGAAAATAATTATTCTATTGATTATGTAAAACATATTTTCAGTCACAAATAATTACGTGTTAACTTTTTTAACAAAAAATATATATCAAGCACATATTAAGATTCATACCCATAGATGTCTGAGCTGCATCAACTACCATACCAAAAAACAATGGTGCCGTAGTTTGTGATGCTGTTGATGCCAGGAGAGACAAAGCAGCAAGTGAGATCATACCCATCTCCTGCAAATGTATACCAAACATATACCTAATGATGCTTTATTAAAATACATTATTATATACTATTAATTACTCTTGACGACTCTACAATGACACTTCTTTTATTACGCTTTTTTCATAGTTTTTTCATATTTCTATTAACAACATTTTCCTGTTATGACTAAGATGCCAAAAGGGTTCATCTTAATATAATAATATTAGTATTAAAAAAAAAAAAATATATATATATATATATATATATATATATATAAGAGAGAGAGAGAGAGAGAGAAACAAAAAAGGGCAGCCGCCCATTATTACTTCAACATGATAATCATCATCACCATCATTATTAATACATCATCTGATAAAATAACTAACTGGTTTTATGAGCCGAACTAAACGGAAGATGTTCACATCTCTTTTAATTGGCTTCCCGTCTTCTTCAACTTCTTCAAGGGCATCATTCAGTCTGTGCAATATTCTTTGTATCTTAAGTTTTCTCATAGCCCAGAATGACAGTAAAGCCATAATGAATTCAAGCAGACTAAATATTACTGCACAGATGACCAGAATGTTATAAGATAAATGCATTTGTTCATAACTAGGATCATTCAGAATAGAATTAAGAATGAGACCACCCTTAATTACAGGATAAACAAAGAATAGTAAGCTAGAAATTATTATGACTAAATGCATTGTCAATTTTATTCTATTGATTTGGTAGTCATATGGCTTCTTTAGTTGTTCTAATGTAATATCTTCTAGTTTAGAATAGAGAATAAATAAGAAGAGACATTTAAACATTGTTATTAGTGCCAAATCAAATGTTGACTGTTTTATATGGAATCTCATAATGTTGTCCACAAAGTATTCTGCGTTGCCACCTGAATAAAAAAAGTAGTCATAAAAATAATTTAAAAATTATATACTACGTCAGTATTAGCTACATTCAAAAATTATTTAATAAATAAATGCTAACTGAAGTCTTCCAATTACAAACTGTTTTTGTGGTATAGATGAAAAGAGAATAATATTTAAAAACTTTGTTATTAGCGTAAAACAAAAGAAAAAAACAGGATCAATGTCTACCTGATGCCCAAAAAGCAATTGCAATGATAGCATCTATAAATAACATCATCCGGATCACATTGATATATCTGAGAGAAGGTAATGTATAATAACGATATCTGTAGTTGACACGAATCTCATCTTGACTTTCAGGTTCCCTGTCTGGAGATACATCACTATTGCTTTCACCAATTAAGCGTGTTCTCTGTGGATCTTCTTCCATTTTAGTCAGTCAAGGTACTTGCTACCTGAAAATATTTGAAATATCTTTAGTGCACAATACATAGCCTGGTATTATTTGAAATAAACTTCAAATATTAAAAAACCTTTCAATACCTACAATAAGAACAAGATATGATATCTGGAAATATTATTACTTCATATAATTGTGTTAGATAGCAAGAGCCACTATTGTCATTATAACTTCATTAGAATATTTGTTTTGGTGGCCATTTTATTAGTCATTTGAACCAATTTTGTGTTTGTTATAAAACAAATAGCCAAAGTACAAAGGATTTAAATATAAGTTAAAACAAAGAAACAGACCTAGAACATGAAATTAATGCAAATTTGTACTTTAACAACATGATAATTCACACTGAAATCGTGAACCCCCAAACATTAAAAGAATTACAATGATAAGAAAAAGAGTGGTTTAACAAGAAAACTCAGCATCAGAAATAGCTACATGACTAAGTAAAATTTAGTACAAGAAATATAAGATGTTATTACTATAGACACAAACATGAGCTTTATGACAATTTCACATCTAGGCTACAAATTTAGACTAAAACTGTGTTAAACCTGTTCTTGGGCGAAAAGACATGCACCGTGAACAACTTAACTATTCTAATATGATTGAATCCTGTATTAAACAGTTTATAGTGCACAAATGGCAAGCATAAAGCAAAATGATTTAGGAAGAGTACTGCCAGAATGTTACCTCCAACAAGTTGTCTTATATGAGGCGTGTGTAATGAAAAATATGGGATATAGAAAATACTGAATTTCCAGCATTTATGTTATATTTATCTTAAAAGATACTCTACTGAGCAAAATCCAACAACAGACTTAAAATTTTCTAAATAAGCATATGACTGTGATCTAGATGGGCACGTAACTTGAGAATATGTTAGACTCAGTTCCGAGTACTGGTAGCTGATAGTTTTAGTGTATCAGACTGGAGTATTAAACTGAAGACATAAAACACTTTCCCAGTGACAACTCTCAGAGTAGTTTAGCTTAATCTTTTATTGCCTCTCCTCTCTGAATAACCAGATGAGTTACTTTTACACTCTAAATAAGTATTTATACTTTCATTGATGATCATTAATTTAAATAGGAAATTAAATAAAGCAATATTTATATTAAAGGTTCAACTTAATCATCAATTTATCATCATATTATATTGTGTGGTCAATATGCTGGTGGAGACATAGAGTGCATTCCAATTCTACATCACATATACCAATTCCAGATAAAGCAATCCCAAACATTAAACTGTATCATTTAAAAAAAATTAAACAAACAAATATATATATATATATATATATATATATAAAGATGCAAGATACTGACTGCATTCAATTAATATATTAACAGTCATAATGGTGTGATATTGATAAAAACTTAAAAGAATCTCAAATGTTCAGATATTTTGTGTATTCAATTCGAATTCCATTTTGTTTAAAATGTGCAATTCCAGTTTTTGAATGGACTCATGTTTGTTCTGTATACACTAAAATGGGACATTATATTAGTGATGTTCTGATGATAAACTATTACTGAAAATATAATGCTAGAGGTTCTGGCAATGTGGTTATCAAATATGAAATCCAAAATTGACTCAGTTATAAATATGACACACTACAATTTCAACATAATTTCTGTGCATTATCTAACAGAAATACAGAAGAAAAATCTTTTTGTTTGTTGTAAGTCATGCTTTTCTCCAGACCATTTACTGATTATTTGATCACACAAACCACTTTAAAACAAACCGAGAATACTAAATAGCTGATGTAATTATATATATTATTTAGAACTGTATTTGTTGATAACTGAAGGTTATGATAAGGCTCATTGGCAAGTTAATTTTACAGAAGACCTACATGCTTCTGTAGGCGTTTTAATGGTGCAGTAGTTATATGTGTAAATGATTCAAACAGAAATACTGATAAACCTACATTCATTACTAAACAGAAATTTACTGAAACCAACTTGACAAAATTTAAACAATTGCTATGTGATAGGGATTTTTCTGAAATAATAAATTATGATTGTCCTAACTCCGCTTATGATAAATTCATGTCAATCTATAAAACTATATTCAATGAAACATTTCCTTTGCTTAAAACACAATTCAATAAGAAATACATGAAACGTGACCCATGGGTCTCAACCGGATTATTGGCATCTGCCAGACATAAGACAAAGTTATTTAAAAAGAAACTTAGTAAACCAACTGACGAAAACATTAAATGCTATAAAAATTACTTGAATTTATTCAATAAAGCCAAGCGCGAGCTAAAAGAAACTATTACTCCCATCTCCTAGAATTAAATAAAAACAATATGAAAAACACATGGTCAGTACTAAAACAAGCAACAGGTAAACAAAACGACAAATATATTTCAGGTGAAACTGAAATAACAAATAGCTTCAATAAGTATTTTTCAAAAATTGGTAAAACCACCTCTGAACATGTCCCTAAAACGTACAAAAAAGTTAATGACTATTTGAAAACACCTCAAATAAACAGTATATTTTTGGAAACTATAGAACCAGATCAAGTCCTCGAAATCACAAACAAATTAAAACCTAAGCTTAGTACAGGTCATGATGAAATATCCTCCAAACTACTCCAGGAATCTATTGAATACATTAAATATCCATTGACACACATTATAAATAGATCAATAATTACCGGTATTGTTCCCAATCAACTGAAAATAGCTAAGGTAATTCCAATACACAAGTCAGCTAATCCCACTGAATTAAAAAACTATAGACCCATCAGCCTTCTCCCAGCTTTTTCAAAAATATTTGAAAGGATAATGTATAACAAGGTAATGAGCTTCCTCAATAGTAATAATATTCTTTACAAACATCAGTATGGTTTTCGTGAGAAACACTCAACAATTCACCCAATTATACATTTATTAAATCAATGTGCAATAGCTAGTAATTCGACTCCTAAGCAAGTTACCTATCTATTTTCTGCGACCTCTCAAAAGCATTTGATGTTATAAAGACAGACACATTATTAAATAAATTAAATTACTACGGTATTAGGGGAGTCGCCAACAAATGGTTTGCTGGTTATCTTGTGAATAGGAAACAATATGTTCAAATTGGTAAAACGAATTCAGATATTGAATTCATGAACTGTGGGGTACCACAAGGATCTATCCTAGGTCCTTTGCTATACCTAATATATGTTAATGATATATCAAAATCCACAAATGCACATATATTATCTTTTGCAGACGACACTTCTTTAATCATTAGTGATACTGATATTTCCACCTTATATCAAAGGGCAATTGTAGAAATGAATAACTTATTTGAATGGTTTTGTGCAAATGGTCTCTCGCTAAATAAAAACAAAACAAAGTATATGGTTTTCAAAGGTGGTACAAAACATTTGGATTTTAACATCTTGGACATTTCAGTTGGTGGTACTCATTTAGAGCAAATTGGTTCTCAATTCCAAGAGAAAACCACCAAATTTCTTGGTGTCTTTCTGGACGAGACTCTTTCATGGAAATATCATTTGATTTACGTGAAAAATAAGATTTCTCGGGCCTTATATGGCATAAAACAAGTAAAGAAATTCCTACCAAAAAATAGTCTGAAAACTTTATACCTGGCTCTCATACAACCATATATCTCATATGGTTTACTAATTTGGGGGAACGCCAATTCATCAATCCTTCAGAAAACTGTGTCTTTGCAGAAAAGAGCTATTCGTATTATTAATAATGCGGGTTATAACAATCATACCGATCCCTTATTAAAATATTGTGAAATCTTAAAATTAAGTGACATGTATCAATACCACGTATGTTTGTTCATGGATGACTTTATTAACAAGAGACTTCCTATATCCTTCGATGGCCTATTCCGTCTAAATTCTGAGGTACAGGAAAATCGTGTGACAAGGCAATCTAGTCATATGCATGTACCTCGATGTAACTCTGCACTATCCATTAAGTTGCCGTTAGTCAATTTTCCCATTATATGGAACAATTGGAATAGTATCCTTTCCACTTGTAATTCAAGATCAAAAACTAAGAAAACCCTGAAAAGTTACATCTTAGCTACTTACTCAACATCTGTAAAATGCAACAACCCTTATTGTTGTCAATGCACACATGTCTAGGTAATTATATGATTCCTTGATACCTGGTCCACATACTTCCAATACACACACGACCAGACTTGCAAATACACAAACGGCGTTTTATCGAGCTGACTATTATTAGCTATGATTGTTTGGGGCCAATGGGAAGACAGTTGGTCCCCCAATTTCTTTATATGTAATATACTTGTAAAATTGCATTATGTATACGTTATTTGATATTGAAATTGGAAATAAATACTACTACTACTGCAAACTTTTAGGTTGTGGGTTTGAATCTGGCTCATATCTGTGTTTGTAGGATGTGTTGCCCAAGAGAGGTGCCCCTCACCTGTATGTCCCAGATATGACCAGTGCCAAAACTAAATAACTCAACCCATATAGTTCTGCATATATTTGGCCCTATCCATGTATATTGTTACATTCCAATTTATGATCAGTTAATATTTAGGATATCACAGAAACACTTGGTTATGAATCTGTATGAAAATATAGATATCTGTTATCATCAGTGATTGAAATAAATTGAGTCAAATACAATATTGTGTCAAATTGAAATAAATTGAGTCAAATACAATATTGTGTCAAATTAAAATAAATTGAGTCTAATACAATATTGTGTCAAATTGAAGTAAATCAGTCTTTTGTTTAGTATCAGCACCCATCAGACATGGATGATGCTGTATCTAAATGACAAAAATAATCTCATATGAAACAACCCACAGACACAGGGACTCAAAAATATAAGAGTAATCCCCCCAATTTATGTCATGTTATATCTCAGCAACATCCAATGCAGGATTGGCAGCTTTTTACATAGGTGTTATTAATAGTGTTAATTAAGGTTTTGTAATTAAATTTTTACATATAGTTGTAAAAGAACTCAGTTCTATAAATATTTGACTACTTTCATAAAAAATAACAATCATATCAAGTGTAACAGATTTAATAATGCCTGTTCAGTGTTAGTAATACTACATACTGTAAGATGCATTGGTCAGTTCAAGATTTGTGTATATTTAATACAATTTTTACTCATGTTTTCATGTTAATTACATTTTGTTACTTTTTAACCATTTTACAGTTAACAACAGCTGCCATTTAAAATAATTTAAGTGCAATTAATGTTCTTAGAGAATTGTAAACATATCAAATAATTACACTTTATTCCATGATCAAACAAAATAATGACTGGCATATGTTTTTTATTTGTTTTATTGTGCAACAAATACTGGATTAGCTGTACTAATAAACTACAGCATAAACATTTAGTTGCTTTCCATGTATACCCACAAAACCAAAAGTTTCAACTCATCTCCTGAACTTTATCAATTTATATTTGGTTTGATTAATTTTCAATGTGAAACTGTTTTTTGTTACTGTCAATTTAGTATACTTTCTTTTCACTTATAATGGCTTCTTACATATAGATGGAATTTTATAAATTAAAAATGTTTGCCACCTAGTGTAACAATGTTGTTATTTTAGGAACTAAATTTTTTTAAATAATGTTTTGACCTTGCACCACATATTTATGAGAGCACATATTTGTTTTTTACTGAAAGTATTCATAGTTTGAATACAGTTCAAACTTTATCATCCCAATCATAGGCCCATTTCACATAATTAAAATGAGAATCTATGTGCACTGAAGTTAAATTAATAAGAATGGACAAATTAATGAGTAAACATAATTTATGTGATGATAAAGCATGCAGTAAAATATGCAAATTATCATAAGACCATTGTTTTTTTTTAATACTTGATTTACGGGAAATTTTCCTTCCAAAAATTAGGGTCGGTCAGGACAAAAATTTAATAAATCATTGAAAACATAGGGTCGGTCAGTCGAATCAAATTGACACAAAGTTCTAATTTCTGAAAGATTTGCAAGATTCGGTACCCAACCATTTACAAATGCCCCACCATACATATTCTGGATTACTATTTTTACATTGATATTCAAATTCAGTTTGATAATCATAATGATATCCATTGACGTGTCTTCCTCAATGATCGTCTGACCCATGACAATGTTTTCTATAACCTATTCTTCCTTTAGTTGGGATTTCACAATTTCTCCAATAGTTTTGCTTTTTTGAGACATTATCATTTTCTTTTGATCATGAATCTTCAGCAAAAAGTAAACAATAGACATGTCATTGTCAGTCTACCATAAGGCTACAGTGCACATTCTTTTATCGGTGCTAGCCTTATCACAGCAATATTTTCTATTCGATTTTAAGTAGATCTCTGCAAACCTTGAACTATTTATGTGTTTCTTGGTGAGGGGGACTTATAATTAGTTTAAATTTACAAGCTATCTAGACTCGAAGACCGATTTACAGTAGAAATAACTGAAATCATTTGAAAGTGGAACTGACCTGTCACCATCTTGGATTAGGCCACCTGTTGGTCTAGTCCACTTCCAGTGTTCAGGCGGGTCAGTGCAAAAATAATAATAAAAAGACTAAAAATCAATTTCGGTCCTCAGGAAAGAGATCACAAATATCATACAGCAGATGGTAGACTAGATAAAACTTTATGTCAGGACTAGATAATCCTCGTTTTCAACATTCTATATGCGTTTGCTTTCATTAAAATGATGTATTATGAATGTTGAAATAAACAATTTGAATTGAATATTAGACAGTGTTACAGAAAAACAATTGTCACTATAACATCGGTCTAAATGTCCGAGGAACATTCAACAAACATCAATCCTTATTTGTCCATATTTAAGCACATTGGAATTAACAGTACCAAGTCAGTTCATAACATTTCGCACAGATTTGCAAGGACCGAAGTATACTGAGAGCACTTTTTATAACTTTTTTAAGTCACAATTTTTGGGTTACTGTTTATTACTTTTATTTATCATGTACATACACAAGTAAGACTAACACATTGATGAATGATGATGATAAATGCAAACTCAAATAAGAACACTGACTTCTTTTGAGTAATATCGATAAATAGTATTATTTAAAAAATAAATACATTATTTAAAACTATGCAAATGTCATTTTAAAGTGAGAACATAGCATGTTTGAAGCATCTCAGAATCACTTTGAGGACCATAGAGAAAAAAACTGGGGGACGTACATTACCACCTCCCCCCCACACATTGCCATTGAAGTGTTGTGCTCCCATTGTTAGCTTCCCTACCTCTAAATTTGTCTGCGTTTCTGCATTTTGTCATATGTTAACAACATTAACATGGGACACAATGTCAGACAATTTCAAAAGTTTTTCCTTAGCAATGATATATACATTTGGAAATTTAACGAAATAGTTACCAGGAAATCGATATTAACAAGTGACAAGCTAAGTTTAAATAACCTAGTTGGATCATCATATCTAGTTTAATGGCAAAATGAACAGATTGGAATTGGAAATATATTATAGTAATTTTATGACATAATTTGTAAAGGATTTGGAAACTGAGGAATAAGCTGCATCAGGTCAGAGAGAAAATAGCAACAATAACTAGATGAACAAACATCATTTACTGATTTTGTTTGATTTCTGATTATCAAAAATACAACGTAAATATGAAATCAGACAGCATGGCACTGACAGTAGATAGTGTTGTATCCCAGGAGAATAAATCAATATGACATGTGTGAGGGGAGAAAAAATTGGCATAAAGTAAATAGGCATTTAGAAGACAGAGCACAGTTTTGAAGGGTACACTACCAACCTGAAGATTAACAACAAAAATGGAAAATAAATTGTCTGTAGCACAACACAACACAGAACAAAACATGCTCAATATCACTTATAAAAACTGGAAAACTAACAAGTAGGTGAGGGACCAAACTAAAGTTATGGACAGTACAGAAATAATTAAAAACAGAAAATGAACAGGTCACATCAGCCACAGAACAGATAATAGATGGAGTGTAGCACTGACAGTTTGGACACCTGTGGGTGGCAAAATAAATCGAGGAAGGCAACGAAAAAGGTGGAGAGATGAACTACAATAGTACTGGGGCAACAGTACATGATGAAACAGACAGCACCAAGATGTATGATGACACACGAACAGATACAACAGATGTTCAATGAAGAGAGTGATGATGATGATTTTTTTGGTTTTGAATAAATATTGCTGATTTTAGTGCATCTTATATGCAGGTTCGACTCCAGGGGGGGGGGTTTATTGGTCCAAAAAGGGGGTGCATCTTATACATGAGTGCAGCCTATACATGAGTATATTCCCTTTGGTCAATTCCAAATCAAATGGATCAAATCCAATTCCATTTTTTAACATGAGTAGGTACTCCAAATACCTACTCCAAGTAGTTTATATTCCAAGTAAGATTGTCATGAAAAAATATTTCTGAATTAAAAAATTAAATAGTAAAGTAATTTGTGGAATTATTTTTTTTAGCAAATTCCAAATTTATCAATTCCATTTTTTTAAATAAGCAATTCTAAAATTGCCCATCAATCCCAATTCCAGAATTGACCCATGTCTGTTTGGGACTGGTCCTGTTTGTTCTGTTTATCAATGATCTCCCAGACAGTGTTAAATCCAACATAGATCTCTTTGCAACTCACACAAAATTATTCTGATAGGTCACTTCATGGAATGATCAGTTACAACAGGACCTCAACTCAATATACAAGAAGAATGGGAAATCACACGGCTTCTGATGTTCAACCCTCAGAAGTGTAAAATGATAATGATGAGAAACAGAAAGAAAATACCCCTGGAGAGACAATATTATTTGGACACTCAAAAGGTCAAAAGGGAGAAGAGAGCAAAATCAGCCAAGAGAAAGATCTAGGAGTCAACTTCAACAAGAGACTAACCTTTTGAATATCATGTACTAGAGAAGGTTAAGATAATAAATCAGACTATGGGATTGGGATTAATTAGAAGATCCTTCCGCTACCTGGACATCTAAAGTTTTAGATGGCTATTTAAGCCTATGGTCTGCCCGCATCTTGAATACGCGCAATCTGTCTGGCCTCCATTCAGGAAAGACATTGTAACTATAGAAAATGTACAAAGGAGGGCTACAAAGATGTTACCTGGGTTGAAGGAGCTAAGTTATAAAGAAAGATTAAAACAATTAGATTTTCCAACATTGGTGCACAGACAAATCTGAGGGAATATAATAGAAGTGTATAAGATACTGAATGGAAGATATGAACAGGATGTAGAAATGCAGCTGACAGTAAACAACAACAATAACACAAGAGGACACCAGAAGAAATTATATAAGAAATAAAGTAAAACCAACATAAGACAATCTCAGTTTAGGTTGCATGTGGCTGATACATGGAACAGTCCTCCAGAATATTTTGTAGAAGCCCCAAGTATTAAGTCCTTTGAGCGTAGGCTAGATAACTTCTGGGCTGATCAACCAATCCATTTCGATCACGAGTTGCAGATAATAACCACCTCCAGTTGTAATAAACTTAGTAGAAGGTGCTTAGACAGCTCGGCCCGGGTTGTCAAAGAGAACTCAACACCGGAAAAAGATATGTAAATTAATTTATTAATATTTGTGTATATATATATATATATATATTACAGATTAGTGGTCATTTACTTGCAGTACAAGACTGATATGGAATAAGTGCATGTAGCTGTGTGAAATGTAATGGTAATGAATCCAAGCCAAGAGATAGTAACTTTGACATTTATAAAAAAAGTGTCTATTTTGTCAGAATACACACTTCTATTTGTCCGAAAATTAGGACTGCAGCACTGTATTATATTGAGTATGCTTTTGACAAATGTCACCAACAATTAACTATCAATCAATTAATATCTGCTCTTTCAGTCATGCCAGTGATTGGCCTACGTTTGATGATAGTTCCACCCAACTGATTCGATGTTCCGCGTTACCACAACACACTCAGTGACACTGTTGTATCATTTATCATTGGGCCAAGCTGTCTGGTCAGCAGGGCTGAGTTGTCTCATAAGGGGGCTGAGTTGTCCAAGACAACTCGGCTCCAGGCCGAGCTGTCACTTGGGCCGAGCTGTCTAGCAATCTAGTAGAATATCAGAAGACAGCGATCTGGACATAGAGGTAATGTAGAGCTAGACCTCGTTCAGAAACTGCATAACCCCATAAGGTATAATAAGGTAATATTATTAAACATACCACTGAATTGTGTGAATAAGATCATGATTTAGAATCTAATGAATTTTACACTGTATTAATATTACTAGTATTAGCATTAGATCTACTAGATCTATTACTAGTATTACTAGTCATGTACTGATTTAGTGTATAAAAAGACATTATGATTAGTTTCCTGGACGTAATAATTATCTACAAATAATAAACGATCTGAATTATTTCCCGTATTAGATATACTAAATATAGGAGTTAATCAGATTACATAATCTTTAACTTGATCAGGTGTAACGGATTAGTATCAATTTTGTCTAGTCACTCTGACTCAAGACGGAGTCTGATTCTATTTCTACTAGATCTATTTCTAGTCTAGTGAATTGCATCGAATAGATTAGATCTTAGGTTTACCTTGATCAGAGGAAATAGTATCATCTCTTATAAACTGATAAATTTTTATTTTATATTATAGTAGGTAAAATAGATGAAAAACACTAAACACATAAGTTTACATACCAATAACAAAAACGCATCTCTGGACCTGTGTCAAACGTGCGGAACATGACATTGTCACGTGATTTTGTTTACCTGTAAAATGATCATTCACTTTGCTATTTTGGAAAGGGAGAAACGTACAATTATATCCAAGAAAAAGGCCAAGAAAGAAAGAAAAAATCTGAAAGCAAACTGTTGCTTCTGATATTATTTGATAATAGTAAACACAGAGATGCAAAGAAAATTATTCATGATGGTATTATGATATTACTGAAAACATATAAAAACATGATAGAATATATATATATATATATATATATATATATATATGTGTGTGTGTGTGTGTGTGTGTGTGTGTTAACAGATCCTTCGATTCGCCAGCGTACGTTTTAAAATATATATTTAATCGTTGAACTTTGATCAACACCAACTAACTTAATTAGGGGTTTCGTAAAAAGAAACGATTTTTTTTAGATTCATACCTATTTAGCACAATTATATATTTTCAAAATAAGTACACATATAGAAGGATTATGTGTGTTAGTGTGAAGTGTGTGTGTGTATGTGTGTGGGTGTATGTTAACAGTGTAACAAAGTTCAAATATCTCGTACGTCTGTCTTATATGATTGAACAATGTTTCCTCTTTCATTTACCGCAGTTCATTCCGAGATCATTTGATGCATTTAGCTTACTCTTGTATAAAAGTGCCGATAAAATAACATTTACAACATTTAATAACCTTCAGTCACTTAAGTGATCCACAATTTATGAGATACAGTGGTGTAGTTCCACTTCTATAGTTAGATATGCCATATAGCCTACAAGCTAGGAGATGCTATAAACAGAGAAATGCTGAGGACTTAGACACAGATTTAACCTGCCATCTGCCTCATCTAGTAAGTACTTACAGATCCAACAGCCCGGCCAATGTTAAAATATGGTAATACAATTAACATAGATACATATAATTAATTTGTTTGTCCCCCTCAGTTACATTGTCAATAATAATAACATAATTGGCTGATATCGAATTAAAACTCTATAACTGGATACTAACAGATTATCAGTTTTATTTACATTGTTTCACACACACACACACACACACACACACACACACACACACACACACACACACACACACACACACACACACACACACACACACACACACACACACACACACACACACACACACACACACACACACACACAATATATATATATATATATATACCATTTACCCACATAAGTATTAACCTGGAATATAATGCAATAATCATTGGTCTAGAATGATGATGATGAGGAGGAGGATGATTGATGTTTTACGGCCACGTTTGTGCACCTGGTAGGTTAAATGGGCCGAGCGACCTCCAAAGGTAATGAAACGACGTCAAAGATGAAACACCCTTCAGATATGCCCAAGCCGAGATTCGAACTCAGGTAGTAGTGATATGTGGTCCAGCAAGCTACCAACTAGACCACGGAGACGCCCCCTCATTGGTCGAGGAGGTTTCGTCAGCGTTTTTATATATCTTATGTAAATTGGATAAATGTTTCTTTCTTGGACTTGATTTTGTATATCTGAAACATATTTTTCCATTCTTAACTATAACTAGTGTCAGTGAATCCTCTTATTTGACAATTAGACCCAGCTAGTATCTGTCAACATCTCAAAGTATCTAGGAACAGTTTGAAGTAAGAACAATGAAACACTTATAACCCATCAACTATCTTCAACTCTTGAGTCAATATGGTTAACGAGAAGTATTGTTCTAATCATAACAGCCAATTTATATTAAAGACATGACACTAATAGATAACTCCTATAACAGTCAACTAAAGTTGAACTTATATCAACTGTCTAATTATAATTTTATAGTTTCTAGTTTCGGATATCTTCGAAAGGAACTAATATTATTAATTAGCAGGCAGACTTCACCATTAAACGCAAAACTAGCAAAAACAGTTTGTATTAACACAGATAACTTTACCAATATATCACATTGTATTGCTTGCACAATTCTATAATTGATATTTACATAAAATATTAATAAAAACAATCATATATAAACATACTGAATATTGATATTACCTAACAACATCAAGAATCAGAAACACATTTATATAATCAATAAAAGGCAATCAATCAGGTTATGTAAATGTATTTCCTATGTATATTGGAATTAGTTTGTGCTAATTTATAAACAATTGTTTTATTTCTAATAATCATCAATGATTCTATTGGTCTTGTGTACTAATAATATTTAGATTATATCCAGGTAGTTTCTAGATTATCGTCAGAACTATCTTTATGACCGTTATAAAGATTATTTGACATTTGTTTCGTTGTATACGAACTCCTTGGCCAACAATGTTTGGCTCGACATGTTTTCTCATTGGAATTATCCAAAATATCAAATACAAATTTATACAATAATGTTGCCAGGAAACTCCCCGATAAAGGTCCTACCCAGTATAACCAATGATTATCCCAGATGTCTGTCACAACAGCAGCACCAAATGTCATTGCCGGATTCATGCTGCTTCCCGTTGACACAAAGCCACAGCCAATACAGGTAGCTACAGTCATCGCTATAATTAGAGGTGGTATACAATACCCATCCCTCTTACGTTTTTCATCTGTAGCTCCCAAAACCGTGAAAATTAGATGAAACGTGAGCCATCCCTGAAATAAAAACACGGTATTTGCTAAACTTGGTTTACACATTCAAACTCGTATTAATTTAATATGACTAACTTTATAAGTAATTTATGCACAATGAGCAACCTTGAAGTGAATGTCTAAAATACGATAACAAATCAATTCACCTCTATAAGGAAACCCTGCCATTCTGCTACATCAGGATGTAACATCGTCGGCTTCAGATGATCAGTCACCAAAGGAGGCAATACGACTTGGATGAATTTTGTTCCCGCCATGGCAGCAATACACTGTATGACTAAGTAAATAAGTGCTCTAGAGGGAGTGATCTCTGATAACAAAACCAGAGCTAATGTGACGCTAGGATTCATGTGAATGCCACCGAATTCTCCGAGACTCCAAGCCAAGGCACACACGGTACACATCATCCCGATACCAACTTGTTCCACTGTACCCGTGTACGGCTTGTCTCCCCAAGTCATTCCCAGAGATAGTGCGGATAACGTGAGAAAAAATGTTGTCAGCAGTTCGGCCAACAAATCCCGATAAAATGCTAAAGATTTTAATTCTGTTTTTATCTTCGACAGAGAGAGTCTGTCACATGATATTTCCATCTCCTTATACAGTTATCCCGACGTGTATCATGTATCCGTGTCTCATGTATCCGTGTCTAATGTATCCGTGTCTCATGTATCCGTGTCTAATGTATCCGTGTCTCATGTATCCGTGTCTAATGTATCTGTGTCTCATGTATCCGTGTCTAATGTATCCGTGCCTGATGTATACAAAATCGAACTTTCTTTAACATCTTTCTGAGCTATACTTCATAATGTGATAGCTAGAGATGTTAAATATTGGTGTGTCGTGTGTGCGTGTGGGGGGTTGTTAACAAACTTGGTCCAAGACTATCTCTAAAGGAGGAGCTTAGGAGTATTAATCTTATGGAGGGAGGGGGGGGGGTAGGCATTGAGCACTTCTTCTTAATATATACTTAAGTAGAGAAATAAGATTGTTTTTACTCAGATAGTATGATATAGATCAATAAAAATATCCAACTTTTATTTTTTTAAATGTTTCTTTAACTTCTTGCGCAAAACTAAAAGCTAAATGTCCTCATCATAGAATAATAATTATTATCTATATAGTTATTGATTTTCTGATATGATTTTATGGATTAGAGAAATCAACATAAGTAAGGGAAATATATAATCTCTAAACCATCTCTACATTCTTATTAATAAAAGAAAATATATAATGAACATAATTATAATACGTACTGTGCTTATGCTGTATCTTCTATCTTCACCATATGTAATACCAATTAGTTTGGCAGGTTTGCATCTTTGACTGGATTACGTGAATTTGTGAATAATGGAAATTAATTTGTCCCGATGACACTGAGGGCGGAAAGTTATACGAATATTGTGAGAGTAGAGATCGAATTGGAGTTTTAGATTACAACTAAACCTGTAATGTAAACAAAACTTTGGAATCTTTTGATTGTTGATGAGTCAGGCTAAAAATAGACAAAATGAGATAAAGTCGTCAGTATATCAGAGATGAAGAAGATGTAGAAGATAAAAGTGAGAAATAGCGTTCTCTCTCTCTCTCTCTCTCTCTCTATATATTATATATATATATATATATATATATATATATTATTATATATATATATATATATATATATATATATATATATATATATTGTGTGTGTGTGTGTGTGTGTGTGCGTGTGCGTGTGCGTGTGCGTGTGCGCGCGCGTGCGTGTGTGTATCGCTAATAGCAATATTCGAGTATTATCCACTGATTACAATAATAACTCATTGTAAGACATAAACATAACCTTCTACCAATATCGATCAGTTTGATATCAACTTACTCTAAGATGACGACAAATCGAACTCATAACAATTATCATCTCTTGACTATAATTATTGTTAATAATTTTGATAAGAAGAAGTATCAGAAGTCAAGTGGTCTTTATACTTATTATCTCTCTGATGATAATTGACGGATTTATTTTCTTTATGCTAAAATATTTACATACAAGAACAAATTGTTATATTGTATTAAAGTAAGATTTATGAGCTTATCAATGAGATACAAATATAACTGTATAATACAGACATCTATAGCTCTAATCGGTAAACAAATTTAGTGTATCCAATATCCTCTTCTAGGGTCTATAAAAAGATTTAAATATAATTTATGAAATATAAAATCTACAGCATTAGAGTATTACAATATGGTTTAATTACATTTATTGTTTACTCTGTTTAATGCAATATCAACCGCCATTGGCTATTATTATTATTATTATTATTATTATTATTAGATAATGTTTTTAAACCTTTTCCTACCTCTACACTTAATAAGGGAGTCTTCTGAACTGGCTATGCGGATGGCCACAGTAGTTTAGTATGTTGGTTCAAAACTTCAAATCTGAAGTGTGTTTCATCTAGTATTTCACCTCATTAACTTTGGAAAGTATCTGACCAATTTAACTTAATATATGTACATAAAACTATAACAATTCTGTATTTATTGTTTACACCAATTACAGCTAGATCTATTGTAATAAACCTGTATGTAGCCTCATTTCTGTGCAGCATCACATTTCTATAACTCAAACTAGCGTAGATACTCTTTTAGCTGATTGTTGAAGCTAATCTTTGGAAGATGTAGTAGTTGAACTGTTTAATCCTCGAGATATGGAGTTCAATATCGGTGTCAATATATAAAGATTCACTCAATCATTGTGCAATAAGTACTTGAATCATTCGCCTATGCTAACATATTGTTATATTTTTATTTATGTAAAATAAACCATTCTTAACAATAAATTTAAGCACGTTGTTATCACCGACATCGGCTGTATGGTTAGGAAACATAATGAGGGGGTAATGACTACGCAAAAAACCCCACAAAAACCAAACAATCTAAAAAGGCGAGTAATCCAAGATGGCGTATGACGGAAATTCAGAGAGTTTATCATATAAAATGGCATAATAATAATAATAATAATAATAATAATAATTGGTGGATAGAACCTTGTTACTGGCTGGATGAAAACCTCCCCCTACTATAGTGCCACGGCCGAGGCGCGAACCTGTGACCTTCCGCACAGAATGACCATAGCCATAGGTAAATAGTCTCACGTTGTACCTATATGACCTGAAAGAAAACTTCCACCTCGGCTAGAAGACGCTTGACGACGTATTCTTCTTCACACACCACGCCATAATCTAGTTTGCCGGTCCGTAACTCCGAACCGCTGTCGGTAACTCGAAACAACAACTTTTAAATGTTTAAAACAGAACATCAAAATTTTAATAATTTAATCCATTGCCATTTGAGCTAAGCATAAAATACTAAGCCATTAGTTATCTTATTATCTATGAAACTGGCATGGGATGCAAAACTAAAATAACAAGACAATTGAAACTAAGTATAGAAATTCTGTGAATAGCCATTTGATTATGAGTTAATATATGAATAAGATCATATTTTTTTAAACATATAAATGTCTTACACTGGTTTATATTCATATATCCACCAGTGTAATGATATCACCAATATTTAAACATTTTATTTCTTATTAATGTAACAAGCATGTCTGCAAAATAATAAAAATATGTAGCATGTTGTTAAAGTCCCACGTTCAGTCAAGTCATTGCCTGTGAATCATCATTGTCACTATCATCAGTGTCACTATGTATAGCCAAAGCTAATATATGGTGAGTGGGTTTGTGCACCATGTCTCGGAATATGACCTCATCACCGAATAGTAGTCATACTGATGAACACGGTTGACCATCGAGTAAGCCTGTATAGTTTGCATTACACATGTTATCAGGACGTGGACATATGAGTTCGTTCAACAACTCTGGGATATCTTGGTTCATCAACTTGGACTGCAATTTGTTGTTGTCATCCATCTCATAGCCATAACTGACTGCATCTGGTAGCTGTTGGAAAGACTTGTTCATTTGTTTCCAGATCATGAGTTGGTTGAATGTACGCAAGAAATATAGAGAAACTATTTCCAGTTGGTGGTAGTTTCTTGCCGACAAGGACTTTCCTTTGACTCCTGGCCATTTTACAAGGAATTCCCCTGTTGACCACCCATAGATCCCAAGGGCTGAGAATATTCGGATTATTGCATCATTAATCGGAATGATGTTCTCTTGCCATGGCCATGGAACGTATTCACCGTATCGCAACCACTAATACAGAAAATGGGAATCATCACTGCAAGCTGGCTAGATTTCAACTGGTCATACAGTGTGTGCAGTGGAATAAACATCTTGAGTGATATATGTTTCCCTCGTGTCGAGTGGAAAAATAGATGAACTGTGCATGTATATCTTGACGGTGATGCAAAAGAAGGATTAATGCGTCTGTTTCTGGACTGCAGATAACAATGGACGTTGCCCCAATGTCTGTCGCGTGTATTGCATGGAATATAATTCTGATGATGAACATTGCCCGTTCTCTTCTCTCCACCAGTTCTCTTCTCTGGTGTAAGATATTTTACCCCCTTCTCCAAATAAAGGTCAAATATAATATGCACCTGCGTTAAGGAATATTATAATTAGCTCTGCTGCTAGACGGTTTGTACGACAAGAAATAATTAGCCATATATCTGTAGTAGGTGCGTTCTCATCATCTGCATTGTTGTACGAATCCTCATTGGTTAGCCTGTCTTCTGTATGAGTGGGTCCAGAAATTGTTGAGATGCTTCTCAAAGATATTATACTCATTTTCAAGCTTTGTCACATTCTTTATTCATCGACGAAGTATACCAATTACACGATACACAATGCTTCCGTCAACTGATGACAGTTCCTGTCTGGTTTCTTCTTCATCTTGAGCATCTGGCGATTCCTCTTTCAATACTTGTGCTAATTCATTACCTTTACGTAGAGCATCACTCACTAAGATATTTCCTGAACAAACAAGATCAGATTTCCCGGGATACGATATAGGTGATATCTCAGGACATTCTTCGACGAGTTGTTTCTTCAAGTGATAAGATCTATTATAGTTTTAGAATTTGAATTGTTATCATTAATAGAAGCAAGATCTTGGAATCGTCTCCTGAATGATGATAGCAGAAACACCTCATTGTCAATAACAACACTTCTTCCTGTGATAGCGGGCGTCACAGGTAACAAAGTATAACTGGATGCTAACAGATTATCAGTTTTATTTACATTGTTTCACACACACACACACACACACACACACACACACACACACACACACACACACACACACACACACACACACACACACAATATATATATATATATATATATATATATATATATATATATATATACCATTTATCGACATAATTATTTTAAATCATCACAAGTATTAATCTGCAATATAATGCAATAATCATTGGTCTAGAATGATGATGATGATGAGGAGGAGGATGATTGATGTTTTACGGCATCTCGAGCGGTGGTGTTGGACACATCTCACGCGGTTGGTGTCTTTTATATAACAACATATAAAATTTACCTTAATTGTATGTGGGAATAGAATTATCTTTCCTATGTCCAGTTATGTCCAGTTTATATTATGGTATTCAAGATTAGCTCTAATCTGCTTTTCATAAATAACATTTAAGAACTTTATTACTATAACAGTTAGAATAGCAGAAATTAGGTCAGGTTGAAAATGATAACAGTTCAAACAGTACCGAAGCTATGATGGGCTATTACGGTCTGCTAAAACACACACACACACACACCACACACACACTATACACACACATCACGCACACACACACACCACATACGCACACACGCACACACACACATACGTGGATCTCTCTCTCTCTCTCTTATATATATATATATATATATATATATGTGTGTGTGTGTGTGTGTGTGTGTGTGTGTGTGTGTGTGTGTGTGTGTGTGTGGATGGGTGTGTGCGTGGGAGCGTGCGTGTGTGTGTAATGTTTAGTGATAACCTCTAGTTAATCTGACATTATTCTGGCATAAAAAGAGTACCAGTTACTAAGGACTACATTAATCTGGTGTAGAAGTAGAATATATTGTTAGATAGTTAAGTGTCCAGATCTACTAGGATAAAGACTTATAGAAAAGGTTATTCACCTCAGGTATAAATACATCTAATGTTTTAAAGGTATTATAGAAGGTTTGTTCCTTTGAAAATATTCGTGTCTTTATTATTTTGAACAACTCTTCTTGGAGTTGTTCCTAATCTGGATGTTATGATCTGTGTTTTGTAACTTTAAAAGTTTGGTTAAATGAAAACTAAATATATGTCATGGCTTGTTATCATAGTTATCAGTAAATTGTTTGTTGCTAGAAGGTTACCTAGGTGACTTGGTGAGAGTTTCAGGATGTTCTGATAAAGTCGGTTAGAAGATGTTTTCCCAAGATCCATGAAAGCTGCCGTTTTAAAGCCATTAATAAAACAAACATTGTTGAACCGTAATTTGTCAAATCTAACATTATTCTGTATTTGATATACAGGGTTAAGTTTTTGTTCTTTGGTTTTGACAAAGTACAAATGTCCTCTTTGGATCAGTGCCTCGTGATATAGCATTAAATATCATTTGTATTCTGATGATATTCAGCTGTATCTATCACTGAATTCTGACTATCAGAATCATTTCCTCTTTCCAAAGGAATTTAGAACATTGTATTGTTGATATTCAGCTTTAGTTGACCTAATTTCTTCCAAATTAATAGATGATAAAATTAATCTTTTTGTCTATAAACTGTCATGCTAAATCTCATTTTTAAATGTCATTTAATGTTCTCTAATTGGTCAGTAAAAAAAAATCACAGGGTAACATCAATACACCAAGTTATCTATTATCATCTTAAGAATATCTGTAGAAAAGTATTGTTTACACAAAACGCAGTTGTTACTATAGAGTCTTTGTCTTTGTTACATCTCATATTGTAACTTCCTGTTAGATGTCAAATTTAGTTATCATATGAATCGCCTTCAGTAAATTCAGAATTGTTCATTATCATACAGCCTTCATATGTTTACGATATACAATATATATCGCGAGAATTGTTCTGTGTATTTGTGCTATAAATACACTAAGCTACACTAAATGGACAGACAGACAGACAGACAGACAGACAGACAGACAGACAGACAGACAGACAGACAGACAGACAGACAGACAGACAGACAGACAGACAGACAGACAGACAGACAGACAGACAGACAGACAGACAGACAGACAGACAGACAGACAGACAGACAGACAGACAGACAGAGGGTCAAATATTTAGAATGATATAGACCAAGATCCCACAGAATGGATTCTACAATATTATTTTACATGTTCATTGTGTGTGTGTGTGTGTCTGTGCGTGCATGCATCCATGCGTGCATTCGGGTTATAATACTCATATCTGCCAACGCTCTTCATGGGTAGAAACAGACACCAAAGAAATACTTTACTCTATAATAAAATAATTATATTAAATTGTAAGAAATTATTACATCAATCCAACGAATATATTATGGTGTATACATATGTAATGTTTATTGTCGTTTTAATGTTGTATTGTTCCGTGGAATTTTACAATAATAAATAAAACATAATACAGTAACTTATATCAGATGTAGTCATAACTGTAAGTAATAAAAGTGAGATTTCTCACGAAGAATATGAAAGAAATATTTAAATATGTGCAACACTTCATATAACATATTATATGTGTACGTAATTATAAAGTTAATTTGAAGCTTAAATAAATAGAATATTACAAAATTTAAAAATTATCGGTTGTTTCATCCATTTCGTTTCTTACGATGTTTGTTATATCCGAGTGTTCGTCGTTTGACTTGTACCTTACTCCTGTGAAACAGAACTGCCAAAGTGGAACCTTTAGTTTTGACGCCTAATTTAGTTGGTACAACAGAAGGTCTCTGGTTAGTTGTCGTCACTCTGTAGGAATTACTCTGTTGTTGAGACAACAGATCCAGAATAGAATGTATCTCACCGATAACTCCCGATGATCCAGCTACTTTGTTAGGATCCAGTTCACTTCGAAAGAACTGCGTCATATGCGTGAAGTCAGAACTTTGTTGCATCCCTAATAATGTGAATGCTGTATCTGTTGATTTGTCAGGTTGTAGACAATTATTTGGTAGCTGAGGATGATTTAGTGGAGTTAAACCTCTGCTCTGAGATAGATAACCATCATCTAATCTAGTTCCAAAATGATGATCTCTTCTCACTTTCCCAGAACTACCTTCATGGATGCTGTTGGCTTTTAGATAGTAATCAGATGACGTGTAGGATATATTCGTGTTGCGATGTCCTGAATGATCGTGGAACTGTTTACTCGATCTCGGTGTCATCTGGACGTTTGTCTTATGCTTGATGATCTTCCCTCGCGAAGGCAGAGGGTCGCACTTGATAAAATTAATAGCTGGAAGCTGCAGTCGCAATATACCAACGGAGTCCTTCTGGGCCATATTCGATGATATTTTACCACGAATTTTGAATTGTTCCACGATTTCTCTATGCTGCTTTTTGGCAAAATCTTTTTTTTCTTGGATGCCAATATTAATCCATTCGTCTACGGATTTGTGTAACACGTTATCGAACTGTTTCGGGCAGCATTGTCCTTCGTCAAGCAATAACTCAGATATTGCATAAAATCCTAGCCTTTTGGCATAGATATAAGGTGTCAATCCTTGTTTGTCTGGCATGTCAACCATCAAATGATACTTGTTGATAAGATCAATTAAAAGTCGTACTATCTCTATGTGTCCTTGTATAGTAGCATGATGAAGCGCAGTCATTCCTATTGTGATAAAATATAGCAATATATAACACACAGAACAAGATCAACGTCCGTAGATCACCTATTTGAGAGTATCTAGTATTGAAGATAACATTTAAATGGATATACCTTGTTTGTCTCTTCCGGATGGATTAACTTCTCCAGCTGCTTCTTCTAAGAGATGTTGAATTTGTTCTGTTCTACCCATGTAACTTGCCCATGTTAGCACATCACGACCAGTAAGTTGATCTTTATAACAGCCATTAGCTCCTCTCTTCAGCAAATATCTGTATATATTCGAATACATTTTATCACCATCACCGACATCACCATCACGGCCACCATCACAGCAACCATCATCATCATCATCACCACCAGCATCGATACCACCACCACTGCTACTACTACTACTACTACTACTACCACTACTACTACCACTACTACTACTACCACTATAACTAATAATAATACTACGGCAGTAAAGTGGCGATGATGATGATGATGATGATGATGATGATAATTATTATATATATATTACCTAAACATGATGTCACGTTTCTTTTTATCCTCAATATGTAGAGCTAATATTAAAAGATTATGTTTTCTCTCATCGACAGCATTTGGTGATATTCCATTGTTCAATAGAAAACGAACAGTATTAAACTGACACTGATTGACAGCTTTAAATAGAGAATCTGCCATATTGTGTTTCCTGACATTCATATGTGTATATCCTGATAGTTACCAAACGTAACTCGATATTTAACAAAAAATACCTTATTTAAACGAAATAAAGCGCGCATTTGATAACAAATACTGATTGAGTTATAAAAATAAGAATATATTTCTGGATTTTTGTTGGCAGAATGTCAAAAGGCCATTTACTTGTAAATGTGCACACTTAGTGTAAAGGTGTCAATCGTATATTTCATTTAGCTATAAAGGATTAAATTGATCGCCAGAAAATATCAAGTAAATATGAACTAAAGGTTGGCCAAGGTTTCTGTTATTCGTTTAATCCGAAGGTATTATTGATTATGAGGGGAGGGGTCATTTCTGTATAACCTCAGAGGTGACTTACCTCGATAGATGTCTGCTAAATAATATAATTGTTTTATAATTATATTTCTATCAACCCGTTATTCTCTGTGTTAGGATCAAGCCTTTAGCTAACTGGCTAACTTTGTTTAATCAAATCAGATTTATACAAGATTTACGACGGCCGGTTATTGGCAAGATAATCATACCAATGAAAGCTAACGACAAATCAACTTAATAAAGATCATGTATTATTTTGTCCGGTGCTGACAGGTGTCGCTCTGATCCATAACCGACTCAGACACAATAATCCGTTGTTTGTCGCTGACAGTGCACTCAACGTAAACAAAGGTTCATTCAGTTAGAATCGTAAGTTTGGAATCTTGACAACTATTTCAAACTAACGTCAGTATTGGAGAGATGTTTGTCTGAGTGTGCATGGATGCAATGATGTTTGTGTCCACTATTCTGCCTGTGTGTATATTCAGCATGTATGTTCCTGATTATAAACAACATATCAGCATATTTAAAAGATTTTTTTAAAATAAATTCAATTAAAGGGTATCCGTATTATATAATAATTTGGCTCTTCTTCATGTGGTCAGGTACTTGTATGTTTCTATATATATATATATATATATATATATATATATATATATATATATATATATATATATATATATATATATATATATATATTTTAATCATTCGTTAAATTCTATTATCGAAATCGCTCTAGTCTGTATCAGTCACGGAGTCATCGCACAAACTGACAACTATTCAATCATAACAGTCAGTCAGCTATTTTCACACACACAATCCTACTACAGTCATAACAGTCAGTCGGCTTCATACCTACTATCCTATTACAGTCATAACAGTCAGTCGGCGTCACACACACACACACACACACACACACACACACACACACACACACACACACACACACACACACACACACATACATACATACACATACACATACACACACACACACACACAATCACGCTACAATCATAACAGTTAGTCGATATCACACGCACGCACGCACGCACGCACACGCACACACGCACACTCACACAATCCTACTACAGTCATAACAGTCAGTCGGCGTCACACACACACAATCCTACTACAGTCACACATTTTATTGGTGTTTAAACCGGATTGTGTGTCCAATGGCCTTTAGTGTATCTGAAAGTGATCTGGTGCTAGCAAGGTGTGAAGAGCACAAAGTAAATAATCTGTCCTGTAGCTGCTTGGTGGGGTTCTCCGCGCTGTTCTAGAAACATTCAGCTGCATAGAGCTGGGAGAATATATTTGGAGCAGTGTCAAATGTACCATCCATCATCCATGAACTGGAACGAGCTAGGAGATATAAGGCAGTATCTACACAAAATACAAGCATGCGACTTCTGGAATCTGGGCCATTGTTGTACACGATGAAATTATGTGGATTGTCACCACCAGTGGTCTTCCATTCATCAGGGATCACCAGTCTTGTGGCTGTAGGTTTTTTTGGACGGTGTTTGGCACTCTGACGACGGATAGTCCGCTTGACGACTTCTGGATCGCCCGTGGCTGCACGGATAGCAATAGCTGCATTTACAGTTGAATCTATTATTAGCTGCCCTGGAGTTCCTCGGTTAACAGGGACCTGTTGCTTCATAGATTCCTTCACTTTGGCCGTTTGTACCGTAACCAAATCAGTCTCATGGAAATGTTCTGTTACATCGACCACCTTAGTAATCTTTCAAATAAAACAATTTTAATGAATTTTTCTCATCCATATTGTTTATATAAGGTTAATCAAATATTTATCTATAAACAATTTGTTTACATCTGATTTGATTGCAATAAAATACTTAAAACACTGTGAATCACCATTCTAAACGTATAGAAATAATATTTACCTGTAGATCCGTTAAGAATGTCCCTTTATACGATCGGCCTATACGCTGGGAACATTCCCATCTGACTTGTTTGAACACTTTTTAGTGTAAGTATACACTTCATTATACACTTTCACATCACCTCTGTTATTTGTTATTATCCTCATGATTGTCAAAATAGATTTATGATTTGTACAGAACTGTCAGCACTATTTATAGTGATTCAATTTCTTAATTAATCAAAACTTCATTTGAGATCTGCTTGTTAACTGTTATCTTTATTCATTGTCTGTCATCTCAAGATCTACGTGTATATATTTATAAAAAATGATTAAGATAAATAAATAAGTCTATGATAATACATAAATTGGTAAATGTCATTTACAAGATAATGTTGATGCTATATATATGCCATATAACTAACGTTTCATTGTACATATATCAAATGTAATTAAGAACACACTCACTGGAACTAAGAACCTCCCCTTATGTTATTACAATCAGGTCTGATCCCATCTAGGGAGAACTGTTACTCGTATAAACAGTAATAATAGTTCATAAAATATTTTTGTTACATAGATGATGTTCTATCAGCTCTAACACAACAGTAAAATGTCTTCAAAAATTTATAGACGTTACAGAAAAGTACATTAAAGTTTATTGTCACCGTCTTAATCCTTTTACTAATGAAATTATGCATTTGACTCATTATAGAAGGGAATTTCATTCTTTACAATCCGCTGGTTTATTTAAAGGGAGAGTATCCACCGACACAATGGCTCGTAAATCAGTCTATTATATCCTCTATCATCCAAAGTCTGTGTCTGTCTAAATAAGACGTTCATGCCCTGGCTCAAATTCAATCTCGCCTGCTGAAAACAACTCGGGACAGTGCCCTATTAACCCATACCCGGTCCTCTAGCTAGGCTTGAAGGTGCTTCAAACTTTCACCACACTACAGCTGACAGTCTGATCCTGGTAGAGTAGGCACTAAGCCACATTACAAAGTCCTGTATCCATTTTGCGGGTATCCTGAAGAATAATTCTTCTCACATTCATTAAAAATAAGTTTATTGCGTGATTGGAATTCTTCAGGAAATTGGATTGATCAATACTGTCACATTTTGATGTGAATATTTTTATGGATAATCATATTAATATTATCTGTTCTTCTTGTTGTCGAAGATCTTTCTAGAAACAATATAAATAACGTTATGACCATTGACCTGAAAGAAAACTAGACCAAACACGGCCGCCGATTTGATGGCAAACAGGTCCCAACTTCCGGTCGTGGAAAAAGGAACGCATCGATGAATTATTGTTGTGTCGTTGGTAGCATAAGCCGTGGGAGTAAAAGTAATACAAAGGGAATATATTTTCATCGGTAAGTATAAGGAACACACTTAAAATAACTGTTAAAGCGTTGGGATTTGTTCTCGGAAAATTAAGCTCAACTATTATCATTATAATTAGCCTATTCGACAACCCCCTAATGTCTCTGGCGTTTGATCCCTACTAAACTATATCTACGGACCTACATAAAACGACATTTACATATTTCATGGCATATAATAGGACACGAATAATATAGATTATCTGCACACACAACATTATAATGCACACATCACAATAAATGTCCGTATTCATAGGTTTAAAACTCGAAGCGCAGCCGCTTCAACGTTACTTTTTTCCACTACCGGAAGTCAGAGCTGTTTGGTCATGGCGACCCATTCAAACACCAATGACTGCTCGGTCTAGTTTTCTTTTAGGTCAATGGTTATGACTAAAATCGAATTTATGTTTAAATAGCTGTTAATAAAATATTGATAAAAGTCAATTGATGTTAGTAGTTCTGAGATAGAATAATAGTAAATAATATTATATTACAAGTTACCATCTATACATAATACAGGAATTTAGATACAATTTTGTTTAATATTATCGTTGATAATTAATTAATAATAACTCTCACGATCTAATTTCACGTAAAACTGTTTGTTAAATTTAAACTATGTTACAGGTATCTACATGTCCAGACTTAATTATTTTTGCTAAGTTTGTTTATTTAACATTATTAACAATATACAGATATTTATTTGTGATAATAGTTTATTTTTTAGCATTGGGCTCTAAACAGCTGACATCTAAGGTCAATGAGAACAGGAGATAAAATAGAGGGAATCTGTTAATTTTAATAACTGTTAAACACCTTATCATTTACTCAGATTACTATCCTACATGCTATTTTTATTTATGTCAAGACTTTGACTGTTTGGCAAATATCGATTTGGCACGTGATCTGTGATGTGACGCCTCTCTGTGTCTGTGTTATACAAAGTAACTGTTATAAAAGGGAATATCGAGGGGGGGGAGGGGGAGGCTGTATACATAGGAAGGGAGTTAAAATCATATTATACCGATGAGATATTATGTTATGTAAATATTGTGATGTTATTAGGTGTAGTCAATAAAGAGGTCATAATGTTACATATATCACGGTCAGTGTGTGGCTGTAATAACGGGACCTCGGTGAAGAGGGAAAGATATTTATATGGCAATGTCTGGTATTCGTATAGTGTAAGCATTTGCAGTGGCTGAATAACTGCGGGGGGGGGGAGTTGATGGGGGGCATTATCATTGCAGGATATCGGGTCATTATCAAAGTTTTATGGTTGTTCGATGTGTGTGTGTGTGTGTGAAAAACAGTTGTTAAATTTGGTCAATATCTGTAAAATGTATATATCTCACTATGAGTGTTTTTGTACGTAGTACTGATACATTCACTACTGTAACTTTTCGATGCAAAAGAACATCTCTGAGATTAAAGTAAACGAAAACATAAAAGTTCAGATCATTTACCGCTTTATGTTGTATTTAATGATGATGGTCCCATTTATAATGATAGTGCAAACAAAGATAAGGGTAGTACACCTCATCTTACACAATAAAACCTGTAACTTACACAAGTCTACACCTGAAGATATTAGAAGATATGAACACACTACAAATAATAATAATAATGTATATTTAATAAAGCGCCCTTACTATATAATATCCGGATTGGACATGAAACTTTAGATAGAAGAAACAACACGAACAGACGCCTTGGCCAGATCCTGATAGAACAAAGAGATGACGGCCTTCTGGAAGTCTATTAAGACTTTGAATAATATAAATGTACCTCTAGTAATATCCGTTAAAAGTATCAAACACCAGACTGCAATTATGATCTATGTTATCAATATATCCAACAAAGGATGCAGATTCCACGGATCGATTTATAATAACAACAAACGAAACGATTGAGGCGGTTAGGGATCTGAATTAACAGAGGAAAATTGGTTGGATTCGCTTTGCTTATATTATTGAGAGTATGTTAGTCCGGTATTATAGAGATTATATTAGTCCTGTATTATAGATAGTATATTAGTCCTGTATTATAAATAGTATATTAGTTCTGTATTATAGATAGCATAACAGTCCTATATTATATACAGTATATTAGTCCTGTATTATATATAGTATATTAGTCCTGTATTATAGATAGTATATTAGTCCTGTATTATAGATAGTATAACATAGTCCTGTATTATAGATAGTATAACATAGTCCTGTATTATAGAGAGTATAACATAGTCCTGCATTATAGATAGTATAACATAGTCCTGTATTATAGAGAGTATAACATAGTCCTGTATTATAGATAGTATAACATAGTCCTGTATTATAGATAGTATAACATAGTCCTGTATTATAGATAGTATATTAGTCCTTTATTTTCATTCTTAATTACCGTCTCTCATGTTTTTGGTCGAAATTAGTCGAGATTATCTGCAAAACTTGCCAGACGATGGTTTCCTCTGTTAGTTGTTAAATTATTATAAGTTTAGTACAACTGACAAGAATTCTGTGTAAAATGTCATAAATCATCTTTGGTGTGTTTTAAAGCCAGTAATGGTGTCCGCCATATTTCTAAAATTATATACTGTGTATATAGACAACCTTAGTACAATGTTAATATTGATAATACGTGTGTAAATATCTTTTTGTATGCAGATGGCATGTGTTTATTGGCATCGCCACTCACTGGTCTACAGAGAGTTGTCAGTCACTGGTCTACAGAGAATTGTCAGTCACTGGTCTACAGAGAGTTGTCAGTCACTGGTCTACAGAGAGTTGTCAGTCACTAATTTAAAGAGACTTGTCAGTCACTAGTCTAAATAGACTTATCAGTCACTAGTCTAAAGAAACTTGTCAGTCACTAGTCTGAATAGACTTGTCAGTCACCAGTCTAAATAGACTTATCAGTCACTAGTCTAAAGAGACTTGTCAGTCACTAGTCTAAATAGACTTGTCAGTCACTATTCTAAAGAAACTTGTCAGTCACTAGTCTGAAGAGACTTGTCAGTCACTGGTCTAAAGAGACTTGTCAGTCACTTGTATAAAGAGACTTGTCAGTCACTTGTATAAAGAGACTTGTCAGTCACTGGTATGGAGAGACTTGTCAGTCACCAGTCTATAGAGACTTGTCAGTCATTGGTCTAAAGAGACTTGTCAGTCACTAGTCTAAAGAGACTTGTCAGTCACTGGTATGGAGAGACTTGTCAGTTACTGGTCTAAAGAGACTTGTCAGTCATTAGTCTATAGAGACTTGTCAGTCATTAGTCTACAGAGACTTATTAATATACAGTCAAAGTTGGTTATAAATAACTAGCTACTATTTTGTTCTATCCTAGTTATTTATAACCAACATATAACAAAATAGTAACTACATCGAAGCGGTTCCATAGAAAATAAACTGGAATTTAACGAAATATATACAACAAAACTCTCTACTCGAAGTGATATTTCGGTACCAGCAGCATTAAGTCCATATAAATCGTGCTGGTTATAACGAAATACGATGTTTGAAATTTCAATTGTCAATCAGTCCAATGTGATCATTGCAATCGTAAATGCAACAACCAATGAAAATGACAATAAAATTAATTACATTGTTTTGACGACAGAAACATGCAATTTTATTGTTATATTAGGGTTCGAGTAGATGGTGAGTAGATATTGACACCTGTCACTTCAAATGGTATTGTGGCGTATGCTAAACCGCGAACTTTGGATTGGCTTGCCAACCTGTTTAAATAGAGACAAGTTCTATCTATTGTAAACAGAAGTCAACACCATATAGCTGTGCCCAATAGGCGACAGTCAGGGGTCTATACCCCAAACTTCAACAATAACAATCTATTGTAAACTGAGGTAGCTAAACCACGATAAACAACTGCCATTTCGCCCTTCATTATTATAACAAAAATCAACACCAGGTGGCTATGCCCAATAGGCGATAGCCAGGGGATTCTACCTCCAAACTTCAACAAAAGAAGACAAGATCAGTAATCAAATATCTCAATGTCTAGCAAAGGTAAACCAGTGTCTATTGACACAAACTTACAAGCTCTTGACGAAGTTGATAAAAGGGCGAAATCTAAGACTCAAATTGCTAAAGAATTTGGTGTTCCGTGTATTACACTATCAATTCCGTTGAAGAACAAGGACGCCTTGAGAAATGCTCACGGAAATTGCGTGCGAAGTCGGAAACACTTAAGAGCGCCCAATCACAGTGATGTCAAGGCAACATTGTTTATGTGGTTTAAATACACGTAATAAAACAGGGCTATTTTTACCAATTATCGCTCATGCATCGATAACAAACATCTGATACATAAATGGCACCTATATATTTTAAAACAGGGATAAATCGAAATACCATTATAACGAAATGAATCCCTATTCCCATGAAGTTCGTTATAACCAACTTTTAATATATATAAAAAATATGATATTGTACACGATATAGTATATCATTCAGTTAAATATATGTGTATGACTACATATTTCCTAACAGGTCAGCCAGATGCGTTGAAGTAACGTCAGCATTCAGGAGCTTCCGGTCTATGTCTAGCTTCAAAATGGCTACACCCACAGGCCATTAAAAGTCGATTAATCAGCACTTTGAACTGGACTATTTAATGTGGTGATCGTTTACACATTTTGACATTATTTATGATATTTGTGAGTATAGCTGTATTAGACATCAAAACATTTTCTGATGGTGGACTATCCCTTTAAGAAGATGGAGCTTCGTTTTTTGCGTAAAATATGTAAATTTATGTAAAATATTATTTGAGGTCACATACAGATATCTTAATTGACGACTAATATCTCTGTCGTCATTAAAATTATTAGTGAGAATAATTCCGAGATATTTGATGGAATCTGTGTACACTAACTCAGTGTTATTTAGGATTAATGATGAAGGAATAGATAGAATATAAACAAGTGTGAGCAAAGAATTATTCCAGAACATAAGACAACTGTGTTGTTAAAATTACGTCATGAATGACATGCAACCATATCAGTTTGAGCCAGAAGGAATCTGACAAGAGGAAGATGATTCAAAATGGCTAAGATATTAACGATCAAGAGAAA